>CANTUQ010000063.1:3600000-4080000 GCA_947683425.1 Excoecaria cochinchinensis
GAAAATTATACGTCTGATTAATTTTTTTATATGATATTAACGAAAATTTTAAAGATTTTACAGTTTGGGATATTTTTACCAGCACTGAAAGTAAATTAAAAAAAAAAAAATATATCAAACTGAATGTATTCGCACCTTTTGCTTGGCAAGATCTTGGCAGCCAGTGAAGTTCTCAGGGAATTTGCATGATCCGAACTCAACAGTGTATGCTCTTGCAAAATTGGCACCACTTGTAGCTAACCTCTTCTTGTCATTCAACTCCTACAATCATGACAAAAATACATGATCTGAATAAACAAGTGAACATCAGTGAAGGGCTTAATAACATATTTTTACAAAATTTACTCGGAAATCAAACCTTATTAATCTTGCTCTTTTCAAGGTAGTCTTCAATAACGCCAGCGTTGGCAGAGGAAACAGCAGCAGAAGTGAAAAGTGTAGCAGCAAGGCAAAGCATGGCAGCTCTTCTTCCTTCACTTTTGGACTCAGAAACTACTTTAGTCTGTTGTGCTCTAATCACTGGCAATTTTGAAACACAAACGGTAGCAGGCATTGAACCCAACTTTGAGCTCACATCCGATAAGCCGTTGCCTGAGATGGCATACTTGCATGCTAAAACACTTGAGTTCATGGCTGCCATTAAATTTGAAAGCTTAACTAATTTTCTTGTTAGAAAGACACAAGATGATGAGATTATTAACAAAGATATTGGTGAGGTTGAAATGGATGATATATTTGATAAAAGAGTAGTGACGTGGAAGGAGGCGATGATGAATGTAATTGAAGATTGTGGTTGGGATTTAGATAAGGTGAGATTGCCTCTTCCCAATTGGCAAACTTTTTGCTAGTTTTCTGTATTTGATGGCGTGTGGTGAACTTGGTTCGTGGACCCACTTTGAAATCTGATTGTATGGCTTCATTTTTCTTTATGTTTTTATTTTTTTTTTATTATTTTTTCATGTAATTTAAATTTCAGATTAATGAAAAAAAAATCTATGATTCTTGATAGGGGTGTGCAAAACCCAAACCGACCCGTTGAACCCGAAAATCCGACCCGAATTAGCTATTTGGGTAGAATTGTTCGGATAATTAGGATCGGATCGGGTATATACAATTCATATATTTCGGGGTCGGGTCGGGTAGGTTTAAAACCCTCAAATCCGAACCCGACCGAAATAATATATAAAGTGTATTTTTTATTTTTATTTTTATTTTTACCCATTTACCCACCCTTCTCTCTCTCTCTCTCGATTCTGCCTTTCTCTTTCCCACCCCGCACCTCTCTCTCTCTCTCTCTTTCTCTCTCTCCCTCCCTCTCCACCTCTTCCTCTTCCTCAGATTTACCACCGCCGGTCAACTCCCTCCATTGCCGATCTCTCTCTCTTTCGGTCGGCTATCGTTGCTTCTCTCTCTCTTTCTTCCTCCTCTTCCTCCCCCTCAGATCTGCCACCGATGAAAAGCTTGTGAGATCTATTCCTGCGAGAAGCAAATAGGGAGAAAAGGAGAGGAAAAACAAAAAAAAAAGAATAAAAAAAGTAAAAACCCAGATCCAGTGAGATATGGGTTTTTTTATTTTTTTCTTTTTTTTGCTTTTGCTATGAGGAAGCATATTTTGATTTTTTTTCTTGATTATGTTGTTTAATTTGTGGTTTTTGATATGGATTTTTTTATTTTAATTTGTTGGATTATTTTTTGGATTTTTGATTTTTAATCTGAGTATTATTTGTTGGATTTTTTGGATTTTTGATTTCTTCTTGATTTGTAGTTTGATTTTTGATTTTAATTTTTGATTTTTGAGGTGGATCTTGATTTGTAGTTGGATTTTTGATTTTTAATCTAATTTTTAATTTTTCTGATTTTTGATTTCTTCTTTATTTTTTGGATTTTTGTAGTTTGATTTTAATTTGTTGGATTATTTCTTCTTGATTTGTAGTTTGATTTTTGATTTTGTTGAGATTAATTTTTGGTTTCTTATCGATTTGTAGTTTGATTTTTGATTTGGAATTTTTGGTATTATTTGTTGTATTTTTTGAATCTAAGGTAAATTTCGGGTTGATCGGGTCGGGGCCAGAATAATTTCGGGTTGATCGGTTCGGGCCCCTACTATATTATAGGGTCGGTTCGGATTAGGATATTAGGTATATTTCGGGTGTCGGGTTGTTCGGGTTCGGTTCGGATTGACCCAAACCCGACTGATGCACACCCCTAATTCTTAAGATGTCGAAGTCTAGATGGGTTGGATCACCTTGGAGTTCGATCGGGCTACAGAGTCTAAGTAAGCCCTCTTAATGGATGATCCGAAAAACAACAAAAGAAACGAGTGTTTCCAAATATTTTCAATATGACAATTTTGAAATTTAGGCTAGAACTAAAGAGTAGAGACAGAGAATTCTTTTAGATAAAAAGTTCTTATTGGACATGTCAAAAGTGTTACCTTCGGAAAGCATGAGCCTTTATATAGGATTTTTTTTAAATAACATAAATTTTTTAAAAATTTCGATTTTGAGGCTATAGTAAGGAAAAAAAAAAGGCTTAATATGCTAATTGCCTCTTCATGTTGTAACTAATTGACAAACCGCCCCTCTAACTTATATATTTATCAATTGAACACTTGAAATTGATTATTAAATGACTTTTAAACACAAAATTGAACGGAAAAAAGCGCGTTATAGACAATCGCTTGACGTGGATGACGCATCATTTTAGACCAACTAAAAATAGACACGTGTATTAAAAAATAATCACTTAAATTCCATCATTTCTCTCTCTTCTGGTTTCTCTTCTCTCCCTCTTTCCTAGTTTCTCTCTTCCCCCTCTCTTGATTCTGCTTTTGCTCTTCCCTCTCTCTCTCTCTCCGATGGTAGTTCCGGCACTCACCAGCCACCGCGCACCAACAGCATGCCTTACCTGTCCTCAATTTTATAATTATAATCTCTTCTTTAAGTTATTTATTGTTCTCTCTCTCTCGTTTACCATCTATTGCTTAGAGCAAATACTTTCTTAATTTTGCAATTTCAGTTTTTGGGTGTCTTCTTTACTTATTTTCCCTCTTCTTAGGCGTCGAAAGTTATTTGCTTTTTTTAGTTTCTTGATGAATTAGGAAGATCATGGGTATTTTTGTTAATCGATTAAGAGGTTGAAATTTTACTGGGTTTGGTGGTAAGGTCGAAATAAAGGGGAAAATGAAGGATTTTGGACTCCAGGGACTTTGACCAGTCTTGCTTTGAGGATTGTGCAGTGTATCTTTGTAGCCCGCTCAATTACTGCGATGGCCACCACCTCCACTTTCTTCAATTTCACTGCTTTCTGGTATTCTTTTAGCTCTTCCCCATCTTTATTTGATTATTTACATATAGGTTTTCTTTCTACTTTGGGCTTTTATCTTTTATTCGGAATTACCTCCTACTATTGTTAACCAAATTAAATTTTGTTTGGATTCTTCTGTATTCCTAATTTTCTATACTCAAAAGAGGCTACCATGATCGCTAAATTATGTTGCTTCTTCACCAAGCTTTGCAACTTTTTTTTTTCCAAATAAGAACACAAAAATCTGCAATTTTGTTGGTTATAATTTGGGTTTTTCATTGTTAAAAGTTTGCAATTAAATTAAGCCATACTAATATCCACTTCCTATTTGCGATTGGAGATCTGAAAATATCAAATTTGTTTGAAAATATGTAAGCATTTTGGAGAGATTGGGAATTTATTTGTAAGATTTTCAGTTTGAATGATATCAAACTTATCAAGGAACATTTTTTCAATACTTCTATTTTTTTTTTAAATTTGCAGATATAGAAGAAAAAGAAGACTACAATTTATTCAAAGAAGAGATAGAATATTGATTGTATAGTGGATTCAAGCTCTTAATGGCGTGTGTAATTCACTTTCCAATCCTAATCAGATTTAATAATGCAATGTCAGCACAAGAGTGTTTATTATGTCTTATAAATTCAACTTCAGGTGTTCAATTGGTAAATATATAAGTTAGAGAGGCGGCTTGGCAATTGATTACAACTTACAGGGGCAATTAGCATATTAAGCCAAAAAACAAAAATTACAAAAATGAGGTGATAGAAGTTGACAATAGAACTACCGATTTCTGACAATATGGGGCCTAGTGTAGAAAGTGAAAAATTGTATTAAAATCAACAGTTGGTGTGTTGATTTCTGACAACATGAGGCCCACTACATAGTTTCTCTCCTCCTTCTCTCATCGGATCCAGGCTTTTCTTGTTACTCTCTCCACTCTCTTTCACTCTTCCTCTTCTCCATTCCAAATACATAATTAGTGCTAACAAAAGTAGAATTTTCCATCCATTTTTCTTTGCTCGATGGATTGAAAAGTCCTTTCTCCTTTTTTTTTTTTAAATAGCTTGTTATCTTGATAGTTTGAAGGCCTCATTTTTTTTCTTTTTCTTTTTTTTTATTTACATTTTTTCATGTTTTAGAATTTTAATTCTACTTTTGTTTTTCATTTTTTTTTGTTTCCTTGTGCTTTGATGTTTTAAATCTAGTCTCATTATTTTATGTGCTGAATTGTAAGTTATTTGTTGAAAGAATACAATAAAATCTTAAGATAAAGATGACTAACTATAAACATCTGTTACAGGTTGATAAAGAATTTTCAAGAAGACTGATTAGCTTTTTTTAAGAAAAAATAAGAAATTTCGACCATTCAAACTAAAAGGACAATCAAACTGACATATTGAAACCAGCATGCACAGTGCCAGTTTCTGTGACAGTTGTTGATAGCAATGTACACTAAAACCATTACTGTATATATGTCGATTTTAGTGCAAAATTTGCTGAATTTGTGGGCAGCACATTCATTTGAAACCGCAGCTTCACTGTCGGTTTCTATCACTCCATTTTCTTAAATAATTTTACTGTAGCACCATAATTCGATTTTGTTTTAAAAAACATTATTTTTAAAAAAACCCCATGTAGGCTTCAATACTTACTTTATTATTCATGACGTCACAATAGATGACTAATGGCAGTATGAGTTATCAAGGTGTAGGCTATTTAGCTATGTAATGATGAATGATGGCCATGATTAAAGAGAAGGCGGCCATGACCATGGTGACCTTGGCATGCAGGCCTAGGCATTAAGCTTCTTTGGGCCTTGTCCTGTGGGCCTGAGATGTAAACTTTTTATGTGTGGTGTCATTATTTGTCTCACCTTCAGGGGTTTGATTGTTGTGTCAATCAAAATAGTACGTCAATAAAATATGATCGCTTCCATAGGGCAGTTCGATCATTTTCGCCTGGTGTTAAGCAAATAATTGGGGGAAGCTAATTTGCTTGAGTTATTTGACCAAAATATTTGAAGCTTAAATCATCTTGAAATTTGAATTTCATAATTCCTTGCTGGCAGTTCTTGCAGTTGTGACTAATGTCTTGTATGTCAAATCATTTCATCATCCTTTGAGGCGCTTTGTTTTTCGAAGCACCTTTTTGTGTCTATACACCACGAAAATGATATTTAATGTTATTTTAAAGTTTATAAATAAATTCTTTTCACTTCATTTCACCATGTTTTGCCTTCCTCTGCTATTTTTTTTTTCTTTTCCCTATTTTAACTTGTGAGGAGTTCCTCCCAAATTCTTTAAGTCCTTTTCATTTTTTGAGTTTTTTTTTTTGATTTTGGGGCTACAGTAAAAAAAAATTAGAAAAATGGGGTGATAGAAATTGGCAGTGGGACTTCCGATTTTTAACAATATGAGTCCTAGTGCAGAAGTGTAAAATTGTATCAAAATAGGCAGTTAGTGTACCGATTTGTAACAACATAAGGCCTACTGCATAGTCTCTCTCCTCTCTCCTCCTTCTGTTATCGGATTTAGACTTTTCTTGCTACTCTCTGCACTCTCTTTCATTCTTCATCTTCTCTATTTCCAAATACATAGTTAGTGTTAACAAAAGTAGAATTTCCCATCCATTTTTCTTTGCTAAATGGATTGGAAAGGCCTTTTTCCTTTTTTTTAATAGCTAATTATTTGGATAGTTTGAAGGCCTTATCTTTTTTTTTTCTTTCTCTTTTTTATTTACCTTTTTTCATCTTTTAGAATTTCAATTCTACTTTTGTTTTTTATTTTTTTTTCTTTGTGCTTTGATGTTTTAAATCTAGTCTCATTATTTTATGTGCTGGAATTGTAAGTTATTTGTTGAAGAAATCCAACAAAATCTTAAGAGAAAGATGACTAACTATAAACATCTATTACAGGTTGATAAACAATTTTCAAGAAGACCAATTAGCTATTTTAAGAAAAAATAAAAAATTTTGACCAATCAAACTAGAAGGACAATTAAACTGACATATTGAAACCAGCATGTACAGTGCTAATTTCTGTGACATAGTTGCTGACAGTAATGTATACTAAACCATCACTGTATATATGCCGATTTTAGTGCAAAATTTGCTAAATTTATGGGTCCTACTTGCATTCGCTTCATTGCTGGTTTCCATTACTCCATTTTCCTGAATAATTTTATTGTAGCATTATAATTTAATTTTGTTTTAGAAAATATTATTTTTAAAAAAACCCCATATAGGCTTCAATACTTACTTTATTGTTCATGACGACACAATATATAGATGAGTAATGGCAGCATGAGTTATAAGGTGTAGGCTATTTAATTGTGTAATGATGAGTGATGGCCATGATTAGAGAGATGGCAGCCATGACCATGGTGACCTTGGCATGTAGACCTAGGCATTAAGCTTCTTTGGGCCTTGTCCTATGGGCCTGAAATGTAAATCCTTGTTGTGGCAGTTCTGGTGGTTATGACTATTGTCTTGTATGTCACATCATTTCATCATCCTTTGAGGTGCTTTATTTTTTGAAGCACCTTTTTGTGTCTATACACCACTAAAATGATATTTAATGTTATTTTAAAGTTTATAAATAAATTCTTTTCACTTCATTTCACCATCTTTTGCCTTCCTTTGCTATTTCTTGTGCGGAGTTCCTCTTAAATTCTTTAAGTCCTTTTCATTTTTTGAGTTTTTTTTTTTTCGAATTTAGGGCTAAAGTAAAAAAATTTAGAAAAATGGGGTGATAGAAATTGGCAATGGGATTGCCAATTTTTGACAATATAGGGCCTAGTGCAAAAAGTGTAAAATTGCATTAAAATAGGCAGTTGGTGTGTCGATTTCTGACAACATGAGGCCCACTGCATAGTCTCTCTCCTCCTTTGCTTCTCGGATCTAGGCTTTTCTTGCTTCTCTCTCCATTCTCTTTCACTTTTCTTCTTCTTTTTCTCTATTTCTAATTACATAGTTAGTGTTAACAAAAGTAGGATTTCCCATCCATTTTTCTTTCCTTTATTGATTGGAAAGGCCTTTTTTTAATAGCTAATTATTTGGATAGTTTGACGGCCTTGCCTTTCATTTTTTTCTTTTTCCTTTTTATTTATCTTTATTCATGTTTTAGAATTTCATTTCAGCTTTTTTTTTTTTTTTTTGTATATTCTCATTATTTTATGTGATAGAATCGTAAGTTACTTGTTGAAGGAATCCAACAAAATCTTAAAAGAAAGATGACTAGTTATAGACATCTATTATAGGTTGATAAAGAATTTTCAAGAGGATTGATAATCTTTTTTTTTTTAAAATATAAAATTTTTTGACTAGTCAAATCAAAAGGACAATAACTAACATATTGTAACCGACATGCATAGTGTCGATTTCTATGACATAATTGCTAACAGTAACATACACTGAAACCATCACTATATATATGTTGAATTTAGTTCAAAATTTATGGGCCCTACCTGTATTAAAAATTGATAGTTTAACTGCAGGTTTCTATCACTCCATTTTCCTAAATAATTTTACTGTAACACCATAATTTGATTTTGTTTTAAAAAACATTATTTTTAAAAGAACCCGATAGAGGCTTCAATACTTACTTTATTGTTTATGATGTCACAATATATGAGTAATGGCATCATGAGCTGTCAAGGTGTAGAATTTAGCTTTGTAATGATGAGTGATGGCCACCACTATGGTGACCTTGATAAGTAGGCCTAGGTATTAAGCTTTGATCGGTGTTCAGCAAGTGTACTGAATCGATAAGTAATATAGCGAGTATAATTAAAGACCCGCGAATATAGAACCCAAGAGAAAAGGGATTATTAAGCTAAATATCTAAGGTTGAGTGGAATTAATCTGAGATTTCCCCAAGTTGTTTGGTAGAAAGTTCTAAGCTAAGCAGAAAAATAAAATTATAAACTAACAATTAAATATAAAAATGTTCATAAAAAAATCAAACAAAAGCGAATTGAATGCTTAGGAGATTCTATCCTCATAATTTGTAATCGGAAACGGGTAAAACAACAAAAATATGTAATTCTGGATAACCCATCCAAACCTAAGCCTACCAAATCTGCACTCAGCTATTCTAATCAATAAACCTACCAAATTTGGACTTAATTTATTGATTAGCATCAGTTCGAGTTACTAAATCCTAAATCAGAGATAACCTACCATTTCGGACTCAACTATCTCAAACCCATTTATTTCTCACATTTATGAAACTAATAAATTCAACAAATATAAATCTAGCCTAACATTCCGAAATTAGTAAGACAAATAGATGCAAATATTACCAGAATAGAGCATTTACACATACAACAATTTTCGGATTTAGCTCCAATCATCATCATAAATGCATATATAACAAGAGAAATAAAAAAAATCATGAAAATATTCATTAAATCCAAATATCCAAAATACAAATATGATTGAAGAATTCCCAACGCGAAGAACTACTCTAACATCAAGAATATAATCATAAAATAAAGAAATTTAAAGTTTAGATACACCCTCGATGAGAGAGAAAATAGATCTTGAGGCTCATTCTTTTTCAATCTTGAAATCTCCTTAAATCCCAAAATATAAATTTAAACTAAATTAATCTAAATTATTTGAAAACAAAACTGAAATGAAAATTAAATTTAGCCTAAGAATAGTATTTAAGATGAAGAAATAAAACCTAAGAGAAAAATAAAAGTCTGCTCCTAAATCTATCTAGGTCTCCCTTTGGAAGATGAAACGATGTCTTTATATATTCTGCAGAAAAGCATAGTTGTGTTCTTGGATAAATTTTGCACTTAGGACTGCCTTACTGTGCGCATGATTTGGAGGAAATTGGAACACACAGTTGTGTTCTGGAAAACACAGTTGTGCACCGGGCGAGAAAACACTAGGCATTGGGTTGCGTCTCGTCGCCTCTCACTGGAAAACATAGCTGTGTTTTGGCAAAAAATACAGCTGTGTCTTGGGCTGTTCTCACTATGCTGGACGCTTGATAACACAGCTGTGCTTTAGTGTGACGCGCGCCGGAACCAGCAAGGCCCTCTTCGGGAATCCGCTCTTAGGATTCGAGGGATTGGTTCGCGTCTTTTTTGATCTTAGGTGTTATGAGATATTTTCGGCACCTCCTTTCACAATAGAACATTGAAAAGGACCATCCATCGCCATAACACCTTTAGGCACTTTTGAGGTATTTTGGAGTCGCCACCCAATTTACAAGAAATTGGGAAAGTTTAACCTCTTATCGGTCTAAACCAGAGATGGTGTCCGGAACTTCACACTTATTGGTGCCTTGGTTAATTATAAATGAGTTTTTAAATTATAAAATTTCATTTTTCATCTCACACAATTAATGTAATTTATTAAAGCACACATCATTCACACATGTAAAGCGGTAAATAAAATTTAAAATAAAGACAAAATTAAATTACAACAAAACTAGAGGCTGAATACAACCCCATCGTAAATAAAATATAAATCATACATAAAACGGGGTATTTATTAATGTTGAGGACGTTGGTCCTCTCATGCACAATTAAAGAAAATCCTTTTAAAGTGACAATTTATTTTGGATGAAAAACTAGGACCTTGGTCCCATTTTATTAGAAAATCCAAGTTTATTTGTAAAAATATTTTTGTGTGATTTTTGATTAAGCGTGCAAAAAATAAATGGTTTAATTAATTATTACATGCCAAATAACTCAATAAAACAAACAAAAGAAAAAATAACAAGTACAATGAAAAATAACAACTCCTTGGATCTCCTCCTTCATTCGCACGGGTGCTCAAACAGGGGAACACAAGTATTTGACACCGACAACAAACACAAATAAACTTAATATTAGTAATCGATAAAATCAAATAACCATAGAACTCAATAATAATAATAGTAATAATATTAAATAATAACAATAATTATAATAATATTAATAAACAGAAATCAAATAGATAAATATATAATAATAACAATAATAATAGTAATAATAATAAAAATAAATATGAAAATGACAATAATAAATAATAAAAATAATATTAAAACAGAATAATAAATAAATATAAATAAATATATTAATAATAAAAATTCAGAAATTAAATAAATATACATATAATAATAATAATAATAACAATAAATATAAAAAAACAGAAAATAAATAATAATAATAACAATAATAATAAATATAATATATATATATATATATATATATATATATATATATATATATATATATATATATATATATATATATATATATATATATATATATATATATAAACAAAAAAATGAGGCTATTACCGTTTATCCTCGCCGGAGCCGCCGTGGGTCACCGGTGGTCAACACCTCCGGTTGGATCCGATAGATCGCCGCCTCGGGAAGTCGCCGGATCAAGCCACACGCCGATCGGAGCTTCGGCGGAGCTGGAAACCGCAATAAACCGTGAAAAGGGGGTTGCCGGAGTTTGTGCTCACGCGCCGGCGTCCAATGTCAGATGGATGATCTGGAGGTGCGATCGGATCCGTCCGGTGGCTCTGGTGACGGTCGTTGGGCGCGTGCCGCCTCTGGTGGCCGTGGATGGGCGGCGGAGCCGCCCGTTCTCTCCTCCCCTTTTTTCTTTCTTCCTCCTTCCGGTGGACGGCGTCGGGTTTGTGCTGGTCTTCGTTTCCCTCTTGCTCTCTGTTTCTTCTTTCTTTTCTATTTCTTCTCTATTTCCTTAGGTTTTTCCCTTTGATTTTGGTTTCTTTTGTTTTCCTTTCTATTCTTTTTTTTGCTTTTCTATTTTTGGTTTCCTAGGTTCTTCTTGCTCTCTCTTTATTTTCTTGTGTTTCTATTGATTTTGGTCCCTCACTCTCAGGTCTTGCTCTCTTTTTTTCTTGATCTCTCTTTAAATTTCTTTCTTCTTTTGTTCTTCAGCCGACCTCCTTGCTCTCTGTGTATCTTTCTTTTCTCTTTTCTTTTCTTTTTTTTTTGTTCCAGCCGAATGAGAGCCCCTTATTTTTGCTCATCTTGTTCTTTTTATACACTCAAATTAGGGCTAAGGGTTATAATGGTCATTTCCTCCACCCAATTATTTCCCTCATTTTCCTTTAATTAATACATACACACACAATTTAATTAAATTAACACACCTACATACATGTTAATTAAACAATTACATAATATAATTAAACATTACATTAATTAATCACATCTTAATACAATTAATCTATATATATATTATATATATAATTTATCTAATTAATTAAACATTACACTTTAATTTTACATGCATTTTAATTAATACAATAATATTAACCACTTAATTAACTGACAACATCAACTAATTAATTACCTAATTTCACACACACATATTTATATATATATATTTTTTTATTTTTTATTTTTTATTTTTTATTTTTTATTTATATATTTTTTTAATTTTTTTCTGAGGGAATAATCAAAGATCAAAAATCACCATTTTCATTTTTATGCCGGGGTTCGGGACCCGGTGTCTACAGTTGCCCCCAATTTTGGAGAAGCTAGTGCATAGACACCTAGGTGAACCAAAATTCAAAGAGAAAGAGAGAGGGGATTACATACCTGTGGCGGAGACCTTGCCTTCTTACCGGGAATCGGATAAAGAGATGCCTCCTCAGAGGGCTTTGGGATTTGCCTCCTCAGAGGGCTTGAGATTTTGAAGTGGTGGTGCCGAGGTCGTGTGCCGACGTCGTGCTAACCCTTCTGTTGATTTGAAGTGGTAGTGCCAAGGCCATGTGCCGACGTCGTGCTAACCCTTTTGTTGATTTGAAATGGCAGTGCCGAGGCCGTGTGCCGACGTCGTGCTAACCCTTCTGTTTTTTTGACTTTGATATTTTACCTCCTCAGAGGGCTTCGGAGTTTTGAAGTGGTAGTGCCGTGGTCGTGCTACACCTCCTTAGAATGGTAGTATCGTTATAGCGCAAATTGTTCTGAATTGGCAGTACCGTTGTCGTGCAAACCTTCCGTAGAATGGTAGTACCGGCAGCATGCAAACCCTTTGAAGCAGTAGTACCGAGATCGTGCAAACCCTCCTTAGAGTAGTAGTACCGTCCTCGTGCAAACTGTTTTTGGAGTGGTAGTACCGTTGTCGTGCAAACCTTCCGTAGAATGGTAGTACCGGCAGCGTGCAAACCCTTTGAAGCAGTAGTACCAAGATCGTGCAAACCCTCCTTGGAGTAGTAGTACCTTCCTCGTGCAAACTGTTTTGAAGTGGTAGTACCGTTGTCGTGCAAACCTTTCGTAGAATAGTAGTACCGGCAGCGTGCAAACCTTTTGAAGCAGTAGTACCGAGATCGTGCAAACCCTCCGTGGAGCAGTAGTACCGTCCTCGTGCAAACTGTTTTGAAGTGGTAGTACCGTTATCGTGCAAACCTTTCGTAGAATAGTAGTACCGACAGAGTGCAAACCTTTTGAAGCAGTAGTACCGAGATCGTGCAAACCCTCCTTGGAGTAGTAGTACCGTCCTCGTGCAAACTGTTTTTGAAGTGGTAGTACCATTGTCGTGCAAACCTTCCGTAGAATGGTAGTACCGGCAGCGTGCAAACCCTTTGAAGCAGTAGTACCGAGATCGTGCAAACCCTCCGTGGAGCAGTAGTACCGTCCTCGTGCAAACTGTTTTTAAAGTGGTGGTACCGTTATCGTGCAAACCTTCCGTAGAATGGTAGTACCGGCAGTGTGCAAACCCTTTGAAGCAGTAGTACCGAGATCGTGCAAACCCTCCTTGGAGTAGTAGTACCGTCCTCGTGCAAACTGTTTTTGGAGTGGTAGTACCGTTGTCGTGCAAACCTTCCGTAGAAGGGTAGTACCGGCAGCGTGCAAACCCTTTGAAGCAGTAGTATCGAGATCGTGCAAACCCTCCTTGGAGTAGTAGTACCGTCCTCGTGCAAACTGTTTTTCGGAGTGGTAGTACCGTTGTCGTGCAAACCTTCCGTAGAATGGTAGTACCGGCAGCGTGCAAACCCTTTGAAGCAGTAGTACCGAGATCGTGCAAACCCTCCTTGGAGTAGTAGTACCGTCCTCGTGCAAACTGTTTTTGGAGTGGTAGTACCGTTGTCATGCAAACCTTCCGTAGAATGGTAGTACCGGCAGCGTGCAAACCCTTCGGTGTTTTGATAAAGAGATGCCTCCTCAGAGGACTTGAGATTTTGCCTCCTCAGAGGACTTTCAGATTTTGCCTCCGCAGAGGACTTTGAGATTTTGCCTCTTGAGAGGGCTTTGAGATTTGCCTCTTGAGAGGGCTTTGATTGATGCTCGGATTTGATGATTAAACTGATGTCTTGATCGATGTTGTTTTGATTGCTTGTTTGGATTGATGTTGTCATTTGCCTTTTGTCGGCATTGACACTTGATTCTTTCTTTCTGCAAGACTTATAAAGCAAAATATGTATGAAAAAGTGATGAGCATGCACGTGAGATGTATGTGTATGAGTCATGCATGAATGCAGGATGAGGATTCATCTATGTGGATTTGGAGGTGACGGCCGGTTTGACCGTAGTCTTCGGTAGGATCAATGCCCCCTAGAGTTGCTTTTGAATTACATGCTTTTGGGGATTATGAGGTTCTCTTCTGATACCTGTAGTCATTATTTTAAGGTAGTGCGTCCCTTGTGGATTTTCACACTAGCTTTTCTTAGCGGGAGATGCGTCCTTGTTGGATTTTCACATAACCCTGTGCCTTATTTTTTGCCTGGAATGGACCCAACCCAATCCAGCGGCTTTTATTTATTTCATTTTTTGTAGGGCAGACTGCCTGTCGCCAGGTTTTCACCCTGCCCTTTGGCCTAACTTTTGCTTAGAGCGCCAATCACGGTTTTCATCTCTAACGGCACCTTTTTTTTATTTTTTTTTTGCGAGAGAAGTTGGAGTCGTTGCGAAAGGTCTTTCGGGTATGATTGGCATGTGCTTATGTCTCAAATATTGGTTGTATGAGCTTGGTTCTTTATTGAGAAGGTGCTGTAGGATTGGCTTCACAGTGGGTAGCAAGATGAGTTGTCTGAAGTGTCTGAGTGGCGAGAGTGGCAGAGGGTAGATAGTAATAGTGTGCTGGTTTCATGCTGGACCCAGACGACTTTGGGCATGCAAGATGAATTGCTCTGGTTACATCAATACATCTTTGCGTAAATGCATATATTTCAATCTGATTTCATAACACATGATCACCATTTGGCATTAACTCGAAAAAATATGAGACACCATCTAATCTCGGGATAGATCTTGAGAGCATCAAACTCCTGTTATCCATCAGCCCTCGCGGATTTTCTTGATCGAATATTTTCTCTTTTTTTTTTATTCTTTATTTAGCCTTTGCCATGGACCCTCCTTCAGTTCGTCGGTGTAGATTGAATTTGCTTTCATCTTCGTTAGCCGGGGAGGCTGCTCCTTCTGGCGATGGTTCTTTTAGCATCAAAGTTTCGTTCTTAGGCCTTGTGCAGACTGGCTGAGATATTGAGTTTCTTGGCTTCAATCTGCATCTTCCATTTGTTGGTTTTTAATTCCTGAGGTAACCGTTGATGGCTGGGATGGAGTTGTAGGATAAAACTATGGTTTAGGACAGGACTATAGTTCTTTCCCCTCTTTCTTTTTTTTTGTTCTTTGCTTTTTTTTTTTCTTTTTTTTTTGAGAGGTAATGAACTGTCTTCTTGAGTTCGGTTAGGTCTCATATGATTAGAGGTTGGTCTTGATCGGTTTTGCATCTCAAATGGTTGGGGTGAAAGGGATTTTAAGGCTTGGTTATATTTCTTGTGAAAGGTTCAGGGTTTCATTCGTCTAGTTCCCGATGTAGCACTTGCAGTTTGATTTGCTCTGCTGCACTATATTTACCTTGAATGTTGAGGGGGAAAAGGAATGGCCTTTGAAACTTCTCTTGTCATCACATCGATATATTGAAGCAGCGTTGATCCAATAATGTCCTTGTTAATTATCAGCACGTCATTGCATGTCCAAGCAAAGGCTCTTTCAAATTTTTTATATCTCTCAAAAATTATCCTCTCCTCAAGAGTTATATCAGATGCTATCAAGATTTTGTTTGGATTCCCCAAAGTTCCGAGACTAGATGGAGTCGTATTAATTGGGTTAATGTCAAAATGAATGGATGCATCATGATCATAAGGAATGAAATCATAGAAATATCATACAAATAAGCAGAAATTGTGCAATTTATTGAAAATAACCAAATTGTCATAAGTAGTTCTTGGAATGAAAAGAAATAAGGCATAAAAAAACAGTCTTCTTCCCCACTCTCCCGACAAGTGTCAGCGACTTATTCATATCCACGCAGCTCCTGCAAGATATGCCATTCTAGTGGACCGGATCCAATCACATATTTGGTGGAGGGATCGCATTATAGCCTGGCTTGTTCTTACTCTCCCTCTTCTCAGGATCCGTGATTTGTTTGCTGTCAATTAAGTCCTGAATTTCATGCCTTAGCCTCGCACAACGGTCCGTCATATGCCCCGTGTGCTGGTGGAAATCACAATACTCATCATCTTTATGACCCGGTTGTCCTTGGGTTTTGGCTGGCTTAGGAGGCAGGGGCTGCAGCTTCCCTTCTTTTATTAGTCTCTTTAATACCCAGGATAAAGATTTGCCAAGATCAGAATAGCGCCTTTGAGCTACTTTAGCCATTGGTACTTTCCCTGTCCTTCTTGTGCCGCTGCTACTAACTCCCTGACTTGCGAGGCTAGTGACAGTCATATTGAGGGGTGCCTAGGTAGTTGCCATGAGTTGAGCTTGAAGAACTAGTGCCATGGTATCCATCCTTTCCTTAATTGCGGCCAACAACCTCCTTTCAAGCTCCTCAAACCTTCTATCCATCTCTTGGGTCATTAAGGCATGAGCCTCTTCCATAATAGGCAATTCAATTTGTTCAACAGCAGAGGCCACAGGCAGTTGCCTGGCATTTGGTGCCATCTAAACAGCGATATTTTCCGTTACAGCGAATGTCCCCTTTTAAAAATCCTCCAATTTCCCAGCGAGGTCTTGAGTAGTCAAAGCTCCGGTTTCTTCTGCCATGGAAGATGATTCACTAGCTATAAAGAGTGACTCAGAATTCCAAACAGACACTAGTTCTTAGCAATCCAAAGGGCAAGTCCGTACTCACTAGCCGACCGTCAAGACCTCTAATCCACTTAGACGAATCTATGATGGGTGAAAATTTTAAATTATTAAAACGGTGCATGAATGATATATATACAATGCATGATCGTGCGTTATGCAGGTGGTCCTGGATGAGTGAAAGATCAATGAATTACAGTGATATAATGCGATGCATGAAAAGAATATATGTAAAATGATATGCAGACAAAAAGATATACACGCACAAAATGAAATGCATTTTTTTTTGTTTTTTTTTATTATTTTTTTTATTTTAATTTTATCATAAAAACATGCATGAATGACGTATACAATGAATGGTCGTGTGTTATGCAACATAGACAAACACATGCAAGCAAGTAGATCCTTCCAACCTTATTACTCCCGCACACGAGGTCAAATAGTCTCTTCCTAGGTGGGCTTGGCCCATGGGTCAACAGGGAACCCAATGGGCACGTATGGTGCGCGGTGAAAAACCGGCAGCATAACACTCTTAATTTAAAGCACATGCGCATGAATTTTGGCCATTATATATTTAAATAATTCAACTAAATTAAAATGAGCCCATCGGGGCATGAAAGCCTTTGATAAAAACCATTTAATTTGATTGATCTTATTTAATATACGATGGCCCACATAGCAAGCATAGTATTATGGTACATGTAACCTAGGGGAAGTATCTATTGCCATTACATGAGCTTTGGTCAGGGTGATGTTACTTTAAGGCTACCCAAGCATGGTCCCTGCACGACGGGTCTATCTCATCACGAGCATAACAACCGATCGGGTCACCATTTGATATACCATTTGATGGCACGAGGCTTGGGCTGGTGATTATCCTTAACACTTCCCCAAATTGAGTGAAAATGAGGTCGTGCTTCAGGAACGCACCGGGGCTAATAGAGGGACCAAACTAGCATAATTCTAAGGATCTAGCATGGATGCAATGCAATTTAGATGAGAGATGAAATTTCAGTATTAAAAACCCAATTATACATTTTAACCAAGACATTTTCAGAGCAAAGTCACAAACAGTCCCCAGCGGAGTCGCCACTGTGACGCGCGCCGGAACCAGCAAGGCCCTCTTCGGGAATCCGCTCTTAGGATTTGAGGGATTGGTTCGCGTCTTTTTTGATCTTAGGTGTTATGAGATATTTTCGGCACCTCCTTTCACAATAGAACATTGAAAAGGACCATCCATCGCCATAACACCTTTAGGCACTTTTGAGGTATTTTGGAGTCGCCACCCAATTTACAAGAAATTGGGAAAGTTTAACCTCTTATCGGTCTAAACCAGAGATGGTGTCCGGAACTTCACACTTATTGGTGCCTTGGTTAATTATAAATGAGTTTTTAAATTATAAAATTTCATTTTTCATCTCACACAATTAATGTAATTTATTAAAGCACACATCATTCACACATGTAAAGCGGTAAATAAAATTTAAAATAAAGACAAAATTAAATTACAACAAAACTAGAGGCGGAATACAACCCCATCGTAAATAAAATATAAATCATACATAAAACGGGGTATTTATTAATGTTGAGGACGTTGGTCCTCTCATGCACAATTAAAGAAAATCCTTTTAAAGTGACAATTTATTTTGGATGAAAAACTAGGACCTTGGTCCCATTTTATTAGAAAACCCAAGTTTATTTGTAAAAATATTTTTGTGTGATTTTTGATTAAGCGTGCAAAAAATAAATGGTTTAATTAATTATTACATGCCAAATAACTCAATAAAACAAACAAAAGAAAAAATAACAAGTACAATGAAAAATAACAACTCCTTGGATCTCCTCCTTCATTCGCACGGGTGCTCAAACAGGGGAACACAAGTATTTGACACCGACAACAAACACAAATAAACTTAATATTAGTAATCGATAAAATCAAATAACCATAGAACTCAATAATAATAATAGTAATAATATTAAATAATAACAATAATTATAATAATATTAATAAACAGAAATCAAATAGATAAATATATAATAATAACAATAATAATAGTAATAATAATAAAAATAAATATGAAAATGACAATAATAAATAATAAAAATAATATTAAAACAGAATAATAAATAAATATAAATAAATATATTAATAATAAAAATTCAGAAATTAAATAAATATACATATAATAATAATAATAATAACAATAAATATAAAAAAACAGAAAATAAATAATAATAATAACAATAATAATAAATATAAATATAAATATAAATATATATATATATATATATATATATATATATATATATATATAAAAACAAAAAAATGAGGCTATTACCGTTTATCCTCGCCGGAGCCGCCGTGGGTCACCGGTGGTCAACACCTCCGGTTGGATCCGATAGATCGCCGCCTCGGGAAGTCGCCGGATCAAGCCACGCGCCGATCGGAGCTTCGGCGGAGCTGGAAACCGCAATAAATCGTGAAAAGGGGGTTGCCGGAGTTTGTGCTCACGCGCCGGCGTCCAACGTCAGATGGATGATCTGGAGGTGCGATCGGATCCGTCCGGTGGCTCTGGTGACGGTCGTTGGGCGCGTGCCGCCTCTGGTGGCCGTGGATGGGCGGCGGAGCCGCCCGTTCTCTCCTCCCCTTTTTTCTTTCTTCCTCCTTCCGGTGGACGGCGTCGGGTTTGTGCTGGTCTCCGTTTCCCTCTTGCTCTCTGTTTCTTCTTTCTTTTCTATTTCTTCTCTATTTCCTTAGGTTTTTCCCTTTGATTTTGGTTTCTTTTGTTTTCCTTTCTATTCTTTTTTTTGCTTTTCTATTTTTGGTTTCCTGGGTTCTTCTTGCTCTCTCTTTATTTTCTTGTGTTTCTATTGATTTTGGTCCCTCACTCTCAGGTCTTGCTCTCTTTTTTTCTTGATCTCTCTTTAAATTTCTTTCTTCTTTTGTTCTTCAGCCGACCTCCTTGCTCTCTGTGTATCTTTCTTTTCTCTTTTCTTTTCTTTTTTTTTGTTCCAGCCAAATGAGAGCCCCTTATTTTTGCTCATCTTGTTCTTTTTATACACTCAAATTAGGGCTAAGGGTTATAATGGTCATTTCCTCCACCCAATTATTTCCCTCATTTTCCTTTAATTAATACATACACACACAATTTAATTAAATTAACACACCTACATACATGTTAATTAAACAATTACATAATATAATTAAACATTACATTAATTAATCACATCTTAATACAATTAATCTATATATATATTATATATATAATTTATCTAATTAATTAAACATTACACTTTAATTTTACATGCATTTTAATTAACACAATAATATTAACCACTTAATTAACTGACAACATCAACTAATTAATTACCTAATTTCACACACACATATTTATATATATATATTTTTTTATTTTTTATTTTTTATTTTTTATTTATATATATTTTTTTAATTTTTTTCTGAGGGAATAATCAAAGATCAAAAATCACCATTTTCATTTTATGCCGGGGTTCGGGACCCGGTGTCTACATTTAGGCAAAATCTGCCCTCTTTCATCAATTGCTCTTAAAATTAGTCTCGCACCTCCAAATTAGCTCTGGATTGAAATAAAATGCCTGAAAACATCCCAAAACTTATTAAAAAATATAAAAACATTAAAAACTAATAAAATAACATTAAATAACTAATTAAGACTAAAAACAATTAAAGAAAACACATAATTATGCCAAAAATAATCCAAAATATAAGTATAATGGTAACTTATCAACTATACCAAACTCAAACCTTTACTCGTCCTCGAGTAAATTGAATGAACCACATCCTCAACCATTTCAATCTCAATAAAAAAACATAAGGAATCATTCTCAATTAAGGAGCAAGAAGATAGACACGCAAATACCAATGTTTATTAAATAACAAATAAACACAAGAACATACCAAGCAATTTCTTTGTGAGTGTGCAAAAGGCTAAAACAGAATATTTAACATTTAAAAACAAAACTACTAGATGCAAAATTGGGAACCAAAATCAACTCGAATGCAAAAAAATTGCACTCATGGCTTCCCACTCAAAGTTCAAGAAGCACCATAAGTCTCTTCCTACGTACTAAACATTACTAGAAGGTCATCTCCGCTAAGTTGGACAAGACTAAAAACAGAATTAAGAGGTCTTTCATTTTGGTTGTAATGTTAGGCTTAGGTAATTAGGCTAATGAAGAAAGATCAAGTCACTAGAGAACAATGGCCACTACCTAAACAAAACCACAATCACCCCACTAAACAAAAGAACATTTCCAACCCAATTACATACCATCAAAACAAAATTGGTCTTAATAAAAATTTAGCTCATCAAACTAAGCTCAAAACAATAAATGCCCGTAGAACATTCAACAATTTCATCACGAGGCAATAGTTCAAGTTCTACCAAATTTTGTACCCCAAACTCACATTTGACGTAATTAGCTAGGAAAAAACTTGCAACGCTTCTTCTTTGTTCTTTGTTTATTTTTTTTATTTTTTTAAGAAGATGCACAAAAACCAACTAGCCACCAAAATTACTGAAGTACTTAGATAATTCCATCAATAAGAACTATATTGAGTTCTATTTTCTAAAAGACCAATAAATAACTGAAATCACATTTCCCTTATCAACCCCAAACTCATATCTTTAAATGGGCTCAACTCTCCATTACACATACTAATCAACTCTCAAAACAAAAATTTACACCAAGGATTGACAAAAACTAAACTCACTTTTTCCCAAAATTTAAACTTGACCTTACTAAAGTAGCCACTCTTCTAAGGGGAGGCAAAAATCATTTTAGGCTAAAAGTAATTTTAATATATGTAACAATAAAATAGGTACGCATTTAACATACTAAAATAATAGGCTCAACTGGCTAACAAGAGACTATGAAATTAAGGTAGGAAAAGTCATTTAAAGAGTTATATAAAAAAGGGCTGCCTAAATCATTTTCTAAGTTTTGTCTCATCCGGGGGTCATTTCGATGGGTAATGTAACACCCTTATACCCTACGTACGCACTGTCTAATGATACTGTATGATTACCATGATTGGAAATGCAATCTTAAAAGTTCTTAAGGTTAATATCGGGTAATTTTTTTTCCACACTTATTATTAAACTCACTTAACCATTTATTATTTATTAACTTATCTTGCCGATTAACCTATAACTGTCTAATATTACTATTCATTTGGTATAATTTTCGGTAGTATAATGACTTATATTTTTAACTACCCAAACCTGCAAAGCAACCAAACCGCAGCCCACACAGGGGCACAACGATAATATCACAATCCATACCATCAATAGTCAAAAATATCCATCCAACACATAGTTATATAACAATCATCCATACATATAAATAGTCATACCAACTTCATATTTATATACATGCCAACAAAATACATACAAAATATACTTCTAATAATTCTTCACCGGTCACGGTCCCAAAAACTCCTAAGGTATGCTTGCTCCGATTCTACGACATACCTACACTCAGTTAATAAAAACTACCCGCTGAGCAGTAAATATGCCTAGTGGTGGTTACAAATCCATAAATTTCCACTACCTAAGTAATATTTTATTTAATACAATATTTTATTCTATTTCATGCATTATTTATTATTAAACATAAAATACATCAATTAAACCACTTATTCACTTATTTAATAATATTTTCACTATTTACACTTTAATCCTTCTATTAGCCTTATAATTTCAAAATTTACATTTAGGTCCTCATCTTTTTCAATAATCCCATGTCCCTTATTTTCCCTAAATTACCAAATTAACCTTATTTACACTTATTTTCTACAAAATTACATTTTAGTCCCTAAATTACCGCTTTCATGCCAAATTACCATTTAATCCCTATATTTTCATTTCTTTACGCAATTATTATTTTAATTGTACTTTTTACCTAATTTACTCCATTTTTAACTAATAAGTGTAAAATCACCGTTTTACCCCTAAACTTTTTATTTCTTTCAATTTAGTCCCATTTTCACTTATTTTCTTATTTATCACTATTTTAATCAATTTATTAGTATATTTACCATAATTACCATAATGTCTCAATCTTTTTCATAATTACCATACTGCCCCTAGTATACACCCGGTAGAAATCTATGAATGGGATATGCAGGACATGGATCCCACAGATCCACTATAGTAAAGAATAATTCCGATGGAACCATTCAATACTGGCATTTTATTACATTGATCACTTTAAACACTATACACTGAGATAGACCATCATTGGTCTATCGATAACGAGTCGTCATGACTCGGACCGCGGTGTGGAATTCCTATGGCTAGCCAATTATATCTTGAACTAGATTTCATTACCAGATTATTACTAAGGGCAAATATTATCATAATTTCACTTATATCATTTAATATATCAATATGTCATATTCGGCCAAGTCATCCATTTCACTCTCAAATTTACATACACACCCATTTATCATCATACAATCATTTGATGCCATTATGTGTGATAAAACATCAAAATACACATTAATAACCCAACATACTCAATTCGGCCAAGGTATCAAATTTTCACTATAATCATATTTAATTCATTTAATCACTTAATCATCCAAATTGCATGTTATATTCTTCATAAGCATCATTTACATGCCTTAATTTCCAAATTACATGAATAATTCCACCATTATTCAATTCGGCTAAGCTATCACTTATTCAATATGTCCACTTTTCTTCCATTTACTCACTTAATTAGATTAATCTCATGTTATACACATCATATACATTATTTACATACATTAAACACCTATGTACATTAAAAGTTTTCCTTAACTTCAATTCGGCCTAGGTTAGAGTTTCCATTCCATGTTTCTTTAATTCTCTTTAAACACATTTATAGGCTTATTTAACCTTACTAATCATGATTATCAAGTTAGATTCAATTTATCATGCATTTATTACCATTTCATACCAAAACATAACCTAAAACTCAAACTAAATCAATGAAAATAGAGGGATTTTGTAACCACAAACCTTAAATCCTTGCACTAGGCTCTCTAGGCTTCCTTTTTCCTTCCCTTTGGCTTTAGAAACTCCTTCCTCACTTGGAGATCCTAAGGTGGCCGAATTTAAACAATAAGATATCATCAAATCCATGATTTCTTTCTACAAAATAACTTCAATAATATGTTCTACACACTTGAAAATACCCATAGGAACCTTTAAATCAAATTAAAAAAATACCTTAATCAGTTACCTCAAAATCACACCTAAACTTTGTATCCTTAGATTTTCTTACTTCCAACACCTCAAATGGACTCTAAATGCTATTTCCAAGTTGTAGAGGGGCTGAAATTTATCTAGGAGGCTGAATTTTAGGGAAAGATTGGAGGAAAGATGAAGGAAAATGGAGGAGAAAATAAGATAAAAGGTTTGGCCAAGAAGGAGAAGAAGGAGGGCGGTAGAGAAATCCAGCCTTTTAAAACCATATATAGGCCGAAAATGAATCGAACTGATCCAACCAAAATGGTCCAACTGATTTGAACCAAATTTTTGATTTTTCGGCCAAATTCCACTGTTTAAAGGAATCTATGTGTTCCTCAACTTATTTTCACTCCTAGCCAATTCCATCATTCTTAAAATATGAAAAATAGCCTATTTGAAAAAATTTAGCTCAATCGGAGTTCATTTGGAGCCCGGTTCACTTAAATCGGTCCGATTCAACACTATTTGATTTTGCCATAATTCACTAATCTAATGCTGTCAAAAATTTTTAAAAATTATTTTAAGCCTTTACAGAATCCATATTACACCCTTTAGAGCTCATTTACTATTTTTAAAAATTAAGTCAAAGTTTGGTCAAACCTTGGTTTAATTGAACCAAACCAGAGACAAACTTCAACTTAACTTTCAAAGACCTAAATGACCTCATTTTCACTCCAAATTTTACGACTAGACTCTTGACGGTCCACAAATCAATTTCACCAAAAAAAAATTATTCAGTAACTGCTGTCAATTTCGACTGTATAGCTACCCCGAGGTCACCCATCTCGAAATTACTATACCTAGAGCACACTTAATTTTTTAATTCTACTGTAGTAAAAGATACTCAAGCAATCATTCTATACTGGAATCACTATACAAACTCTATAGAATTTACTGAATACTATTAATCCGGTATTTAGGCCATTACAGGTAATCGGAAAGGTCTTAGTGCTTATAGTGAGTTTTCATATAATCTCCTAATTGCAACTAGATTTTTCTCGTTTTTTCAAAACAGGCCCAAAGTGCTCAAAATTTAGAAATTGCAAAGTATAATCAAAGTCTAAATGCAGTCTAGTAAATAAAGATACAAACAAGGTTACTTCTCACTCAACTTAAAATTAAATGAAACATAAATTTCTAAAACTTAGATCAAAATTATTCACAATTAAGAACTACTAGGATGAAATAAAAATTTAAATTAAAGGTAAATCAATAAAAAACAACCATAAAAATATTCAAGTACAAAATTGGCACAGACACACCATAAACAAAAGAAAAATAATTAAAAACTACTCAAAATTTTAAAAATACTCTAAAAACACAAAACAAAAATAAAATTAGTTTTGGTTTGAAAAATTGAATTGGAACTCCCCCCTAAACTCAAAATATTGCACTGTCCTCGGTGCAAGGAGATAAAGCAAAAAAAAAAAAAATCCTCAAAAATTTTCTCCTATGCTATGCAAAAAGCTTATTGCAACTAAAGAATGCCTGCAATAATCACAAAAATGGCAAAAATCAAACAATTACTATGCAAAACTCAAAGCAGTGCAAAATTCCTTTATATCACTTGTGTAAAATAAAGGAAAATCAAAACCTATGCAAAATCCAATAATAACTGTGCAAAATGAAATACTCTGAAATCTGCGACATTCATAGACAAACACAAATAATATGTCTATCCTATCACATGACATTGGCTCAGCCATACAATTTCAAAATATAATAATGTAAATAAAATAAGATAAGTACTATGCCTGTACTACATCAACTTCATTAACTATAAAAATAAATATAGTACAAAATCTGTTTTGAAAGAGTCACTTATTGTAAAGTAAAAATGACATCAATGTGGTGGTCCTCGTCTCAAATGTGGTGGATACACAGTGGAAATAGGAGTAAAGAATTCACGAATTTCACTGCTCAACCTATCCAACTATGCAAAAATTCGCTGCTGAAGCTTTCAAGAATGCCACTTTCTGCTCAGCTCCCAGGACTATATCTCTATGCACTTTCTCCATATGTGCTTCAATGGAAGACAATCGCTCCCAAGCTCGCTTTACTGATAGGTCTATGTCTGAGATCAACTGGTCATTCTTAGTGGTAGCTGCTCTAGCCTCTGCCAATCCTTTACTTAAATCATCCAACCTCTCTCAAACTCTTTCTTAGAAGTTTACCTGCTCCCTCTTCAACTCAGTAAAAGAAATATGAAGCACGCTTATTGAAGTCTCAAACCGTGTCATAGTAGGATTTATAGAATGCGTCTTTGATATTAGAGTCTTGACTAATAAAGCGTCCAAATGTATCTGAGCTGAGGGTGGAGGAGCTGTGGAAGAAGACGGCTCATCATGTAACATTCCAAAAATAGCCTAGTAGAAATTGCATGTTTAATTGGAGGGGTGATTTGGTAATTGGTATATGAATTGGGATTTATGTTAGGAATTATAAGAGTTTGTTGAGGGTATAATGGTATTTGTGTAAGTGACTAGAGGACAAAAGAGAAAGAAAGTCAAACAAGGAAAATGAGGTCCAATAGAATTGTGACATGTGGATAAGTGGGTGAGTGCATTAATGGGGATTTGAAAGGAAGAAGAGAGAGGGAGAGCAGGAATCGTTGCTTCTCGTGGAAGCCAACTGATGTTTCCCTTTGTTGCACACTCTCAAGTTTTCTCTCTCACTTCCTCTACTTCTCCATTTCTACTCTCAAGCTTTGCATGTGGGTGTTCTTTAAGATTTGAGTTAGGGTTTTGAGATAGAAGTATTCCAAGAGGTAAGTGGCTGTTATTTTATAGCTTGATTCTTCTTCCTCTTCTTCTTCACGGCTTTGGTTTGGGATTATATGGTTTGTTTTGGGGTTTAAAGTTTGATTCTCATGGGTTAATTGAGCTATTGTTTTGGTTGGTTTGTGCAAGAATCTGAAAAAAGGAGAAAGAGTAAAGGAAAGGAAAAGATTGGATTTTGAAGTTAGCGGTTTGAGCTCCATTTTCAGGTTTGGGAGCTTTGTATTTGGCTGTGTACTTTGGCATTGGTTGTCCATTTCTCTTTGGATCTTGGGTTGATATGTAATTATATGTCATTTGTGTGTTTTGTTACATGCAAATGTATGTGTTCATAGATATGTGTATATGATTGGAGATATAAGAATTATAAGGCTTTGCATGTCAATTCTTGAAGAGTTTGAACATGAACATGAGATGGATTTTTTGGGTTTTTGCAACCTCAATATATGTTATTTTGATTTGTGTAATTATTGTGTAAATTGAGTTGTTGTTGTTATGAGTATGTTTTGGAGGCACTGGAAGTACGTCTTTACCTGATTTTACATGTTATATGATTCTGGGTAAAATGGGTTTTGATTTTGTTAAGCTCTGGGTTTTGCATTTTTTGCTGAGAATTAGAAAAATGTGATACTGTCGCGATCGCTACAGAATCGCGTAGTTCATCCTCTTACACAATGCACTGCGATGATCTTCCCGAGTCATGAGGAGGCAGCACGACTCGGCAGTTGGTACCTAGCATCTTCACGAGTCGTGAAGATGGCTAGTGACTCGTGAAGATGGCTAGCGGTGGGAAGGACACGAGTCATACATAATAGGCACGATTCGTGCCCTCTTCCCTTTGTGGGCAGACACTAGTCGTGCATAAGGATCACGACTCGTGCCCGCTCCCTTCTGTGAGGCGACATCGTCACGAGTCGCGACAGCATGTGCAACTCGTGACTGGCCTCTCTTCCTCTGCTACTGTCGCGAGCGCGACTACTTGTCGCGAGCACGGCAGTGATGCCTTTCCTGCCCTATTTTGAAAATGAGTTTCAAGGTTCTTTTTACATGGGTTTTCATTACATGGCACATGATTTGTCTTATATGGCCTATTAAATGATAAGGTATATGCTCTTAATAAGATTTGTATATGATTTATATGTCTTCATATTGATCAATATACATGTATACATGAAATTCTATAGTTATACTTGATTTATTCTCTGCTATATGATAATAATACTAGAACATGATTGAATTGTTATCTGAGCCTGATAGTCATAGTAGCGGATAGATAAGCGCTTATCCGGGATTAGAGTGTGAGTACAGCTGCTATATGTTACAAGTTATACGTTGACCCCGTTTGGGTCTATATGATTTGAGACTTCGATCTCCGGTATACCTTTGGGTATACATGTTTACACATGATTCGAGACCTTTGTCTCTATATGCTTGGATACTGTGTCCTATCAGGATCATTAGTACCCGTATCCACTAGTTAGTGAGTAATCAGGCTACTACATGAGGCTTTTATATGAGATTTGCATATGAGACCATTATATATATGAAATGGATATATGCGACATGTATATATATATATGAGTTATAACAAGACAAAATGTAATACTTGTATTCGAACATGAATGGCTAATTATTGTATTGTGTAGATACATATGAATATTGATTACTTGGATATGAATGGTTACTTTCCAGGATACATGTGTATGATGAATATTTATTATAGGTATAAGTAGTATATGTTTATATGCTTTTGTTATTGTTAAGCTTATATATATGTTTATTGCGATTATATATACATGCATGTTTTATTCCTCCCCACTAAGCGTTATCGTTTAGCGCAGGCTCTTTTCCCATGTAGGTGGTAGGTTCATTTTGGAGTCAGACATCTGCAGGTCAGCCACTAGAAGTCTATAGTTGGAGTTATTTTGTCTTTCGCTGTATTTTGTATATGGAGTTTGATTTTGGAAATGTAATTTTGTTAAAGATGATTTTATATAGGTATATGTTTAATGTTTACAAATCCCTTTTGTAAAGCGATCTGATTATTTATATATGGATTTGTTATCTTTATGATTATACGCACTTGTTTTTAGCATGCTGAAGTATATGCATATGTATGTGTGCGTGTGGCACTCCGGTATCCTTCCAACGGGGATAACGGGGTGTTACACATCATGCGCTTGAGCATAATGGCTCATATCTGGAGGGGAGAATAGAGTGTCTCTCCTCCGCCTCACCCTCATGCTAGAAGTACTTGCTGTTGCTCTTTGTGGTGGAGGTGGTGGTGGGGCATCACTATCATCATGATCAATTGGCTGGTGGGCATCATCATCATCAAAATTACCCTCTCTGTCCTCATCAGAATCTTGAACACCTATCTCCTTTGTTCGCCTCAATCTATACCCAAACTCAAAAGAAGAATCCTTAATAGCAATCCTACACCTAAGCATTACCTCTTTATCAAGCAAGTATGACGACCCTAAAGATGGTCCCATCCGAGGAGAAGGTAGGTGTAAGGCCCTCATAATCACGGTGATTAATCCACCAATCCCAATCTTCTTCCCTAAGGTGGCAGTGGCTCTCTTTAGTTGCTTACACAACTAAGGTACAACATTGACTCTGATGCCAGTCTCTATGGTATATAAAAAAAATAAATTTGGTATAGTTACATTACTGGGACATCTTGGTCGCATAAACACCAAAGTAGTCATGACTCTGTGTGAGTACTAGTAAATGAGAGAGCTAAACCTAGTCGACTTGGTGTTTTTGGCATTGAAGTGTGTATTGGGCTTCCTAATGATGGGCCAATGTGCAGCTAGATCACCCAAAATCCGTACTTCCCTATCCACTGGCAATCTTAAATATCTAGCCAAATTCGAAACTGATAAGAAGTAAGGAGTATCCCTCATTTTGAACTGAATAGTGTTTACATCATCCTTAGATAACCTTGGAGAGTACTTAAAAGAACTAAGAAACTTCAAAGTTATCTCAAGATAAGTTGGACCATTCAGACCAAAGAAGTCCTCCCATCTAATATTTCTCCGTAAAGATATAACCCTCTCATGAATTTCCAGTTCAGTGAGTGTCTTTATACTCATGAACCTATTAGAGATGATGATCTTTGCAGCTAATTTGTTGAACAAGGCGCGTTGCATAGGAGTCAACCAGTTAAGAGGCCGAATGGGCGCTAATGGTTGCTCATTTTATCTATTTCGAACCATGATTCTTGAAAAGAAGTATAAACTCATCAAAAACATCCTTAGCTTCATTAAGTACATACCACATATATGACTATATTTGAAAGAATAATAAAAATCTCACCACAACTTCAAAATAGAAATTTTGCACAACAGATAAAATGTTCTAACTAATGAAGATGCAAAATATGAAAAATTAAGCATAAGGCATAGATATATAAAAATGAAGCACACAATTAATGCATAAACTTGGTCAAAATTGGAAAATTGCACAAGAATGAATTCAAAGAAACTAAAATGCAGTGCACAAGGTGAAAAAATGAAGAATAAGCACAAGTAATTATACCTTGAAGTGTGTATGCGAAAAATAATGTAAATGCAATTTAATGGTGATCAAGAGATAGAAATGCAAAGTTCGCTTCAAACATGCTTTATTAATAGCAAAAATGTGTAGGGCAAAATTCAAAGTTGCATGCAAATAAGATTTTGAAAATTTGGCATCCAATGCAACTTATCCTAATCCCATCAATTCAGGTGCTAGCAAACATGCATTATCTAAACAAAATTGATATGAGCTTAAATAGTTCATATTTAGTTAGTGTTTTATGTCTAGAATCATAGTATAATGTTTAGTTTTAGTTATTTATGTTTAGAATTTGGTATTTTTTATGTTTTGTTTTGTGTGATTATAGGAGTAAATAGAGAAAGAATTAGGAAGTCAATCTTCTATTGCGAGCGCGACAACCATCATGAGCGTGACCTAGGAAGGGAAAGAAGAAGCAAAGGAAGATCATAAGGAAGAAGCAAATCAAGAGAATGCGTGCTCTGTCGCGAGCGCGACATAGGTTGCGGCCGCGACAGAGGGAGGTTATGCATTCGAATTTCAAACAAACCTACAAAAAGACATGACCTTTCATTAAGGGTTGTGTACCTCTAGAAGGGTGCTTAAAGGGTCAAATTATTTTGCAAAAGAGCTATAAAGGCAATGAAGATTAGAAGTTAAAGAGAGTTAGTTTTTCAAGAGTTTTTAAGAGAGAGTTTTCTGAGAAGAGAAAAAAAAACAATTAGAGTTTAAATTAACTTTTGAAGAGAAGACAAGATCAAGGAAGAAGAAGAACATTTAATGAGTAAAGGATTGAGAGATCAACTTTTATTTATCTTTTAATTATTTTTTCTTCTTTGTAATTACTTGAATGATGTTTTTAGGAATTTGAACAATTATGTTAATGTTTGTTTATTCTCATTAATACAAGTAATCTTTAATTAGTTGCAAAATTCTTTAATAGTATTATTTGAATGATCTTTATAAGTGAGGGTATAGTTCGAGAGATATATTCTTACTTAAAGCTATTATAAATTCATTGTCATAACATTTGCTAGGGAGACCAGGATGATTATGATAGTTGTTATAGGTTGATTTATATTCTTAAAATATGTAAATATAATACTCTAATTTTATAATGAGAGTTAAGGGTTAGAAATTATACTTGTATGTTTTAGGCATTCTATTCAATGTCGAGAGAATGATTTAGATCTTCATGTCAACTTGACTTGCATATTAAAGATTAATTTCAGACTAAGAGAATATTTATCAAGTTTCACATTTGTTAAATCAAATCATTTATTGTATTTGTCTTTTTTGATCATAATTAAAGTAGAATTAATAAACAACTTAGTCATAATATAATACCAATAGTTTAGTCTTTTACCCAAATTAGCGAACTTTGTAAACAAGATTGAGATCAAGTTATAGTGAGTAATGATGTCACACCCCGTTTGCCCCCTAGACGAATGAGCCATTTGTGTGTGTGCACATTTGCATGAGTTTGCATCATGTAAGGGTATTCTGGTAAATAAGCATGTTTTGTGGGTTTGTTCATGTGTGGGAATGCGTATAAAAAAATATTATGTGCATAATTGGAATTATAATTATTTGCATGTGAGTACACCATAGTAGGATATATTATTTAGGTGTCTCATTGTGTGCGTTGTGCATACAATTGTAGGGTATGTTTTAGTTGAGAGAGAGTCTAGTGTGTGTGTGACATAATCATCTAGGGTGTGAATGACCAAATCCCTCCATTAGGATCTTGACATGTGTCTAGGGTTAAGAAAAGAAAAGGAAAAGAAAGAAAAAGGGAAAATCAGATTTTCTTCACTTGTGTTTCCCGTTCCTCACGCCGCCCTTCTTCTTTTCTTCTTCTCTTCTTCTTCACTTGGACCTTAGTTAAGATTCAAGAGTTCTAGTGGGGTTTGATCATCTCTTAGTAGTCATTGGTAAGTTTCATACATTCATTTTTACTTTGTTTAAGTTTTCCATCTTCTTCTCTTCTCTTATTTTCGGAATTGGGTTTGAAGTTTGGATTTTGTTTTGTTTGCTTGTTCTTGGTTGGGTTCCTAGTTGAGCCTCCCCGGGATCCTAAAGGCAAGGAAGTCGCTGGATCTAGTGGAACTAAACACTAGGAGCTAAGGATTTGAGGTTTGGGAATTTCTAATTTGAATGTGTGTGTATGATTATCTATTCTTGAGAAATTCTGGAAATTTGTGATGGATATTATGTTATTGTGGTTTATATGCTATGGGATTAGTATTGGTTGAATGATTGAGCTTAGATTGTGGAGTTTTGAACTCATATTGTGATTTTGGGTAAAATGATGATGAAAAGTGAGGTATGTTAACTTGAGGAATTTGATTGTATAGATGATGATATTCTTTGAATTCTTATGTATGATTTGTTAATGGCATGACTCAATGATGTTGTATTTGAGCTTTTACCATTATTGGTGTGTGAATTTGATGATTGAAGTGAAAGTTTTGGGATTGTTGGCTGGAAAAGACCTGGAAATCGCACTGAGAAATCGCATCTGGGCATGGGTCACGGTGGCAACCAATTTGGTCACCACCGTGAGCCACGAACCAGATGCATTCTGCCGTGAAGCTTGGTATGTCACGGTGGCAACCAATCTGGTTACCACCGTGAGGTATCCAAACCTTGGTTTCTGCCTGGGCAGTGGGTATGTCACGGTGGCAACCCATTTCGTTACCACCGTGAGATACCCAAGCTTTCGATTCTGTTTGGCTTCTTTGGTATGTCACGGTGGCAACCCATTTCGTTACCACCGTGAGATACCCAAGCTTTCGATTTTGTTTGGTTGCTTTGGTATGTCACGGTGACAACCATTCTGGTTACCACCGTGAGGTACCCCAGACTTGCTTTCTGTCAAGGATCCCTGGTATGTCACGGTGGCAACCAATCTGATTACCACCGTGACCTACCCTGTTTTTGCAATAAAACCCTTTTATTTTCGCATGTTTTAGGAATGTTAACTTGTGAATTCTTCGCTTGTCATAATTTTAACTATGGCCATTTCTGTGTAATTCTCCGCCTGCCAGAGTCAGTCTAGTGGATAGTTAGGCATGCCTAATAGAGTCTTTGCTGCAGCTTCTGTTTCGTTTCCATTTGGACCTCGATCAGGTCCCTGTTTGGTTCCTCGTGAACTTCTGTATTGTGTTTGGATCTTGTTTAAGGTCCTTCTGAAAACGTTTGTGAATGAATATTTAAATGGTTTTCGAATCGTAATCGGTTGGTACCCGTAAAGTACTTTCTGTTCACTCGTTATCCACTACTTTGAGTCAGCAGGTGTTTCAATGTTAAAGTGCTCTTTGTGAACTGTTATATGAGAATATGATTGTTGTTAAGAATCTCCTGATGCATAGCAATGTGTATGTGAGCATGAGTTTATGCTATGGTTATACCATGATTATCGTATGTGCTTGAAGTACGCCTGTGAATTGCCTTGACGACCGTTGTGAATGGTTGTCCTTATGCTATATGTGTGTTTCCCCACTAAGCGTTTTCGCTTAGCACGGTGTGTTCACCCGTGCAGGTGCGGAAGGAGTTACTTTTGGGAGAGTCGCCGCCGTTGAAGCCAACACAGCAGGGTCTTAGTGTAGGGCTTATTTTTTTGTAGCTTTATGATTCTTTTTGTATAGAACTCTCATATTTTGATTATGTATCAGCTTCCGCTTTTGTATATGAATTCTGGATATTGTAATTATCTGTGGCATCTTTCAGTTGATCAGAACAGTAATGTAATGCTTCAGTTATATTAATGTATGATCAACTTTCATGAATGGTGTTGTAAAGTTTTAAATTACCCTGTATATTGGTATGTATGTTTATGTGTGAATGTATGTTAGCCTGTATCTGTGTGGTGGCACCTTTATTCATACGGCATCTCACTCCTTATCGGATGGGATCGCCTACATATGGGTAAGGGGTGTTACAAATGACCCAACATGTTCCTTGAGGGAATAATATCTTAAGTACTAAATGGTAAACCATGCACTTGCGGATTTAATTTATAAAAAGTTTTTGACGCTGTTGCCGGGGAACAAATTTTTATTTATTGCCATTATAATTCTTGATTTAAGATATTGGATTACAATATTTAATTAGTTTTTGTTTTTATTTTGTTTTATTTTGCAGGATTTGATTGCTCGAGTTTATAACTAGGACAAGAAAGTCTAAAGAAAAACTTGAACTATTAAATCTAGAAATAGAAAGATTCATACCAGGAAAAAGAAAATCAGTGAACAAGAGATTAAATATGGTAGGAGAGAATTAGCCACCAAGATTAATGGATTTCGCTACACCAGCATTGAGTGGAACTCAACAAGGAGTAGTTCGTCTTGCAGTAAATGCTAACCAATTTGAGATGAAGCCCTCTTTATTACAAATGGTACAAAATAGTATACAATTCTTTGGATTTCCAAATGAGAATCCTAATGCTCATTTAGCAAATTTCCTTGAGATTTGTGACACATTTAAGATAACTGGTGTATTAGCGGATGCAATCAAACTTAGGTTTTTTCCTTTTACTATAAAATATAAAGCTAAGGCATGGCTTAATTCCCTGTCATAAGGATCTATAGCCACATGGGACTAATTAGCACAAGCCTTCCTATCAAAATATTTCCTTTTAACAAAAACTGCTAAGATAATTAAAGATATCACCACCTTTACTTAAAATGAAAATGAATCTTTGTATGAAGCTTAAGAAAGGTTTAAGGAACTACAACGTAGTTGTTCACACCACAATCTTCCAAAGGAATTACTCATGCAAACATTCTATAATGGGGTGAGTCATACTACTAGAGGAATAATTAATGCGGCGGCTGGAGGATCACTTATGAGAAAGACTATGGATTTGGCGTATGAATTACTTGAGGAGATGGCTACAAATAACTGCATGTGGCCTACTGAGAGGGTAAAGGTATTACTTACTTCTCCTATTAAAGATGTTCATTCTATTGATGCTGTTGATGCATTGCAAGCACATGTGGCAGCTTTGACTCATAAAATTGACAATTTGAACATGGGAGTATCTCCATCAAATTCTTGTACTATATGTTGTCAATAAGGGCATAATAGCAATGAGTGTGGTTTAGATAGGGCTAGTACGGAGGAGCAAGTCAGTTTTGTACAAGGCCAAGGTTGCGAAAACCCTTATGCTAACACCTATAATCCTGGTTGGCGTAACCATCCTAATTTTTCATGAGGTAATAATCAAAATAGAGGAGTAGTGGGATTTTAACAACCACAAGATCGTTTTGGAGCATTAGAAGTGAATATGGATAGATTTCTAAAGGGTATCAATTTGAAGATTAAGTCTCAAGATGAGAATCAAAAGAGGCTTGAATTAAAGTTTGATCAAATAGCAAAGAATCAAGCATCTTCCATTCACAATTTAGAAGTTTAGTTGGGACAACTTGCAATTGCATTACCTTCAAGAATTCAAGGATGTCTTCCAAGCAATATGGAGGATAATCCAAGAGAGCAAATGAAAGCAATAACATTGAGGTCAGGTAAAAAATATTTGAATAATTTAATTTTTGATAATTTAGTTGAAATTTTGTAGAAAAGAAATACAGAGAAGGCAACATAGCCTTCTGTCGCGAGCGCGACTAATAGCACTGGCACGACAGAGGAGATTCTAGACAAGTTCGCGAGCGCAACAGACGAGACCTAACCTTCTATCGCTGGCAGAAGGGGCTACAAAGGCTAGAGTCTTCCAATATCGTCCACCATTTTCGCAAAAACTCAAGCAAAAGGATCAGGATAAGTAATTCTTAACTTTTCTTGATAAATTGAAGAATTTGCATATTAATTTATCATTTGTTGAAACTATATCTCAAATTCCTAATTATGCAAAATTTTTCAAAGAATTAATTTCAAAGAAAAGGAGTTGGGAGGATATTTCAACTGTTGCACTTATGGAGGATTGTAGTTCCATAATTACAAATAATTTACCAATAAAATTAAAAGACCTTGGTAGTTTTACTATACCTTGTAAGTTAGGGGACAAAAAATTTGCAAGGTGTCTTTGTGATTTAGGAGTTAGCATAAATCTAATGCCATTTTCTATTTTCAAAAAGTTAGGATTAGAAGATATCAAACCTACTTCTATGGTTTTGCAACTAGCTGATCAATCTATTAAGAAACCATATGGCATTATTGAAGATGTGCTTGTTAAGGTGGATAAGTTTATTTTGCCTACAGATTTTGTAATAGTTGATTTTGCATATGATGCAAATTGCCCTTTGATTTTGGGTAGACCATTTATGAATACTAGTAGGGCATTAGTGGATGTTTTAGAAAGGAAGTTAATTTTGAGAGTAGGAGAAGATAGTGCTGAGTATCATATGGATAAATCACTTAAGTATCCTATGGATGAGAATATTTGCATGAAACTTGATCTAATTGATGCTTGTGTGTTAGAAACTTTGGAGAATGAGGATCAAGAGAGGGCAAGAATTGGAAAGGAGGCTCAAGAGGAGGTGAAGCAAGTTGATCGTCAACTTGAGAATTTGAATAAAAGTGTGGAGCCACTTCCACCATCCATTGTAAGTCTCCCAGTTGTTGAGTTGAAAAATTTACCAAGCCATTTAAGGTATCCATTTCTTGATACTAATCACACTTTGCTAATTATCATTTCTAGAAAGCTTACTTTGATGAAAGAAAACTTACTTTTACAAGTTGTCAAAAAGAGAATTAAAAGTATAGGATGGCAAATTTCTGATTTGAAGGGAATTAGTCCTAATGTAGTAATGCATAAAATTCACATGGAAGATGGGTATCAACCTAATGTAGATAGGCAACGGAGACTTAACCCCAATATGAAAGAAGTAGTTAAGAAAGAAGTAATAAAATTACTTGATGCTGGCATAATTCATCTAATTTCGGATAGTGCTTGGGTGAGTCCAATTCATTGCGTTCCTTAAAAAGGGGGCATGACTGTAGTCAAAATTGAGAATGGTGAATTAATACCTACTCGAACCACCACTAGTTGGAGGGTTTATATTGATTAGAGAAAGCTAAATACAGCAACTAGAAAGGATCATTTTCCTTTACTATTTATTGATCAAATGATAGAATGTATTGTTGGTCATTTCCATTATTGTTTTCTTGATGGTTTTTTTGGTTATTTCAAAATTTTTATTTACCCTAGTGGTCAAGAGAAAACAACATTTACTTGTCCTTATGGAACATTTGCATACAAAAGGATGCCTTTTGGGTTGTGTAATGCACCAGCTACTTTTCAAAGGTGCATGATTGTAATTTTTAGTGATATGATAGAGAAAATCATGGAAATATTCATGGATAATTTTTTTTGTGTATGGTGACTCGTTTTAGATATGCTTGCATAACTTGGATAGGATTTTTTTCTAGATGTGAGGAGTCCAATTTGGTACTTAATTGGGAGATGTAATGCCCCAATACCCCTTGGGAGGATATCGAAAACGGTACGCGTACAAAGTCATACAATACTAACATACACTAGCGGAATATCATACTAATAAGCGGAAGAAAGCATCATTAAAACAAACATACTTCTCATATACAACTTAATCAAATATTCAAGTACAAAAATATCATTATCCATATTATATGTTCATGCCTCTAATAACATTATACATTAAACTATACAACATTCTTTACATATACACTTTACTTAACATTACAAAAAAAAAAAGAATCATGTACATAAGAAAAAACTCTACTTCAAATCCTACTGGCCAGCAGATGAACAACTCTCACAATCGAACCGAACCTTCATACCTACACGCAAAAACACCCGTACTAAGTGATAACGGTTAGTGGGGATAAATAGAAGCAAAGGACTTCTATCGAAGTCACAGACATAGCACAATATGCATATTAAATAATCATGCTAAACACAATTATCAAACACGATACTATATCACAACATTGCGTACCAAAAGTCATTATTATCACATATTAACATATAAAACATATAACTTTCCAAACATATATCTTCCAGCTCTAAATTATAATACCTGTTAATTGACATTTATCCTTGTACACCGATATAATCACATGCATGCACACTTTTCATACCACATGCCTTTATCATATACATTCATATTTGCATGTACATATTCTTTAACTTTAACATTTATCATAAACGCTAAGTGATAACATATCACTACATCTCATATATAGTCATATGCATGCACATTCATATACATTACATAGATCATAACTTTACTTATTCACTCACAAACTTATAATAACTATAGCTTGAATTCACATCGATGGTGGATACGGATGTTCTAGATACTGACTAGCAGTACCAAACATTTAGAGACCGAAGTATCAAATCTTTAGATAATCGAAGGTAACAAATTATAGACCCAAACGGGGCCAACTCTAGCAGCTGGAAACTCTAACCTTTTATAAGCATGCCTATCTATCCACTATTATGAATACTTCAGGCTTAAGATATACATATACTCTACCCATATATCATATACTTTACATTTACTTGAGTAACCGAAAAAATTATTAATCAATAACTCAATTCATATAGTAACAAAGAAAACCATTAAGCATATGATTCATATATTCATTTATTCTATCACATATAAACTTTACTATGCATGGTCATACATATTCCGATGCAATATTACACAAATAAGGTCAAAAGTCTTATATTCAAAACTCTAAACAATGTTTTGCTCGCGACAGAACCCAACACATTCAGTTGTCGCGTTCGCGGGCAACGTCGTACTTGCAATAGAATGCCAAAATAGCTTCTGTCGTGCTCGCGACAAGGCATGGCAAGGAAAACCTTGCCCAAGGAGTATTCTGTTGGGCTCGCGATAGAACTGAACGTTGTGTTCAAAGTCTAAACTTCACAACTCTTCAAACACATACTAATCACATACCATTTATAATCACATGAATAACTTCCAAATCAACCGAAACCATACACAAACACTACAAAGCCATAAAACTCATCTATAGACAAAATAAAATACCAATACCAACCAAAATGACTTTCAAGTAATATAGTCATAAACTAGTACTTTACATGCACAATCTATAACATACTCATAATCATTATGTAACAATCAAACGATATACCTCTAAAATGGGACTTTAACACTTATCAATTCTATACCATGTACAATTTATCACTAGAAGAGTTAAGGAACTCTTCAAAAACTCATAATTTTCATCTACTCAAACATGCATCTAATAACTGAAATTCAAATAACAATATCCCAAACCTCAAAAGTGTAGCTTGAACAACTTCTCTTTCCAGCTCAAACCTTTTCCTTGCCTTTCTCTTTCCTCTTGTCCAAAGCTTCTTGCACCAATCAACCAAGAACAATCACTTAATCCAGTATTATAACAACTTAAAAACACATCCAAGCTATCAAAGTAGAAGGAGTAGAAGAAGATTTCAAACTTCCAAACTTAACTCATCACCTTCTCGTCTTCTAACAAAACCCTTTTCACACCAATACAAAGCTCTTAAAATCAATTACACAAAGGAGAAGAAATAAGAGATGAAGAGTGGAATAGAGAGCATGGGAGTGATCGGCCAACATGCAAAAAGTGAGGCAAATCTGTCTCCACTCCACTTCATATTGCATGAAAGGGAGGTGTTAGTATTGCCCTCACCTTACATGTGGACAACACTCACCCCACTCACCAAATCCCGCTATTGGTCCTTGGCAATTCTCCTCTTAATTCCTCAATTAAAATTCTGTCCTTTAAATACTTTAAATTTTCTTTTAATTATGACCTTTATTACTTATGAACTCCCACTTATACCATTTACTCTTGTATCCTCACAATACAATTACACTTCTAATACTACTAGGGTACACTTTAAGCCATTACAATTCTTTCCTCCTTAAGAAATTTCGTCCTTGAAATTTCCTATGGTACTATACATATGATCAGACTATACTTTACCAACAACTTATACAATACAACTTAAGCAATTAACGAACTTATCAGATGGACCTGTGGGTTCATCCACATCTTCTCTGATCATTGCGAAGACTCTGGCTGGACCACCAGAAGCTACCGGCTTCTCAGTCATTTTTTATGGTTCTTGTGCTAGTTTACCTTTTCTTCTTCCATCTTTAGCAGATCCAGTCACTTCCATATTGTTTTTACTTCCCTGATGTACCATACTTTCTTTCAATTCCAGGAATGCGCAAGCATATGCTCCATGCTGCCACATTTAAAACAAGCTCTCGTGAGTTTCCTACACGTGCCCCAATGAAATCTTTCACAATGTTCACACTTCGGCATGGTACTACCCTTACTGGAGGGTGCCATAACACTTCCTTTCGATGTCGGTGCATGACCCGACCCTCGGGTATTCTGCCCACTTACAGCATCTTGGGCTGTCTTACGACTAGTCACACTACTATCAGTTACTTTCCTTTTCTGCTCCTTTCATTGCTTTCCTAACTCAGACTCCTCCAATTTCATTGCTGCTGAAACCAACTAGTAATAACTCACCATATGCATTGCAGCCATAGCCTATATAGGTCCTCTAATGCTCTCTTTCAGACCGTCCTCAAATTATTGGCACTTAAATTCTTTCTTTAACAACATATCGGGCACGTACTTGCTCAATCGACTAAACTCCTTCTCATACTCTCCCACTGACATATTCCTTTGCTTTAGGCTTACAAACTCTTTCCATTTTGCTTCTCTATATGCCTTAGTGACATACCTCTTTTCAAACTCTCGGACAAAAAAGTCCCATGTTAACTCAACAGGGGAGGGATTCCTCAACACCAGCTTCCACCAATCATAGGCTGACCCTTGCAGTAGTGACACTGCACAAGTTACCCCTTAATTCTAGGGACAATTAATCTTGTGTAGTATTCTTCCTGTCTTTTCCAACCAATACTCGGCCACATCCGATTGATATATGGTAGTTCCATTAAACTCTTCTGCCTCTCTCCTTCTAATGAGATCCATAGGAGCCTTTAGGGTAGTCAGCCTCTCAATTAATTGCATCAATCCTTGCACTAACATTAGATCACCTTGAATAGGACCTAATACTTATGCTAGAGGTCGCTCAGGTGCAGGCTGATTAACTCGTACAAGGTTTACACTACCCGTCGTCTCACCTATATCTACGCTCGGATTAAACTCCATCTATACTCTACACAAGACAACATTTGCATTAGGTCATGACACTAAACAACTCAGATACATCTAATCTACACTTTAACATCCTATTGTCCTGAATTGCCTAAACCGATGTTGTGATACCACAACTTGCAATGGCCCAATACCTCTTAGGAGGATATCGAAAATGCTACGCGTACAAACTCATACAATACTAACATACACTAGGCGGAATATTATACTAATAAGCGGAAGAAAGCATCATTAAAACAAACACACTTTTCGTATAAAACTTAATTAAATATTTAAGTACAAAAATATCATTAGCCATATTATATGTTCATGCCTCTACTAACATTATAAATTACACTATACAACATTCTTTACATATACACTTTACTTAACATTACAAAAAAAAAATAAAAAGAATCATGTACATAAGGAAAAACTCCACTTCAAATCCTAGTAGCCAGCAGATGAACAACTCTCACAACCGAACCGAACCTGCATACCTACATGGAAAAACACTCCGTGCTAAGCGATAACGCTTGGTAGGGATAAATAGAAGAAAAGGACTTTTATTGAAGTCACAGACATAGCACAATATGCAAAATAAATAGTCATGCTAAACACAATTATCAAACACGATACTATATCACAACATTGCGTACCAAAAGTCATGATTATCACATATCAACATATAAAACATATAACTTTCCAAATATATATCTTCCAGCTCTAAATTATCATACATGTTAATTGACATTTATCCTTGTACACCGATATAATCACATGCATGCACACTTTTCATACCACACGCCTTTATCATATACATTCATATTTGCATGTACATATTCTCTAACTTTAACATTTATCATAAGCGCTAAGTGATAACATATCACTACATCTCATATATAGTCATATGCATGCATATTCGTATACATTATATAGATCATAACTTTACTTATTCACTCACAAACTTATAATAACTATAGCTTGAATTCATATCGATGGTGGATATGGGTGCTCTATATACTGACCAGCAATACCAAATATCTAGAGACTGAAGTCTCAAATCTTTAGATACCCGAAAGTAACAAATTCTAGACCCAAACAGGGCCAACTCTAGCAGCTGCAAACTCTAACCCTTTATAAGCATGCTTATCTATCCACTATTATGAATCCTTCAGGCTTAGCATATACATATACTTTACTCATATATCATATACTTTACATGTACTCGAGAACCCGAACAAATTATTACTCAACAACTCAATTCATATAGTAACTAAGCAAACCATCAAGCATATGATTCATATATTCATTTATTCTATCACATATAAACTTTACTATGCATGGTCATACATATTCCGATGCAATATTACACACAAATAAGGACAAAAGTCTTATATTCAAAACTCTAAACAATGTCACGCTCATGACAGAATACCAAAATAGCTTCTGTCACGCCCGCAACGAAGCTCACGCTCGCTACAAGGCATGGCAAGGCAAACCTCGCCCAAGGAGTATTCTGTCGCACTCGCGATAAAACTGAACTTTGTGTTCAAACTCTAAAATTCACAACTCTTTAAACACATACTAATCACATACTATCTATAATCACATGCATAACTTTCAAATCAACCCAAACCATACATAAACACTATAAAGCCATAAAACTCATCTATAGACAAAATCAAATACCAATACCAACCAAAATGACCTTCAAGCAATATAGTTATAAACTAGTACTTTACATGTACAATCTATAACATACTCATAATCATTATGTAACAATCAAACGATATACCTCTAAAATGGGACTTTAACACTTATCAATTCTATAACATGTACAATTTATCACTAGAAGAGTTAAGGAACTCTTAAAAAAATTCATAATTTCCATCTACTCAAACATGCATCTAATAACTGAAATTCAAATAACAATATCCCAAACCTCAAAAGTGTAGCTTGAACAACTTCTCTTTCCAGCTCAAACCTTTTCCTTACCTTTCTCTTTCCTCTTGTCCAAAGCTTCTTACACCAATCAACCAAGAACATTCACTTAATCCAGTATTATAACAACTTAAAAACACATACAAACTATCAAAGTAGAAGAAGGAGCAGAAGAAGATTTCAAACTTCCAAACTTAACTCACCTTCTCATCTTCTAACAAAACCCTTTTCACACCAATCCAAAGCTCTTAAAATCAATTACACAAAGGAGAAGAAAAAAGAGATGAAGAGTGGAATAGAGAGAATAGGAGTGATTGGCCAACATGTAAAAAGTGAGGCAAATTTGTCTCCATTCTACTTCATATTGCATGAAAGGGAGGTGTAGGCATTGCCCTCACCTTACACGTGGACAACACTCACCCCACTCACCAAATCTCTCTATTGGTCCTTGGCAATTCTCCTCTTAATCCCTCAATTAAAATTCTGTCCTTTAAATACTTTAAATTTTCTTTCAATTATGTCCTCTATTAATTATGAACTCCTACTTATACCATTTACTCTTGTATCCTCACAATACAATTGCACTTCCAATACTACTAGGGTACACTTTAGGCCATTACAATTCTCCCCTCCTTAATAAATTTCGTCCTCAAAATTTCCTATAGTACTATACATACAATCAGACTATACTTTACCAATAACTTATACAATACTACTTAAGCAATTAACGAACTTACCAGATGGACCTGTGGGTTCATCCACATCTTCTTTGGTCATTGTGAAGACTCTGGTAGGACCACTAGAAGCTACCGGCTTCTCAACCATTTTCGATGGTGCTTGTGCTATTCTTCCTTTTCTTCTTCCATCTTTAGCAGATCCAGTCACTTCCATATTGTCTTTACTTCCCTGCTGTACTATACTCTCTTTTAATTCCGAGCAACTGGCAAACATATGCTCCATGCTGCCACATTCAAAATAAGCTCTCGTGAGCTTCCTACACGTGCCCAAATGGATTTTTTCACAATGTTCACACTTCGACATGGTACTACCCTTACTGAAGAGTGCCATAACACTTCCTTTCAATGCCGATGCATGACCTGACCCTCGGGTATTCTACCCACTTACAACTTTTTAGGCTTTCTTACCACTAGTCGCACTACTATCAGTCACTTTCCTTTTCTGCTCCTTTCTTTGCTTTACTAATTCAGACTCCTCCAATTTCATTGCTGCTGAAACCAACTGGTAATAACTCACCATATGCATTGTAGTCATAACCAATATAGGTCCTCTAATGCTGTCTTTCAAACCGTCCTCAAATTGTTGGCACTTAAATTCTTCTGTTAATAACATATCGGGCACATACTTGCTCAATCGACTAAACTTCTTCTCATACTCTCCCACTATAATATTCCTTTGCTTTAGGCTAACAAACTCTTTCCATTTTGCTTCTCTGTATGCCTTAGTGACATAACTCTTTTCAAACTCTTGGACAAAAAAGTCCCATGTTAACTCAACAGGTCGCTGGGGATTCCTTAACACTAGCTTCCACCAATCATAGGTTGGCCCTTGCAGTAGTGACACTGCACAAGTCACTCGTTGATTTTGCAGAAAATTAATCTCTTGTAGTATTCTTCCTTTCTTTTCCAACCAATACTCGGCCACATCCTATTGATCCATGGTAGTTCCATTAAACTCTTCTGCCCCTCTCCTTCTAATGAGATCCATAGGATCCTTTGGGGCAGCCAGTCTCTCAACTAATTGCATCAATCCTTGAACTAACATTAGATCACCCTGAACAGGACCTAATCCTTCTGCTGGAGGTTGCTCAGGTGCAGGCTGATTGACTCGTACTAGGTTTACACTACCCGCATCTCACCTATATCTTCGCTCGGATCAGACTCCATTTATACTCTACACAAGACAACATCTGCATTCAGCCATGACACTAAATAGCTCACATAAATCTAATCTATACTCTAACATCCTATAGTCCTAAACCGCCTAAACCTATGCTCCGATACCATAACTTATAACGCCCTAATACCACTTGGGAGCATATCAGAAATACTACGCTCACAAACTCATACAATACTAACATACACTAAGTAGAATATCATACTAATAAGCGGAAGAAAGCATCATTAAAACAAACACACTTCTCATGTATAACTTAATCAAATATTCAAGTACACAAATATCATTATCCGTATTATATGTTCATGTCTCTACTAACATTATACATTACACTATAAAACATTCTTTACATATACACTTTACTTAACATTACAAAAAAAAGAATCATGTACATAAGCAAAAACTCCACTTCAAATCCTAGTGGCTAGCAGATGAGCAACTCTCATTGTAACACCCCCTAACCACCCATAGAGCTTTCCTACGGTAACGATGGAGTGTCACAACTCAAACACATGCACATAAAACAGTATTCCATACAAAGTTCAGGATTAATAAATTTCGTTAACATGCAATGCTAGATTACATTTTGAAAATCCATGCATTACATTACATAACATTTATAATCTCATTTCAGTTTTCACTTTACAAAATACAACTTCTTTAATACAAAAACTTTAGTTCCTACACACATGACAACTATAAATACACATCTTATACTATTACAAAATAACCTACTTATGCAGCAGTTCCTAATGTGTTGGCCGTTGGCGATGCAGAACTTTCTTCCAAAATGCTATATTCAGAAACCTACATAAAAATTCATGTTAAGCGATAACACTTAGTGGGGATCAATAGAAAATGGATAAACATTCACAGTGATCATCAATACCAATCATATGCTCAAGCAATATACATACATATATATAATTCACTTTAACATCATTAATAGTGCACTCACTAGCAATTACCCACAAGTAACTATCCATATCCTCAAAGCCATTTTTAATTCTTTATTTCGTATCCTGAATTCACATATATTCATTTGCTCATTATGGTATTTCTTCATTCATTCATTTCAATTTTATAAGCCTTATCTTTATTTGTATCACGTATATAAATTTGTATATATATATATCAAAATAACCGTTAGCACTTGCACATGCATAAACACTTTCATCATATTATAAATACAAATCTAAAAAATGCATACCTTTATTCAATCTCTAACAATACCCTATACTCATCAATTAATATAAAGCTCACAGTTATTCGCTTGTTATCACAATATAGCGTACATGATACCACATATTGTACCCAGAATACATTAAATTTACGTTAGACAGTAACAATTATCAACATCAATGTACATATAGAACATACCCCATCAATTACAATCACAAACCATACTATATGCACCTCGACCTAACAATATTATACACTTACAAATTCACATAAATACACAAAGTTGACAATCAATCACTTGTTTGATAACTACTTCCTAACTTGCCTGCACTTCTATGGTAGTGGATAACAAGATTATCACTCTGATATCCGTAGATACCTTTAAGCTAGTATCCGTAGATACTTTTATAATGCATTAGTATCTGTAGATACTTTCATATCAATCCAGTATCTATAGATACTTTTATAATGCATTAGTATCTGTAGATACTTTTATATAAATCTAGTATCCGTAGATACTTTTATAACGCATTAGTATCCGTAGATACTTTTATAAAAAGACACACACAATCACTCGATTTTGGGGAACCTATTCCAAGATTACCCCTGACCCAAACAGGGCCGTTTAATAGAAATCACTCGCTTTTGGCTGTATCACTTTAGACCCTATAGGCATGCCTATCTATCCACGACTCGACTTGCAGGCTAGACAACTGACTCCGTTACTTAAATTAGATTCTCATGATATAAACCTTCGCAAAACTGTGTTAAACAAATATCAAATAGCTCTTTACGCTATTCACTTTCATACGCGTATATCTTATTATCAATCTCACACTTCATCATTAAATTCATACAAATTGTATATACATATATAGACACATGCTCACTTAAATTGCCACATTATTAGTCTCCCTGTAAATAAGCAATTCTTAAGCTCAAGGTCATAAGTCACACCAATACACCAACATTAACTAACATCCTAACATATGATATCTTGCATACACACACATATATGATTTACCATACAAGCTCATACCTCATTATCCATAACTTCACATGAGAGAGGAGGTAAAATAATTAATCTAAGCAACCTATTTATATAACATTAACTAAAGGTATAAATAATAGTGAGGTCCCAAACTCTATCTGGTTTGGCCTTATAAGGTTGGAACTAATTTCCTAATGTTTTATTGGGTGGCGATTCCTTTTAAAACCTACCTTGTGGTGCCTAACAAACACCCTCGTAGGTCAATAACTAATAGCGGAATGGGGGAACTCTGAAATGCTGGTCTCGACCTTTAAGAGTCAAGGATTGGCAAAATTAGATAGGGGCCTTTGTTCATTGCTAAGTAACCGACCTTCAAGACGTTACAAGAAAATGCATTTTTAGCGACATAATTTGACTAAATAGCGACAGAAAAGCCAAACCGTCATTGTCGTTGTAGCAAATATATGTCTTTAGCGACGGGATAAAAATTCCATCGCTAAAAATAGAGGGACAAACTTTCCTCCATTTTAAGCAAAGAAAAAAAATATTCCGTCGCTAAATTATGCGCCAATGAAACCCACAAAAGTTTGCTACTAAATTTAGCGACGGAAGCTGTTTAGTGATCGACATACCATTTCGTCACTAAAGTTAACGACAGAAGAACATGTCCATCGCTAAATAACGTTTTACGATGGTATGTAAATGTATATCGCTAACTTTAGTGATGAACATTAGCATTTTGTTGCAAAATAATGACGTGCGTTATTTGACGGTCGCTAAATAGCAACATGCGTTATTGTCTCGTCATTATTTCTAAGGGCATAAAAACCCTTTTTTTCCCTCTCTCATCCCTCCCTCTTTTTTTCCCTCTCTCTTCCATCTTCTCCCTCTCGCTGTTGCAGTGCCCCCTTCCCTCCCCCCTGCCCATCAGTCAGATATAGTAAAGTAGTGTCACCGCTAGCCCGCTGTGACGCGCGCCGAACCCCGTGGGCTTCCCAAATGCCCGTTTTAGGGCTATCGGGAGAGGTTCATTGAAACTTGTAAGGTATTTACAAGTACGTCTATTTTGGGCAACAAGGAGGTTTCATGGAATCGCCACCCAATAAAACATTGGGAAAGTTCGTCTCGCCTCAGTGAGCCTAAGACGGCACATATTATCCATTTTGGGCAAATCAAAGGGGTCTTGGAGGCATTCACCCCAATAAAACATTGGAATAACCCTCTAACCCTATGGAGTCTAAGATTGTAATTTGAGTCTTTTGGTATTTACAAGAGGTGTCTTGGAGATCCCATCGAAATGGGTCTCTCGCCTCGTTGAGCCCAAAGACCAGAGATAGGTTCGGGACTTCTCATTTATTCATACTTTGATTAATTTTACAATTAGGTTTTGAATTTATTATTTCACCATCTTTCCATACGATGCAATCAATTAAAAGGCGCAATCATTCACGTAAAAGTAAAAAAATAAAAGCAAAATTAAAATATAGCATTCAAAGGTAAATTATAATAAAATTAAGGGCAGAATACAACCCCCATTGTAAATAAAATACAAATCATGCATAAATCGGAATATTCATTAATGATGAGAAAATTGGTCATCGCACACATATTTATTATGAAATAATTTTGATGTGATAATTTTGGATAGAGAAAATTGAGACATTGGTCCCATTTTTATTAGGAAATTTCATTTTGATAGAAAACGTTTGTGTGATAATTCTTTTAAGTGTGGTCGAAAATCTTTTATTATTACAGACCACAAGCGAAAAAAGAGAATAAAATAATAATTATATATTTCCAAATAATAAATAATAAATAAATCTTAATCCTGTTCCGACCATGCTTCTCAGACGAGCCACATGCCTCCCGCATTGCGGTCAAGATAGAAAATGATATTGGTTAATAATGAATAAATAAATAATTGAATAAATAAATAAACAAATAAACAAATAATTGAATAAAGTAAATTGATAATTAAATGAATATAAAAAGACAAATGACAATTATAATGATTGTTGCCAATAAAAAATAATAATGCTAATAATAATAATAATATAATAATAATAATAATAATAATAATAATAATAATAATAATAATAATAATAATCACAAAACACAATAATAAATAGTATTAACTAAATATATACAATAATAATAAAAGATCAAATAACAATAACAATAATCATGATAATAATAAATAATGCAAAATAAACATTAAATTAAATAATATCAATAACAACAATATAAATATAACACAAAAATATTAATAATAAATAAATCAAATAATAATAATAACAATAACATTAATAAATAATAATATAAAAACAAAAAAATGAATGAGAATAAAATATAATAATAATAATTATAATAATAATTATAATAACATAATATCAATAAATACAAAATGAGTATATAATAATAATAATAATAATAATAATAATAATAATAATAATAATAATAATAAATAATATGAAAACATAATAATAATTAATAGTAAATATAATAATAATAATCATAATAATAATAATAACACAATAATAATAAACCAAACATAAATTAAGTAACATCAACAACAAAAATATTAGTTTAATACAATAACATAAATGATATCACAATAATAATAATAATAATAATAATAAACACCATATAATGTCAATAAACATAAAATAAATATATAATAATAATAATAATAATAATAATAATAATAATAATAATAATACTAATAATAATACAGAATATTAAATAATAATAATAATAAATAATAATAATAATAATAAGATTAATATTAATATTAATATTAATATCAATTAATTAATTAATTAATAATAATAATAATAGTAATATATTAAAATAAATAAATAGAAAATGGGACTCACCTCACCGGAGCCTCGCCGGAGCAGCCGTTGAGGACACCTCCATCATCGCCGGGTAGATCGCGTCGCCGGGAGTCGAACGCCAGTGGTCATGCGCCGGGATGTCGCCGGATCTGGCCGGAAACCGCATGCGACGTTGCTCCCCCTCTCTCGCCGATCAGCTCCACGCCGGTAGTTGGGGATGGTCGGTCGGTGCCGGAGGCTTCGTCCGGCCGCCGGTGGGGCGCGTGTGGCTGTACGCCGCCGTGGCTAGCCGGCGCCACCTCTTCTTATTCCTCCCTTTTTCTTTCCCTTTTCCGGTGTCGTGGCCTGCGTCTGGTCTCCCTCTTGGTCCTTCTCTTCTTACTTGGTTTCTATTCTTTTCCTTCTCTTCACTGTCTCTTCTCTTTTTTAATTTCTTTCTTTTTTCTAGGTTTTAGCTTCTTGGCCTTTGATCTCTCTTACTCTCTCTTTATTTTTCTTTTGCTCTTATCTCCCTCTCTCGTTGATCAGCTCCACGCCGGCAGTTGGGGATGGTCGATCAATGCCGGAGGCTTCGTCCAGCCGCCGGGAGCGTACCGGTGGGGCGCGTGTGGCTGTACGCCGCAGTGGCTGGCCGGTGCCACCTCTTCTTCTTCCTCCCTTTTTCTTTCCCTTTTCCGGCGTCGTGGCCTGCGTCTGGTCTCCCTCTTGGTCCTTCTCTTCTTACTTGGTTTCTATTCTTTTCCTTCTCTTCACTGTCTCTTCTCTCTTTTAATTTCTTTCTTTTTTCTAAGTTTTAGCTTCTTAGCCTTTGATCTCTCTTACTCTCTCTTTATTTTTCTTTTGCTCTTATCTCCCTCTCTCGCCGATCAGCTCCACGCCGGCAGTTGGGGATGGTCGGTCGGTGCCGGAGGCTTTGTCCGGCAGACGGTGGGGCGCGTGTGGCTGTACGCCACCGTGGCTGGCTGGCACCACCTCTTCTTCTTCCTCCCTTTTTCTTTCCCTTTTCCAGCGTCGTGGCCTGCGTCTGGTCTCCCTCTTGGTCCTTCTCTTCTTACTTGGTTTCTATTCTTTTCCTTCTCTTCACTGTCTCTTCTCTCTTTTAATTTCTTTCTTTTTTCTAGGTTTTAGCTTCTTGGCCTTTGATCTCTCTTACTCTCTCTTTATTTTTCTTTTGCTCTTATCTCCCTCTTGCTCTCTGTATTTCCCTTTTATTTTCCTTTGATTTTTGGTCTTTTTTTGTTCTTGCTCTGTGTCTTCTCTTTCTCATCTTATTTCTTCTTTTGATTTCCTTTTTCTTTTGCCCAGCCGAGAGAGCTCCCCTCCTTCCTCTTCATTCTTTTCTTTTTATACCCTAAAATTAGGGTTGGTTTTTAGGTCATTTAATAATTTCCTCCATTTTTAATTTTTCAATTTTAACTAATTTACTTAAACTAAAATACTAACTAATCAAACACTATAAATCCATATTTTTACCTATTTAATTTAATTAATCTACTTAAATTATCACATCTAATTTATTTAATTAAATCCTATATCTATTTTCTTTTTTCAATAGTAATTATCCTAAATATTAACTAATTAATCAACTAATCTTAATTTTTGATTTATCTAATTAAATTAACCTAATCCTAATTTTCTTTTTAATTTTTAATTTTACCTACATATTTTATGCATTTATTATTATTTTTTTGTTTGGAGGAATTTATTATGAACCCAAAACTGCCATCAAAATCTGACTCAGAATCCGGTGTCTACAGTTGCCTCTAATTTTTGAGAAACTAGTGGTTAGACACCTAGGCAAGCCAAAGTTCAAGGAAAAAAGGCCAAAATTCTGAAATGAAAAGAAAAAAGAGATGCAGAGGCACGTACCTGAGGAGACGACGCTTAAATCGGATGAAGTTGGAGCTGTTGGGGTAGTTAATGTTTGTTTGTTGACGTGTTAACCCTTGTCGCTTTTTGGGTGTATACGTCCCTACTCGTCTCGTCTCGACCTGTAAGGTGTTAGTGCAAATTCCCTGCTAATCCCTATACGAACTGCAAGGTGGAGAGCAGTGTTATCTAATCGCAACTCTGGCTGTAAAGAATTCCTTGCTAATCCCTATACGATCTGCAAGGTGGAGAGCAGTGTTATCTAACTGCAACCCCGGCTGTGAAGAATTTCTTGCCAACCCCTATACGATCTGCAAGGTAGAGAGCAGTGTTATCTAACTGTAACCCCCGCTGTGAAGAGTTCCTTGCCAACCCCTATACGATCTGCAAGGTGGAGAGCAGTGTTATCTAACTGCAACCCCGACTGTGAAGAGTTCCTTGCCAACCCCTATACGATCTGCAAGGTGGAGAGCAGTGTTATCTAACTGCAACCCTGGCTGTGAAGAGTTCCTTGCCAACCCCTATACGATCTGCAAGGTGGAGAGCAGTGTTATCTAACTGCAACCCCGACTGTGAAGAATTTCTTGCCAACCCCTATACGATCTGTAAGGTGGAGAGCAGTGTTATCTAACTGCAACCCTGGCTGTGAAGAGTTCCTTGCCAACCCCTATACGATCTGCAAGGTGGAGAGCAGTGCTATCTAACTGCAACCCCGGCTGTGAAGAGTTTCTTGCCAACCCCTATACTATCTGCAAGGTGGAGAGCAGTGTTATCTAACTGCAACCCTGGCTGTGAAGAGTTCCTTGCCAACTGTGAGATGTAGCACTCTCTGACTACAATCTCAGTGTGAAGAGCAGTGTTCTTTAATTGCAACTTTGATTGTGAGGTTCCCTTGCTAACCCCCATCCGATCTGCAAGGTGCGTAGTACTCACTGACTACCGCATGAACTGTGAGATGTAGCACTCTCTGACTACAATCTCGGTGTAAAGAGCAGTGTTCTCTAATTGCAACTTTGATTGTGAGATGCAGTGTTCTCTAACTGCACTTCCTGTTGCGATATGCTCTATCGCTGATGTTTATCTTGAACTTTCTTTTTTTTCTGCAAAAAAAGGAAAATGCAAATTTGTAGGGTAAATTATAAAAGAGATACATACCTGTGGCAGCACCTGCCTGTTGGGGACAACGCTCACTGGGAGACTTAGATGCTCACTGGGAGGTTTTGATGCTCACTGGGAGACTTTGATGCTCACTGATTGCCCCCTGGCATAGCGTGGACAGGCTTGCTTTTCTGGGTAGTGTCTGACAACGTTGAGCTAAACCCATCATTTGGATCACCTTTAAGCATGGGTTCTATTCGGACCTTTCCCCTGAGTCACGTACATGGCAATATAAACAAAATATTGTGTGTGTATGGGAGCATTTGTGCAAGATGTATATATACATTTGAATTCGTATTTTGTACACTTTGTGTGATGTGTGTGAGCGTACATCTTATGATAGAAAAACTTACCTGCTTGCCCCCGGCATGGCATGCATGAATAGGCTTGCTTCCTACTCAAAAGACTTTCAGATTTCGCCTCTTTAGAGGACTTTGAGATCTTTGCTTCCTCAGAGGACTTAAAATTTTGCCCACTCATATGACTTTGAGATTTTGCCCCTTAGAGGACCTTCAAATTTTGCCTCGCCCCTTCAGAGAACTTAGAAATTTTGCCCCCTCAGAGGACCTCGATAGTTTACTTGTTGATGTGCGACTGATATATATTATCTATTGTGAGTTGGACACCATGTATGCGTGGAATGCATGTGAAAGGCTATGCATTTATGAAATGACATACAAAGGCTATAATCTTGAAATGCTTATGCGTATGACATATATGCCAATGGCTTATATCCATGTGGAAGATTGTGGAACATGTGCTAAGAATCGTTATTCTAACATGTTTGCAAATGATCATGAACGAGAAAGACATGCAAAGGTTCATGCATGAGAGATATATTGCAAGGGGGTTATGCATGCAAACTATGTGCAAATGACCACGCATGCAAATGATCATGCATGTGGCGAAGGTAAAGAGGCATTCGTCGGTATAGATGTAAAAAATCATATGCAAAGATGGGTGGGAGACATTATGTACATGAAAGCTATGTAAAGAATTGGGTGTGTGCGATGTGTGCACATACAACTATGTATATGAAACATATGTAGAAAAGATCATGTATATGTGTATATTGAATGCATGCGAAAAATGCAAATGTGAGATGCATGCAAAGAGTATGCCCATAAAGGGCCACATGGGTTAAAAGCACTTATGAAATATATTTGCTAAAGCTCTTATGCCAAAAAATATGCACCAAGAAATATATATGTAAAGCTATTTAGGAGAATGTTTGCTACAGTTATGTGTAAAAACATTTGCAGAAAGTAGACGTACAAGGGATGTTGCTGAGATATATGCAAAGTATCATGTTCATGAGTAGTGATAAGAAATATTCCAAGATTGTAAAATGAATGTAACTTATTAGGCACCTCAAATTCGAGTTTCTATCTGCCTTTGAGCATATTGAATGAACCACATTCTCAACCGATTCAATCTCAGCAAAAGAATTCGGGAGCCATTCCTAATGAAGTGTAAGGAGGTAAACACGTAAGTATCAATGTTTATTAAATCAGCATGTAAATACGAGGCATACCACTCAATCTCTGTGTGTATGTGCAAAAGGCCAAAACAATATTTTTCATTTTTGAAAAGCAAATTCTAGATGCAATTTTGGAGGCGAGACTCAACTCGAATGCATAAATGCACTAATGGCTTCTCGCTTGAAGCTCAAGAAACACCATATGCCTCTTCCTACGTACCAAACCTTATCAGAAGGTCATCTCCGCTAATTAGATAAGGCCAAACCAAGAATCAATAGGTCTTATTTTGGTTGTAACGTTAGGCTTAGGTAATTGGCTATCAAAGGAGGATCAGGTCGCTAGAGAAAAATGGCCGCAATGTTCATTCGAAGGATGAAAGGATCATTTCCAACCCCAATTGTATACTGTCTAGATATTTTTGGATTTGAATTTGGTAATACTTGATCTCATCAAGCTCAGCATAAAAATTAAGCTAAAAAGATAGTTACTGAAACTCATCAAGGGGTACTACGATGAGCTCTACGTTTTTTTTTTTTTTTTCTTTTTTTCCTTTTCTTCTTTTTATTTTCTTCTTTCTCTCTTTTTTTCTTCTTTTTTTTGTTTTTTTTTCTTTTTTTTTATTTTACTTTTTTTTTATTTTTTTAAATTTTTCTGTTGCTTCTTTTGTTTAATGAATAAATAAATCTATGCCTTTAATTACACAAAGATAATGATCAACCCCCTTTTTGAAGTGTAGCCATCCTTATCAGGGCGATTTTTGATAGCCTAAAAATTATCAATGATTGAAACTCTTTTCCCAAAGTGCAGATCCATCCTTATCAGAATGATTTTTGATAGTCTAAGGGATCATCAATGATTGAAAACATCTTCTCGTAGTGTGAACCCATTTTCATCGGGGCAATTTTTTGATAGCTCAAGAGAATATCATAATGTACATCCATCCTTACTAGAGCGGCCATTCTTCTAATGGGAAGCCAAAATCATTTTAGGCGAAAGGGGTAGTTTTAATATGTGTAACAATAAAATCGGTATGCATTTAGCATACCAAAATAAAGGCTCAATGGGCTAGCAAGTGATTACGAAATAACGGTAGGAAATGATCATTTAGAGAGCTATACAAAGAAATAGTTGCCTAAATCATTTTCTAGATTCAGCCTTATCCATGGATCGCTTTGATGAGTAATCAGAAAGGTTCTAGTGCTCTTAGTGAGTTTTCATCCAATCCCCTAATTGCAACTAGCTTTTTTTTAGTTTATTTTCAAAACAGGCCAAATGTGCTCTGAACTTAGAAATTACATGGTATGGCCAAATATTATCACATGATCTAGCTCTCAAAGATCAGACGTATCTACCCCTTACATAATTCAAAATGGAATGAAATGCAGATTTCTAAAGTTAAGATCAAAGCCATTTATAGTTGAGAACTACTTAGGCAGAGTCAAACTTTGAATCAAAGGTACCTTAATAAGGTGCAAACATGTTAGCGCTTTGGGGTACAACTTAACACAAAAATTTTTACTTTATCAAGATGTATATGCACAAAAATCGTGTAGGTAAATTTTTTCCTTTTTGTTTTCGTAAAATATGTACAAATTATGTGTCAAAAACTATGTACATGGAGAGATGCATGCAATAGTGTCATGTTTATTAGTAATGCGTGTTGAAAACTATGTGCGCAAAATATGTGTAAAAACATGTTATATAAAAATGTATATATGGAATATGTGTGGATGAAACACTTACAAAAAGAATTATGCGTGTAAACACTGTATGATAAATGATGTGCAATGTACATGTAAGTAACATACAATGAAGGCACAAGTATTAAATATGACCCAACATGAAGGTGAATGTTTATGATACAAGGTGCACGTGCACATGGCATGATTTAGACATAATGGAATACATGTGATGTAAGGTGAAAAAGATTTGACACGATGATGTATACATAAATCGTATGAATGGTAAAACTCGCATAGATAAAAGCGCAAAATATATACAAATAATGCACATGATATGGGATGAAAGTGGTTGTAAGAAATGAATGATGTTTATGAAGTATATGTATTTACATGGTATGCATATACAAAACATTGCATGGTATATATAATGATTAACATACATGATGCAGGGTTCATTTGTGCATGGCATAACTCTTGCCTGATAATGCATGTATATGATATGGCATACATTGTGAAAAATGCAAGGTGTCTGCCGAGCATGATGTATATAATGACTGACCTAATGATGTATGCTAATGCAGCAGTATGTGTATGCTCTAACACACAATGTTTATATACATATGGAATGTGAGTTTACCGATATGTACATGCTATAACACATAATGAATGTATTTATTTTTATTTTTATTTTTATTTTATTTATTTTTATGTTATTATTTTTTGCTGGTGGTAGTATGTCCATACGTGTTATGATGCATGTCGATACTTACCTTCGGTAATATATGCTGTATGTACTGGCTATGGTGCACGATAGATATTATGGATGTCATGATGAATGTCAATACGTATGTGTCGCGGCAAGCGTCGCTATGTACATGCATGAAAAATACATGTTATATTTTCATTCACAAATTATGATGCAAGCAATTTTATATACAAAGTGCATAAGTTCTATTATTGTATGAAAAGAATTATACATGAGACAAAACACATGTGTTTTATTTACTATTATTACTTATAAAAGAATGTACAAGCACAAATACACACAAGAAAAGAGTTCCTCCCAACCTTATTTTTATCACACAGGGGATCGTGCGGGCTCTTTCCTAGGCGGGCTTGACCCATGGGTTAACAGGGAACCCAATGAGCATGTAAAGCGTGTTGCGAAGTACAAACTCTCATTACTAAAGAGTGCATGGAAATGAATTTTCGGCTATCGTGTATTTAAACAATTCCAATAAACCAAAACACGCCCCTCAGGGTATGAACACCTTTAAGGAGTGAACATCTAAATTTATTTGGATTTGTCCAATACACAATAACCCACTACACAAGTAACGTATTATGGCGCATGCCTCCTAGTGGAAGTATCTAGGTCCATTACATAGGCTTTGGTCCAAGGTGATGATATTTTAGGGCTACCCAACATGGTCCCTGCCAACAGGTCTAGCTCATCACGAGCGTAATGGCTGATCGGGTCACCATTTGATATACCATGACAGTACAAGGCTTGGGCTGGTGATTATCCTTAACACTTCCCTACATTGAGTGAACATAGGGTCATGCTTCGGGAATGCACCGGGGTCGATAAAGGGACCAAGCTAGCATAGATCTAAGGCTCTAATGCGATGCAATGCAATTTTGAAAGAAAACGAAATTTCTAAACTAAAACTTAATTGTAAATTTTAATCAAGGTACTTTTGAATCGAAGTCTTGAGTATGTGGAGTCGCCACTGTGACGCGCGCCGAACCCCGTGGGCTTCCCAAATGCCCGCTTTAGGGCTATCGGGAGAGGTTCATTGGAACTTGTAAGGTATTTACAAGTGCGTCTATTTTGGGCAACAAGGAGGTTTTATGGAGTCGCCACCTAATAAAATATTGGGAAAGTTCGTCTCGCTCAGTGAGCCTAAGACGGCGCATATTATCCATTTTGGGCAAACCAAAGGGGTCTTGGAGGCATTCACCCCAATAGAACATTGGAATGACCCTCTAACCCTATGGAGCCTAGGATTGTAATTTGAGTCTTTTGATGGGACACAAGAGGTGTCTTGGAGATCCCATCGAAATGGGTCTCTCGCATCGTTGAGCCCAAAGACCAGAGATAGGTTCGGGATTTCTCATTTATTCATACTTTGATTAATTTTACAATTAGGTTTTGAATTTATTATTTCACCATCTTTCCATACGATGCAATCAATTAAAAGGCTCAATCATTCACGTAAAAGCAAAAAAATAAAAGCGAAATTAAAATAAAGCATTCAAAGGTAAATTATAATAAAATTAGGGGCGGAATACAACCCACATTGTAAATAAAATACAAATCATGCATAAATCGGGATATTAATTAATGATGAGAACGTTGGTTCTCGCACACATATTTATTATGAAATAATTTTGATGTGATGATTTTGGATGGAGAAAATTGAGACATTGGTCCCATTTTTATTAGGAAATTTCATTTTAATAGAAAACGTTTGTGTGGTAATTCTTTTAAGCGCGGTCGAAAATCTTTTATTATTACAGACCACAAGCGAATAAAGAGAATAAAATAATAATTACATATTTTCAAATAATAAATAATAAATAAATCTTAATCTACCTGTTCCGACCATGCTTCTCAGACGAGCCACATGCCTCCCGCATTGCGGTCAAGACAGAAAATGATATTGGTTAATAATGAATAAAAAAAATTGAATAAATAAACAAACAAATAAACAAATAATTGAATAAAGTAAATTAATAATTAAATGAATATAAAAAGACAAATGACAATTATAATGATTGATGCCAATAAAAAATAATAATGCTAATAATAATATAATAATGAATAATAAATAAACATAATAATAATAATAATAATAATAATAATAATAATAATAATAATAATAATAATAATAATAATAATAATAATAATAATAATCACAAAACACAATAATAAATAGTATTAACTAAATATATACAATAATAATAAAAGATCAAATAACAATAACAATAATCATGATAATAATAAATAATGCAAAATAAACATTAAATTAAATAATATCAATAACAACAATATAAATATAACACAACAATATTAATAATAAATAAATCAAATAATAATAATAACAATAACATTAATAAATAATAATATAAAAACAAAAAAATGAATGAGAATAATAATAATAATAATAATAATAATAATAATAATAATAATAATAATAATAATATCAATAAATACAAAATGAATATATAATAATATAATAATTAATAATAATAATAATAATAAATAATATGAAAACATAATAATAATTAATAGTAAATATAATAATAATAATAATCATAATAATAATAATACCACAATAATAATAAAACAAACATAAATTAAGTAACATCAACAACAAAAATATTAGTATAATACAATAACATAAATGATATCACAACAACAACAACAACAACAATAATAACAATAATAATAATAATAATAATAATAATAATAAACACCATATAATGTCAATAAACATAAAATAAATATATAATAATAATAATAATATTAAATAATAATAATAAATAATAATAGTACTAATAAGATTAATATTAATATTAATTAATTAATAATAATAATAATAATAATAATATATTAAAATAAAAAAAATAGAAAATGGGACTCACCTCACCGGAGCCTCGCCGGAGCAGCCGTTGAGGACACCTCCACCACCGCCGGGTAGATCGCGTCGCCGGGAGTCGAACGCCAGTGGTCACGCACTGGGATGTTGTCGGATCTGGCCGGAAACCGCATGCGACGTTGCTCCCCCTCTCTCGCCGATCAGCTCCACGCCGGCTGTTAGGGATGGTCGGTCGCCGCCGGGAGCGCGCCGGTGGGGCGCGTGTGGCTGTACGCCGCCGTGGCTGGCCGGCGCCACCTCTTCTTATTCCTCTCTTTTTCTTTCCCTTTTCCGGCGTCGTGGCCTGCGTCTGGTCTCCCTCTTCGTCCTTCTCTTCTTACTTGGTTTCTATTCTTTTCCTTCTCTTCACTGTCTCTTCTCTCTTTTAATTTCTTTCTTTTTTCTAGGTTTTAGCTTCTTGGCCTTTGATCTCTCTTACTCTCTCTTTATTTTTCTTTTGCTCTTATCTCCCTCTCTCGCCGATCAGCTCCACGCCGGCATTTGCGGATGGTCGGTCGGTGCCGGAGACTTCGTCCGGCCGCCGGGAGCGCGCCGGTGGGGCGCGTATGGCTGTACGCTGTCGTGGCTGGCCGGCGCCACCTCTTCTTCTTCCTCCCTTTTTCTTTCCCTTTTTCGGCGTCGTGGCCTGCGTCTGGTCTCCCTCTTCGTCCTTCTCTTCTTACTTAGTTTCTATTCTTTTCCTTCTCTTCACTGTCTCTTCTCTCTTTTAATTTCTTTCTTTTTTCTAGGTTTTAGCTTCTTGGCCTTTGATCTCTCTTACTCTCTCTTTATTTTTCTTTTGCTCTTATCTCCCTCTTGCTCTCTATATTTCCCTTTTATTTTCCTTTGATTTTTGGTTTTTTTTTGTTCTTGCTCTGTGTCTTCTCTTTCTCTTCTTATTTCTTCTTTTGATTTCCTTTTTCTTTTGCCCAACCGAGAGAGCTCCCCTCCTTCCTCTTCATTCTTTTCTTTTTATACCCTAAAATTAGGGTTGGTTTTTAGGTCATTTAATAATTTCCTCCATTTTTAATTTTTCAATTTTAACTAATTTACTTAAACTAAAATTCTAACTAATCAAACGCTCTATTAAATAATCTATATTTTTACCTATTTAATTTAATTAATCTACTTAAATTATCACATCTAATTTATTTAATTAAACCCTATATCTATTTTCTTTTTTCAATATTAATTATCCTAAAATATTAACTAATTAATCAACTAATCTTAATTTTTGATTTATCTAATTAAATTAACCTAATATTAATTTTCTTTTTAATTTTTAATTTTACCTACATATTTTATGCATTTATTATTATTTTTTTATTTGGAGGAATTTATCAAGAACCCAAAACTACCATCAAAATCTGACTCAGAAGCCGGTGTCTACACCCGCCACCGCCGGTTAGATTTGGTTTTTCTCTGCCTATGCACCCCACTACTTGTCGTTTTGCCATTGCCTTCTTCTCTCTCCTTCCGCTTGCCTCTCTTTTTCTTGGTCATCCTTCCGTCGCTGCTGCCTGCCGTTCTGCTGCCGATGTCCTCCCGCCCTGCTCCTGCTGACGATTCTTGCTTTCCCATCAGTTGCTTCACCCAAGGTCAGTTTTGCATTTTTTTCATTTATTTTTTTATATTTTTTATTAATTTTATTTTGTATATTAAATTTATTTTTATAATAATAAGTATATTATTTTTTTTCAATTTTTTTAATTTTGCAATATATTTGTTTTTATATTTGTGTATATGTTTGTTATTATATTTATTATTTTGTTTATATATTTTGTATTGTAATTGTTATTATATTTATTATATTTTTAAATTTGTATAATATTTATGGATATATTTATTATTTTTATTTTACATTATATATGTGCATATATTTATTATTGCGTATATATTTTGTATTGTAATTGTTATTATATTTATAGTTTTTTTTTTTAAATTTGTATTATATTTGTTAAGATATTTATTATTGTTTTAGTTTTGTATTATATTTGTGTATATATTTATTATTTTGGGTATATATTTTTTATTATAATTATTATTATATTTTTAATTTTTTAAAATTTGTGGCATATTTGTTATTATATGTATTATTGTTTTAATTTTGTATTATATTTGTGTATATATTTATTTTTTTGTGCATATATTTGTTTTATAATTGTTATTATTTTATAATTTATTTATGGCATATTTGTTATTATATGTATTATTGTTTTAATTTAGTATTAAATTTGTGTATATATTTATTTTTTTTTGTAAGTGTGTATTATATTTGTTATTATTTGTTATTATATGTATTATATGTTTGTTTTTATTTTGTATTATATTTGTGTATATGTTTATCATTTTTTAAGTGTGTATTATATTTATTATTATATTTATTATTTTTTAAAATTTAATATATTTGTTATTATATTTATTATTTTTTAAAATTTGTAATATATTTGTTAATATATGTATTATATTTTTTTTATTTTGTATTATAATTGTGTATATATTTATCATTTTTGTAAGTTTGTATTATATTTGTGTATTTATTGTTAAGCAAGAACAAAATTTGTAGAACTAATTAGAAATTTGAAGAAATATGCCATAGGATTGACTATAAATTAAATATGAAATTTGAATTACAATGACAAATTAGTGCCTTAGAAAACAGTAGTGCATTAGAAAATGTAGACACATGATGGTCTTTATAGGAATTCGACAGTGATAAATCAATTTTTGTGAGGTTGTTTTTAAGCGCCAATTATCGCTTTAGTTGGTATGTTATAATGATTTTCACATTATAATTCATCAATTATTATCTAGTTTTGTCTAACTATGTTATTATGATTTTAGCATTACAGTTTAGCAATAATGAGTAACTTAGACAGAAATTGGATGTATAGAAGAATAACACCTAATGGTCACCTTAATCTTGAGTTTGTTGAATGAGTTCAAGATTTTATTGAATATGCAAGCTTTCAACGTGCATACATGGATGGTCCGAAAATCAGATATCCATGCAAAAAGTGCAAACACGGGTGTTATCTTCCTACTGATGAAGTGCATCTCCATTTCCTAAAAAAGGGGTTTGTATATGAAATCGTTCAATACATATGTAAGTGTTGACTTTAATTATAGTACATGAAAGACATAGTTTTTTCATCACCATGTAAATGACATTAGACAATCTCATTTTATAGGTGTCAGAAAACCCAATTTAAAATAATTTTATCTCTGATCTTACAAAAGGACCATTGCAGACTGTTAAATCTTACCCGGTGTATTTTGTTAATGAATACAAATTTCATACGCAATCTCATGGTCATAACAGGGCAAATATAAACAGTAGAGTTTGCATTCAGGGGGAATTAATGGATTATTATGGTAAAATTATAGATACAGTAGCCCAAATACCGGCCTAGAAGTGTCAGTGTATAATTTCAATATTACCATGATGATCACAGTGTCAAGCAGTATAGTGAGTGATTTTGCCAGTATTAAAGTTTAGTGTTAAGTGTGTCGGAAGTATAGCAATTCCAAGATGGGTAAACTCGGGGTAGCTATACAGTGAACTTGGCTGTTCGTTTTCAGAAAAATTTTTATTTTGCGAAAATGATGTATGGGTCGTCAGGAGCCTATTGGTAAAATTTGAGCTGAAAACGGAGTCAAATAGGCTTCCGAAAGTCATTCTGAAGTTGGCATTCGGTTCGGTTTAATTTGAACTGGAGTTTGACCGAGGTTTGACTGAGGGGTTAAAAGTATTTAGTGAGCCCTAATGGATACTATGTATGTAGAATAAGGGTATGGGATAGTTTTCTATGAATTATGACAGCTTTAGAATTGAATTTTATAGCAGAAAAAAAATGATTGAATCGGACCGGTTTAAGTGAACCGGGGTCCAAATGGACTCCGATTGAGCTAAAAATTTGCAGGAAGGCTAATTTTGATTTTATGAGAACAATGGCTTTGGTTAGGAGTTGAATTAATGAGGGAAACATATAGATGCTTTGAAAAAGTGCAATTGAACTAAAAAACCAAAATTTTAGTTTAAATTGGTCGAACCACTTCGGTTGGACCGGTTTAGTTCATTTAAGGCCTATTTAAGGAGTGAATTGGCTGGATTTCTCTAGAGAAATCCAGTAGCCACCGCCTCCCTCTTCTTCCTTCATGGCCGAATGGGTTTTCTTCACTTCTCTTCCATTTTTCTTCTTCATTTCTCAAATATTTCTCCTAAATTTAACCTCCTAGACAAAGTTCAGCCTCTCTACAACATCAAGACAGTAATTGGAGTCCATTTGGAGCATTGGAAGTGAGGAAAATCAAGTGTGCAAAGTTTAGGTCAAGATTTGAGGTAAGAGATTTAGGCCTTTTTAATTAGATTTATTGGTCCATTTGGCGGTTTTCAAGGGTGTAGAGTTCATTTATGATGTTAGTTTGTTAAAAGAAAGCTTGGTATTTATGATATGTGGATTTTTGAATTCGACCACTATAGGAATTTTTATGGTGGAAGTTGTTTCAAAGGATTAAGGCTATGGAAAGGAAGCTTAAGGAGTGGAGAGCAAGATTCTAAGGTGAGTGAATACAATATCCTTATTTTTCCATTGATTATGTGTGTGTTTTAGGTTATGTCTAAGTGTGAACATGTGATTTAGGCATAAATAATTGAAACTAGCTTGATATTCATAATTAGCGGACTTAAATTAGTGTATAAACATACTTGGAATAAATTAAAACACCTTGGTATGAAATTTCTAATATGGGCCGAATGGATATTTAAGGAATTTATAATGTATAAATGAGTTTTATGGTTTATAAATGATGGTTATAATATGTATAATTAGTGTAATACATGATGGAATAGTTGTATGATTAAAAAGAAAATGTAGTGAATTTATTTAGGTTAGGCCGAATGGATTAGTAATGAGAATAATGGAATATGTGGTGTATTAAGGCATATAAGTGATATTTATGATATGTATAATATGAAAATTGTATGATTGAATGATCAAATGGAATTAAAGTGAGTGATATGAAAACTTAACACCATGGCCGAATTGATTTAAGGGGATATAATGTATGACTAATAGTAATTATGGTATACAAATGATGTTTATGATGGGTTTAATAAGTAAAGTGTGTGATTGAGTAATTAAATGGAATTAAAGTGATCATAAGGAAATGTGAGTGTGTTGGCTGAATTGAACTTAAGGGATTTTTAATGTGTACTTTGATTTATAATGATATATAATGGCATTAAATGATTAATTGATGATAAATGAGTGTGTATGCAAGATTATAAGTGACAATGAGGTGTATGCCGAAGTGTGTATATTGGCATAATGTGAAATTCAAGTGAAATTATGATGATATTTGCCCCCTTAGTAATAGTCTGGTAGAAAAATCTAGTTTAGGATATAATTGGCTAGCCATAGGGATTCTACACCACGGTTCGAGTCATGGCGACTCGCTATTGATAGACCAATGATAGTCTATCCCAGTGTACAGTGTTTACAGTGATCAGTGTAGTGCAGTGCAGTGATGAATGGTCCCATCGGGGTCATTCTATAGTGTAGTGGATATGTGGGATCCACGTCCCGCGTATCCGGTCGATAGATTTTTTACCGGGTATATACTAGGGGCATAATGGTAATTAAGTGATAGAATTGATTAAAATAGTGATCAATAAGAAAATGAGTGAAAATGTGATTAAAATGGAATAAATGAAAAGTTTAGGGGTAAAATGGTCAATTTACATTAATTGGGTAAAAATGATAAAAGTTAGGTAAAAAGTGTAAAGGTAAGGATAATATGGTAATTCTGGTAAAATATGAGGTTAAAATGGTAATTTAGTGTAAAAGTGATAAATTAGGGACCTAAATGTAATTTGATGAAATTGTAAGGTTACAAGAGGAATATAAGTGAAAAAGGGTAAAATAGTAATTAAAATAAGTAAATAAGGATAAAAGTGTAAATTGGAAAATAAGTAAGGTTTAAAGGGTAATTATTGAATAATTGAGGGCAAAATGGTAATTAAGTGAAAAAAATGAGGACATAGGGAATTAGTGTAAAACAAGGGATATGAATGGTATTATAGTAAAAGTGAGGACATAAGTGTAATTAATGTAAAAGATGGGACATAGATGGAATTAATGGAAAAGTTAAGGATATAATTGGGAATTAAGGAATAAGGACTTAAATGTAAATAATGAAATAGTAAGTTTAATTAAAGGACTATAATGTAATTAGTGAATAATATGATTTAATGAGTGATTATGTAATTAAATTAGTGAATTTAATGATTAAAAATGATTAATGATTTAATAGGAAATAATAGTAAATTAAAAAGTGATATTAAGAGTAAGTAGTGGCATAATTATAATTATAGTGAATTGAGGTGGTAAGATTGTAAAGTAAGGATAAATTAAGGACTAAAGAGTAATTTGAATTAAAATAATATGGTAAGAGTTAAATGATAAAATATATATTAATTAATAAATAAATGAAATAATGGAGCTAATTAGTGGTATGTTGTATATGAGATTAAATGAGGATAAGATTGTATATAATTATATAGTGTAGGGATTAAATCGTAAATTTATAATAGTATGACTAATTAAGATATTATGGTGTAGTTGATTGTTGATACAGATATTAAGTGCATATTTGTTAATCGGTGAGGAAGTAATCGATGAAATTGGAATATTGTAGTGTAATTAATAAGTAATTGAATGATGATTTTAAATTAACCTAAAAAGATAATTAGGCATGTGTGTGTAAATGAATTAGGTTTATAAAGTAACAGAATTGTAAGTAAAATATAAGCAAAGGAAAAACGTGTGAATCAGTGGTACTCATGTGATTTAGTGGGAAATGAGTAAACTAAGGTAAATTGTTTGAATAATGTTAACGTAGGGAAGAAATAGTACATTAAATAGAAAACGGACTATTCATTGGAAATATTACAACAATAATTGGAGGAAGTGACTAATAAGTGAAGTAATACACACAGGTAAATCAGGGAAATGACATAGGAATTAAAATATGGCAATATAAATAACAATGATAATAGTAATAAAGTGAAATAGAAAGATAAAATTGTAATTATAATAAATAGAGAGAAATAAATTGTAAGTTTAATTATAGAGAGATCACTAAAGTGAATTAAACTATGAGAAGGAATTATTAATTAAAGGTTATAAAGGACTGATAAATTAATTGTAGTATCTGCTAAATTAGATTATTATAAGTAACTAATTAAGTATAATGGAAAATAATGGTTGTATAAATAATAATGATAAACGGTAATATGGTTTATAGAAAGTGTCAATATAAAAAAGGAATCTATGTATTAACAATGAGATTATAAGAATTTCAATAATGTAAAATATGGGCTAATAATTGTTAAGATATATGACAAAATTTATAATATTGTGTAAATGATAGGGAATTTCGGAAGTAAAGAATAAGAGTGATAACAATGTTAGTAAAAATAGAGATAGTATTGATTAAGGAAAATATAATAAAATAACGACATAATAATAAATGTTTAGATAAACTAGGGATAAAAATACAGCGGTAACCATGCAAGGATAAATACGACTCGAAATCGAATAAAATAATTAATCTAGTAAAAGATTTAACATAGTGAAAGATATTAATATAAAATAATTAGTGTAGTGTAAAAGAGTAAAGAAAGTATAAGGAATGTAAAGGAATAATAGTATTAACAATGATTAAGTGATGACAGTAATATTGATAATAGCATTAAGTCAGCGTTACCAATACCAAACAATGACCATTTAAAAAAACAATTCAGTGAACAATAGAGTGTCCAATTATAAATTATAATTACGTGTATAAACTGAGGAAAAGGGAAAGAATCCATAAGTTATAATAATAAAGTAATTAAAAGAAATTATTAACAGGATTGATTATTAGTTGATAGACCGAAGATAATTTTAGTCAGTGTTGAAATTGATAGTACACATAATAAAGATAGTGATAATAGAAATGAAAAAGAGGAAAATGAGTGCTATGTAATAGATATAGAAACATAAACAAATGAATATGTTTATAAAATAATTATGGAATGGTTAACCTAGCTAACTCTTAGGTCATGTTTGGTAAGTTGTAATGGATTGTAATGTAATGAGAAATGTAATGGATTAAAAAATGTAATGTAATGTAATTATAATTACATTACTATGTTTGGTTACATTGGTAATGTAATGTAAATATTAATACATTTCTATATTTTTTTATATTATATATATATATATATATATATATATATATTGAAATATAATTATATTCATAATTATAAACTAATTTTTTATATGATTATTTTATATATTTATTATATTATGATCTCATATAAAAATATAATTATACTAAATTATAACATTGTTTTTCCCCCATATATATATATTTCATAAAAAAAAAACTCCAGTGCAATAATGCTTATTAATATACAGTGTTGAATTTAAAATTAAATCACAATTTAAAAAAATATGAATAGATTTTAATTTAGTGAAATTAATATGAAAATTAAAATAATAATATGGAATTTAAAGTTCAGTATAATTTTTTATTTGAAAAAAAAAATAGAGATTAACCTGAGTATGGAGAAAATTCAAATTTAAAGAGAAACATATAAATGTGATAATTAAAAGTTCAAGATCCAAAAAACTAAATCACATGTAATGAGAAATACAATTCAATTTTAAGGGATTAAAAAATACACTAATAAATGTATTGAGCATTACTAATGCATGCACCATTACAATACAATATAAATATTTTACATCAACAAACAAAATATTGATTACTAAGTTGATTACATTACAATACAAACCTCCCTACCAAACATACCCTTAAAGCAATGGAAAGAATGTAATAATAGTACATCGTATGGGCTAACAGTGTAAGTGATAGTGAAATTGACAATGGCATAATAGTGATTAATGTAATTATAGAATAGTGATGAAGGTAAAATATTGATAAGTGATAGTAGTGATAGTGATAAAAGATAAGTTAGTGAGTGTCGTATAAGTATGTTATAACAGTCCAAAAGACTTAAAAATAAATGTTCCCAAAAATCTAAATAAAAGAAAATAATTATGTGTGCATACATGTAGGATTAGTATGGAAAACTTAGGATATGTATCCACCACTAAGCATTTTAATGCTCAGCGCATAAGTGTTAATGCGCACAGGTTGTGATAATTAGATGTGGCCGAAGACGTAGAACAACAGATGAATGATCGACAGCAAGGGTTGAAGGTTTGGCATGGCATGTATACGATCATAGTAAGGGAGAAGCCATGGTATGGGTAGGTAATTTTATATGTTAGTATATTGTTATGTTTATGGCATATGTATTGTTGTCAATGTAGTTGTTGAAAAAAAAAATTTCAGAGCTATCGAGTGTATCATCAGTGTCTGTCAATGTAGTTTAGTGTTGCGACATTTGATATCCGTATCATTTACAGATATAAGAGTGTTAAAATAGAGATACTTGAAATTGAGTACCCCGTATTGCCAATAAAACATTGTGTGATATTTAATTGTGAATGGTTTGATCCAACACTTAATGTTGGAACAAAAGTGCACAGCAGATACAACATTGTTAAAATCAACCAGCGAAGAAGATTTTCTAATTTTGAACCTTTTGTGTTGGCAAAGCAAGCAATCCAAGTTTATTATGTCCTTTTCCTAGCCTAAGGTGAGATAAGATAAGCAGTTTGCAAGGTAAAACCCAGAGGCATTTTTGAAATGAAAGCAACAAGACAAAATAAACGAATTGAAAATGAAGCCTTTCAAGAAGAAGAAGCGGAGGTTCACGCATGAAATAAATGCAAGTCTGGCATATGAAGATAATGAATCTTTGAACAATCCATATATGAATAGGTTGATACTAAATCTAAAGAGGAGGAGGATTCTACAGAGGGTGATACATTTAAAATTGAGCCTGAATTTGATTCTAATTATTCAAAAAATGAAGATGATTGTGATAATGATTTACAACTGACCGATGATAGCGAATAATTCCTTGTACAAATGCAACTATCATGTGACGAAATTCCTTAATGTAGATACAATTTATTTGTGTATATTTAATTTAATTTACAAATTACATTAAAAATTATTGTAGCTAAAAAATCATGAATAGCTAATAATTTGCATTTTAGTTTAAGTGTCATTTATTGCTTTAATTGGTATCTTTTTGTAGCTAGATATTATCTTAACTTCATTAATTTAGCAATGTAATCTACTGATGTCTAACTATGTTTACGAAGATTTTCAAGTAAAAAAAACGCAATCTACTGATGTCTAACTATGTTTATGAAGATTTTCAGGTAAAAAAATGCATAATAAGGGAAGAATTCTAATATGATGCCTCCAAGGATGAGGTTGCCTCTATTAGTCTTCACTACAATGAGTCCAGCAGAGGGATCACTATCTCCTGCATCTGCCCCCTCAAATATGGGCACAAATTCATTACCATAGAGTTCCCCATGCCTTGCATCTACCGCTGGTACTTCATTGACACAAGCTCCTACAGCAGACAATCCTTCCATACCATATCAGAGATCAGTTACAGAAACAGTTGAAGCTCATATGCCTGGAGAGATTGGAGTGGATGAACGGATATAAGTGAGTTATTAAAATACAATTTTATATTGATTTTATAGTGCTTAATTTAAAAAGATTATGAATTTGCTTGTCCATTAGATTGAGCCCCTGCTCCCGCACAATAACGGGTACATTCAAGGAGAAAAATTGATTTTAATGGTTATTTATGGAAGAAAGTCTCTTAGAAAACAAAAATTTTTTATTTTCAGGAGTTTCAGGTAAATACAATAATTTATTTAATCTTAATTATTTTATTTAAATTCATATATTAATTACATTCTGAATGTATTTTATAAATACTTACATTACGTTTACATTTTTTGTTGTTTTTTTTATCTCATAAAGGTTTTTATTGGGATTCGGTAATTTATCACCTTATATATGGTGCATGGGAGAGTCGAGCCCATGTATGTTATAGAGACTTAGTCAGCAAAATACATAAGAAAGGTGAATGACCTCATTTTATAAATGAAGAAATAGGGGAAAATTGGCTATAGTACTGGGCATCAAGTAGGGCCCTCTCCATTGTCGAGCATAATTCTACTAATAGGTGGGGAGGACTGGAGGTAGTAAGTGTTTCCATACATATTAGAGGAACATTGTCCCACCGTGGGCATGCTGATAGACTTATAAGTATTCTAATATCTGACTTTTATGATTAAGATTTTTCTTTTATTGCAATAAATGTTACTCTTGATAATTCTCAAAATATTTGATTGAATAAAGGAGGATGGGAAAAATATTGTGTAAAGAGTTTGAATTGGAGTTGATTGGCAGGAAAATAGTAATATAGAAGTGTTTTTGTGAATTTTATACAGGAGGTTTGCTATAAATTTAGGGAAAACTCTGGAGAAATTTTAGTAACCTATAAGTTCTTTCCAGGAAACATCTTTGGATAGGAAACCTATACCACATGAGGTGTTTTTGCACATCCATATACGAAACCATGACAGTGTGACGTTCGTTAACAACCGAGTTAGAGAAGTCCATGTATATTAATCATACAATTTATTATTATTTTTTTATGTCATCTTACTTTAACTTTTGTACTAATTGACATTCGAATTAATTTTATGATAGGAGCGAGTATGAGAGAGTCTTCAACATCATACAGTAGATTTTGAAACCAATGACCAGTCTCAGGCATTTTATGAGGCAGTTGGCAGTAGGGACCGCTGTGGACAAGTTTTTTGCTTGGGTTATTTTGCGAACACTTGCTATTTGCATTCCTCCTCATCCAGTACAGCTACGACTAGTAGGCGGGTAGCAACTAGTGGTAAAGTCATTGAGCTTCATAACACAGTAGAAATATTGATGAACCGTATTAATCACTTGGAGTAATTCATTAGTCAAAAATTACCTGATGAAACGCCAACACAACAGTTTGATCGTCTAGATTTGCCCGCTGCTTAGTTAGTGTTTTTACTATGTTTAGTTGTAGTATTGCTATATGTTAAGTTAATACATTATTATTACATTTTTTATTGAATTTACTTATTTTGATTAGTACTTTTTTCATTATATTAATTTTGCCAATTACAATTTTTATATTATTTATTATTATACATTTAAAAATTAAAAAAAAAATCCATTTAGCATTTAGCAACGGAAATGAGATTTTTGTCGTTAAAAATAGCGACAGAAAGTAATCTTCCGTCACTATATTTGGTGATAGAAATAAGCTCTTCATCGCTATTTCTAGCGACGATTCAATGAGTTCTTAGCGATGAAAAGTAATCTTGAGCTACGAAAATCTTATTTTCATTGCTAATTTTTGTGTCGAAACATTTTTTTCATCTTCAAATTTAGCGATATAATGATTATTTTCGTTGCTAAATATAACGATGGAAGCTTACTTTTTGTTGCTAAAAATATTCCGTTGCTATTTTTAGCAATAGCTTCAATAGCGATGGAAGTTGTCCGTTACTAATTACTATTAGTGACGGAATTCTGTCACTATTGACTGTCGCTATTCAGCTTTTTTCTTGTTGTGGGAGTTATTGAACCTTCTCATTCGATCTTAGACCTTAAAAGTGGGTACTCGAGAATCATATCGGTCAGCGGTTCGGTGCGTGTCACAGTGGCGACTCCATTGGATACCCATGAGATTTTTCTCTGAAAGTACTTCTAGTTAACTTAATATAAATGGGTTTAAGATTAAGAAATTTTATCTCTTTTCAAAATAGGTTGCATTAGAATCATGCTAGGGCCTTATAATAAGTTAGGCGTCCCTCTTTTTCTCCGGTGCGTTCCCAAAACACAACCCGATGTTCACTCAATGTAGGGAAGTGATTAGAGATAATCACCAGCCCGAGCCTCGTACCATTTGATATATCAAATGATGATCCAATTGGTCGCTATACTTGTGATGAGTTTGTAATGTGATTTTCATTAATAGTGATTTTCGGGCCGAGAATAGTGACACCGGGGTTACCTCCCGGAGTCAAAAAATATTTTATTTGACCATTGGATAGAGCTTGTTAGTGGGAGCCCAAATATGAAATTTGGGGTCAAACGGAGGTCAAATGGGGTCCGAAAAGGGCAAAATGGTGGAAAAAGGGCATTTGGGGCGTCTGTCCTTGATAGACGGCCGTCTGTGGTGACATACGAGTGTCTGTGGGGTAAAAGATGGCCAAACCATCGGTCATGAGGGATGACTAGGCCGTCTGTAGCTTCAGACGGGTGTCTGAAGGTTTTTCCAGTTCGGTTTGACCTAATTTTGACCCGGAATGACTGGACCATATCTTGAGCTACGGACCTTATAAAAATATTTTGAAAATATGGATGTGCTCATATGAATGAATATAATTTAATGGTGTTGAAAAATTAATATTTTGGTGACTCTGGAATTTCGGCTATTGGACAGATAAATAATTATCGGATAGGGAAATAGTCTCCAATTGAGTCAAAAATATTTGTGGAGCCTAATGAATTATATTTTGAGAATTATGGAAATATTTTTATGAGGTTTTGAGCTAGGGAAGTGGGAAAAATTAAATTAGAGCAAATAATGGCTAATTAATGGATTTGGGCTTGGCCCATTTAGAAAGCAATTGAATGGCCCATTGGGGGACCTATAAATAGAGAAAAATATATGCTCTTCTCTATATTTTTCCAGCAGCCTTTCTCTCCTCTCTTCCTTTCTTGACCGTAGCCTCTCCTCTCCCTTTTCTATCATGATTTCTTTATTTTTTTTCAAGTTTTTCCTTAAATCTAAGCCTTATAAATGGAATTCAATCCCTCTAAGTGATTATTGTAGCCTCTAGCTCTCATTTATGTTGGATTTAGTGGGTGAAATCAAGAGAATTTGATTTGAGCAAAAATTCAAGGTAAGAGAAATTAGTGTTTTTAATTCAATTTAAGGGCTCAAATGATTATATTAGGATGTTTTTAGAGTTATGATGTTGGTTGATTGAGATATTGAAGTAAATATTGCTTGGATTTTCTTATGAGTGGTTTTGGCCGTGATGGAATTTTTGGAGGATGGAGTTTCCTATTCATGGATTAAGGCTTGGAGATGGAATTTTGAGTGGGAAACTAAAGGATTGAAGGTTAGTGGATACAAAATCCTTAATTTTCCATGAATTTTGTATGGATTAAGGTTTATGAATGTTATGTATTTATGTGTATAATGCATGTATAATTGAAATTAATGTTATAAACATGAAATTTGAAACTAGAATTAATGAATTGAGTGATTAGAATGGAAAGAGTAATTTCATGTGTAAAAACCTAACCTTGGCCGAATTGATGCTTAAGGAGATTATTGAATTGCTTTGGTGTTTTAAGCTTGTAATTGGTGTATTTGAAGTGTATAACATGTAATCTAACTAATTGAGTGAGAAATGGAATGAAAAATAATTATGGTGAAATTTTAATGGTTGGGTTGAATAGTGTTTGATAGGATATCAAGGTGCATTTTTATGTTTAATGATACGTAAGTTATATATATGTGTATATTAACATGTAATTTTAATAGAATAATTGATAAATAGAATAAAATGAAATTTATATGAAGTAGAGTCACATTGGCCGAATAAGTGTAGGTATGGTTTATAGGTATATTTTGATAATTTAATGAAATTAATGCCATAAAATGAATGTATAGCTAAAATGGAGTAGAAATTAGTTTAATTGAAATTTTGGATTGATAACGAATTGTGAATTTAGTGAAAATGATGTAATATGTTAAGGTTAAGTGAGTATGGGTTGCAATTAGATATAGAATAAAGTTGCAAGTACTATGAAATGGAAAATTGTAGAAAAGAAATGAAAAATGATATTAATTTCTTATTGGTCGAATGATTGGTTATATAAAAGCTATATGAGATTTAATTGAATTTAGTTGAATATTTTGAGGTGAAATATTCTGAATTCTATTATAGTATAACTGTGATAGAATTTTATATTTAATGATTTAATGTTACATTGTTAAGTAATGAATGAATTGAAAGTACTTATACCATGCGAGCATATTGGTATCATAAAAGACATAATTTGGTGATTTGGATTCATATTATGTGTTTGAATGAAAATTGAGGAATTTGAATAATAATTTGCCCTTAATAATAGTCTGGTAGTCAAATCTAGCTTAGGATATAGTTGGCTAGCCATAGAGATACCTATACAGCGGTGCAAGTCATGACGACTTGCTTTACTATGGAAGATTCGTGATGGTCTCTCATAGTGCAGTGTTAAGTGCTCAGTGATAGTGTTGGAGTGGTCCTTTGGGATCATTCCATAGTGCAGTGTAGAGACACCTCAAGGCACTCTTGCATTCTTCTTTATTGATCCAATTTGATTATTTATTTAGGTATGGCTAAATGGGCATGTGAATGAGAATATGTACTACATATTATGTATGTGAATGCTGCAATTTGAGTCAAGAAAGTGAGTAAAGTGTGCATTGAATATTGATGGTATTGATACTTATGAGCGTTGACTATATGAATAACTGAACTTAATAATGTTTAGCCTGTGAGTCAAGTAGTGGATAGATAGACATGCCTATAGGGTCAAGTACTGCAGCCCAATGCGTCCGATTCCTTTGGAATCACAATGCTATTTGAATCCTTACTGGATACCCCAATGCAAAATTATGTTGATGTTTTGTACCTTAGGGTACTAATGCGAATGTGAGATATCCTAGGATACCAAATTGATTATTGTACCCTTAGGGGTACCAATGCGATACCCGTTATCTGCATCTTTGAATTGTAGGCAAGGCTAAACTAATAAGAGTATTGAGTGAACAATGTGACTTATGAATAAGTTAATTGTGAATACATTACGAATGTGTACACTAATGCGATGAAGATTATGCATGAGCTGTAACTATCTATTTATATGAATACAAAATATGCTCATATATGATACCTAGATTCTATTAACCTGAATTGATTGTTATTATGATTGTATCATGTCATACTTTATAAATGAATAATAATTTTATTGTATGCCGTATATAGTATATATGTTGTTTTTTTCCCCACTAAGCGTTATCGCTTAGCACGGGTTTCTAATCCATGCAGGTTCGGATGTGGAGTGAATTTTGAGGACGAATCCGCATTTCCGATGGTCAACATTAGGATTGCCTATAGTGTAAGTTTTGTTTTTGGGATTGTGGACAATGTATTTTTGTATATGCTCAATATGTATCGTTTGGTAATCAAAGAATATGTAAAGTTGTAATGATAAGTAATGCAATATTAAGCCTATAAATCATGTAAGAATGCTAGCATGTTAGTAAGCATGAGGTAATCTAAGTTATCCGCTGCATGAGATTAATGTATGAAAGAAATTTAATTACACAGGTTTTGGCTTGAGTAATTTTGTGACTTGAATTTAGCAATGTATGTGTTTGATGCGTTGTGACAACCATTTCCGTCCACCTTAGCTGAGCTAAGTGAGTGGGTGGTTTTGGGTGTTACAATATTGTTGTGGCTAGGTTGGCCTGTGTATTATTTGATTTTGTAGGAGGTTAGCGTTAATGTTTAGTCGTTATGCTGTTGAATTTTCTATTGAATAATTAGGATATTGGAATAGTTATAGGTCGATCAACAAATAAGACAAGTAAAGGATTAATTAGTGTTGCAAATCGGATTTAAGGAATTAACGATTGGTAGAAAATTTTTTTTACCCATTTTTGGTATTGACTCATAATGGGTGAAGTCAATCATTCATTGTAGTCATTAAACTTAAGTTGGTTTGATTAATGTACGTATAGTAGAGTGCCATAAGGGTGTTACAAAGCTAGACCAAATGGCAAGGATCATGATTGGGTAGCCCTAAAACTATATCGCCAGATTCGTTCCATTTGGCAATAGACATTTCCACCATAATACATTGCTTGCGATGTGGATCTTTATGTATTGGATAAATTCAAATAAATTTAGATGTCTACTCATCAAAAGCTTTCATGCCTCAAGGGGCACATTTCAGTTTACTTGGATTATTTAAATATGCAATGGAAAAAATTTATTTGCATGTGCTTTCAATAAAGAGAGGTTATGCTGCCGGCTTTCCACCACGCACCATACGTGTTTATTAGGTTTTCTGCTAATCTATAGACTAAGCCCACCTAAGAAAGAGACCACACGACCTCTTGCATGAGAGAAATAAGGTTGGAAGGTTTATTTTTTTCGTGTGTGTGATGGTTAATGATGCATAACACGACCATGCATTGCATATAAATCATGAATCAGTTTAATAGTTTGATTCTTTTTCATCCATCATAGATTCACCACTTAGATGGTTTAGAGGTCCTGATGGTCGCCTTATTAGAGTGTCCTTTCCAGGGCAGACAAAGGCTGATTCATCCGAGTCAGATTTAGAGTTGGGTTTGGGTGATTTATTTTGCAATGCAGAAAAATTAGAAATTTCTAATCTATCACAATGACATGATACTTCTAGCCCCTAGGACCTAGAAAAAAGGTTTGAAAATTTTAAGAGGAGGGTTGTTGCTATGATCAGTAGGATGGCAGCCACTCTAGAGCCTGTATTTGGACAACCTAATGCTCCTATTGCTACATAAGTCGGACCGACTACGGTAAGGGGACTTTAACAGCAGTGGCTACAGTACCACCATTTGCTACCAATTTTAGGAGCATAGCACCACGAGCTCCGCTAGTAGAACAGAGAAGAGAAAAAGGATAGGCCCCAGAAGAGGACTTTATACCGGGGAGGAAAAAGAAGAGACGACAACGATATAACCTTAGAGGAGTCGGCAGTTAGAATGAAAGATACGGCTCTAAAGAAGATAGAAGATAAGATTGTAGCTATGGCTCAGTTATTGTCAGTAGGGAGAAGGATTAGCCCTGAAGACCGGATCTGGATAGTGAGGAAATTCTCCTTCCATGCTTTAAGTTGCCTAATTTGCCCAAATTTGATGGTATGTCTGATTCGTCAGCTCATATCAAGCAGTATACTTTAGTTATGAAAGGGACTACACTCACCAAAAAATAAAAGGTTGAATATTTTAGCCTTAGTCTTATAGGTCCGGTAATTGATTAGTTTCATGGGCTTGATAGGATAATCAAGGAAGATTGGAATAGGTTGACTAAAGAATTTATGAAGCAATATGATTGCAGCATAAAGATGGAGGTGATTCTAAAAGATCTTGAGCTCCTACACCAAAAGACCGATGAGTCTTTTCATGAGTATTTTACTCGTTGGAGAAATCGGGTGATGGAAATGAAGAGAAAACCCAACATAGCTGATCGAATTAGGCTCTTCATCAGGAATGCAAGTTCGTATTTGAGGGATGGGCTCAAGATGAAAGGCCGAAAGGATTGGGAGTCACTAAAAGATATTGCTATTGAAGCCGAAGGGGAGTACTTAGCCAAGAAGGCAAGTGGTCAGAGTAGTGGGGGTTATGCTGGCAGCCGATGGGGTTATAGTGGCCCATAGAAAAATGGCTAGTGGTAGCGCTAGTACTAGAAAGACAGCCACAGTGTCCGCTACTAAGACAGTGCAAAGGCAGTATTCTAATTTGGGAAAACCGTTATCCTAGGTATTGAGCGGCTTATAAAAGAAGGAAAGTTGCAACCTCTACCATCGAGTCCAACAAGGAATCAAGGGACCCTGAGCCATAGATCGGATCAGTTTTATGCTTTTCATCAGCATACTAGTAATTTAACTAATAATTGCCGAACTCTAAGAGATTAGGTCCAGGACCTTATTGACAACAAGCAGATTCCCGACCCGAAAAAAGGGAGAAAAAGACAACCAATTATAATGCCATGCTGCAACCACCTGTGTTCATGATTGATTCAGGATTACCTGAATGGTATGTGCTCTAAGATTGGTACGGCAATAGTTATAAAGCCATCACTCACCGTGTTCAACAGGAGAAAGATTTTGTGATGCAAGATGTAAATACTTTCACAAGTCAGGAGGCACCATCTAGAGAAGGTAAACTGGGACAGAGGGTTTGCATCACTGATAATTGGGAATTTGATAGTGAAATAGAATAAGATATTGGAACAAAGTAAAACAGTTTGTGGGATTCTGAAAATACAAATGAGGATAAAGAAGAAACAATCTAAGCTATTACTAGAAGTGGCAGGCTTGTACCCGAAGTGGAAAATCAGCCTGCACCAACACTACTGCCTCCAAAAAAAGAGTTAGAGGGTGACCAGATTCTTAAGCAATTAAAGAAGACCCTAGCTTAGATTTTAGTATGGGATTTATTAGGGTAATCCTTATCGCATAGACCAAACCTTGTAGAGGCTTTATGTGAGTCAACTGTAGCTACCGCCATCTCACCTTTTGAATTGCTAGATCTTGTGAAGGGGAGTGCAGGCAAAAGAACCATTTACACGAGCACAAATTTACCTATTGAGGGGCACAAACATAATCGCCCATTGTCCAATCGAGCACAAGTAAATGGTAAACACACATCCTGCGTGATGATAGATGATGGCTCTTCCATCAATGTGTGTTCTTTAACGGCTTTAGCTACCTTTGGGATGGATGTGTCAATGTTGAATGTGTCTAATTTGACCATCGCAGCTTATAACAATTCACGTAGATAAGCAGCTGGACCTTCAAGACACTAGTTAAGACAGGGCCCATTGAATCTGAGCTAGAATTTTCAATTTTACCAATTCCAGCTAATTTTTCTATTCTTCTAGGAAGGCCATGGTTTCACAGGTTAGGCGATGTCCCTTCCACCTTGCACTAAATAATAAAAATCACACATGATGGCTAGGCGGTCACAATCAAAGCTGCTCAAGAAAATCAGTTATCTTTGTTGGGAATAGCTAATCAGCCTTTCAATGGTTTCCATATCACCACTATTGGTGTTAAGGATTAGGATGACCAAGTTGTAAGCCCTCAAGTGGTAAATATGATAAAGAATATGAATTTTCTGCCTAGTGCTAAGCTAGGAAAGAACTCGCAGGGTTCTCAAAACAACCTTGCCATAACGAGGCAACAGGATAGGAAAGGCTTGGGTTATACTGGGGGGCGGTAGAAAGGAGTTGTCCAACAAAAAGGCAATAAATATTTCTCATATTTTAGATAGCTTTATACCTGCCTCATCAGAATGCACATACTGTGGTGAAACTGAACCCTTATTGATTAAAGATAAAAATCATTTTAGTTGAAATATTTGACGATGTATTTGACTGGTCTCATGGGATTATTAAGCCTGAAGCAAGATTATGGGATGAAGAGATAATGATAAAGCTGTTATAATGGGATAATGAAGTTCCCGAAGAAATCATAACACCAAATCTGCTAGCCACGAGGGTGAAGGGAAAAGAGAAGATGAAGTTTGAAGTACCAGTGCCTAATGAAGAGTTTGCGCAAGTTATTTCAGAAGCAGATAAGGAGTCCCCATTGTATGTAGAAGATAGCAAAGCATCAGCTTCTACACAGGCATCATCACTAGATGTTGATGAGGACACTTTTATGGATGTACTTTTTGTACCCAAACTTTTCAATAATGATGTATGTGACTCTATTTATATTAATAATATGAACAACTATGCTTACTTATGTGATGTTGCATCAAGTTTCACTATACATAATCATGATCATGAATCATTTATATTTGACATCAATTCCACCAACACAAATCCATTTAATCTTGGCACACTAGAGCATCCAAAGGAAATTCTGATTGAATCAGATATAACTCCTGAAGAGAGGATAAAATTTGAAAGAATATTGAAAACATATCAAAAGATCTTTGTCTGGACCTATGAAGATATGCCGAGAATCGATCGGGAGATCATAGAACATGTTATTCCCATCTATCTGGATAGCAAGCCGGTCAAGCAAAAGCTGCGCAGGCTTAGGTCAGAGTAGGCAGAGAAGGTAAAGGAAGAGGTGCACAGATAGGTAGAAGCCAAATTCTTGATAGAAGTGTAGTATCCAACTTGGCTGGCGAATGTAGTTCTAGTGGCAAAAAAAAAAAAATGGAAGAGTGTGAATGTGCGTTGATTATTAGGAGTTGAACAAGGCTTGCCCAAAGGATGACTTTCCTCTACCCCACTAGATATTTTAGTTGATAACGTAGCCAAGTGCATAATGTATAGTTTTGTTGATAGGTATTCTAGGTATAACGAAATTCTCAATAGAATTATGGATCATATCAAGACTGCTTTCATAACAGAGTGGGGGACCTTTGCTTACAGGGTGATGCCTTTTGAATTGAAGAATGCTAGTGCAACTTATCAAAGGATGGTTACTAAAGTCCTCTATGACTTGACCCATAAGGAGGTAGAGGTGTATGTTGATGATATGATGATCAAGTCTGCCACCAGAGAAGGTCATTTGAGGCTTTGGAGAAATTCTTCTAGAGGATTCATAGGTATAACCTTCAGCTCAATCCAAAGAAGTGTGTTTTCGGAGTCACTTCAGGCATGCTGCTAGGACATGTGGCTAGCCAGAAGGGAATTGAGGTTGATCTTGACAAAGTAAAGGCCATCAGAGAAATGCCAATCCCACAGATGGAAAAGAAAGTTCGAGGGTTTCTTAGGCAGATCAGTATATTAGCTGGTTTATTGCAAAACTTACCTCGATCTGTGATCCAATCTTCAAATTACTAAGGAAAGATCAGCTATGATAAGTCCACATTTATGCTTTATTTTATGTTATTTTTAGTTAATTTTTGAGCCTTGTCGTTGTTATTTTAGGTTGTTTCTGTTTAGAGTTATCTTATATTTTAAAATAGACTGACTTGAACATTTTTTGTGTATTTTGGCAGATTTTGATGAGTTTACACAACCTTAAGAAATATCATACTGCCATGTAAAATGAAGCATCCAGGAAGCATGTGCACATAATGTTACATGGAGGTAAAGAATTTCCATACCGCCTTATAATCAGGAAATCTAAGAATTCAAGGAATTTACACGGCGGACGAAAAGTACTTTACCCCCTGTGAAGTGTCGAAGAGTCAACTTTCAGTCCAGTAGCTGTTTACACGGCGGTTAGGAAGTTTCGTACCACTGTGTAAACTTGTGAAGATTTCAGAGTTCTATCTAGTAGCTATTTACACGACAGTTAGGGAATTACTTACCACTATGTAACTTGCCATTTTCAGCTGTAACCAACTATACACGGTGATAAGAATTTCCATACCGCTATGTAACATGATTTTCTATTTATACCTGCAATTTCAAAATTTGAGGGATCTTGTCTTGCTTTTCAAAACAACTTTTGTCTTCATTTCTTTTTCTCTATAATCCAAAGTTAGGGTTTTATTTTAATGTTTTGTCACTCAGTTTTAGGGTTTTCATCTTATCTTAGCTTTAGAATCCATCATACTTGGTGAAAACTTTGAGTTGTAATAGTTGATTTAGATTGAAGAATAGTTTTTAATGTTGTAAGAACTTCAGATTCAGATTGGTAATGGGTAATATCAGTTTCTTTTCATCTATTTCAATGTTTACTCCAACCATGAGTGAGTAGTCTCTTTCTTGCTAAGGGATTCCTTGAATCCCGATCATCCATGTGGAAACTCTGCTCTTATTACTTATACATGTGCTTTAGTTTCATATTTCTTCTTATTCCTTTATATGTTTATGAATCAATCACTTTGTTTAGATTTAGTCCAGTTTGGTGATCTAAATGAATGGGTTTGATGATTAACTCATATAAATGCTATGTTTATTTATTTTCTTAACGAAGCCCAGATTTGGTAGGTTGAGATTATTTTTGATAGTGTTACTAGGTTCAGATCTATGAAATGTGAATGAGTTTATAGATGATTAAGCCCAGATTTGGTAGGTTATCTCAGATTTAGGATTTGGTAACTCAAACTGATGCTAATCAACAAAATGAATCCAGATTTGGTAAGTTTATTGATTAGAATAGTTGAATCCAGATTTGGTAGGCTTGGGTTTAGAAGAGTTGTCCACCTTGAGGAAATGTGATGTTTTAAGGATTTTTACATGGTAAATTTGGGGAGGATAGGTATTTCTTAGTTAACTAATTTTAATACTGTTTTTCTTATCTTAAGTTGTTGTTTACTTCTGCAATTTATTTCATTAATTAACTATTAGTCTTTAGTTATTTATCAAATTAATGTTTTTAGTTTTTAATGTCAAAAACTCATTAAACACTTGGGATATTCTTTAGCATAACTTTAACAAATTCAATCTTAATCTCCTTTCCTTTGGGTACGATATTTATGGGTCATAATTATATTTTTCTATATTACATAACCAATTTAGTACACTTGCTGAATGCCGGCCAAGTCAAAAATTAGGGAGTACCTTCAGCATCCTCCTATCTTGCATCCTCCATGTCCGTTAAAGCCTTTGATTCTATACTTAGCAGTAAAATAAGGCTCAGTTGGTGGCATGATGGCTCAAAAAGATGAATCAGTGGTAGAATTTGCAGTTTACTACTTGAATAAAAGGTTTTTCCTATATGAAGCCAAATACGTGGAAGTTGAGAAAATTCATTTGGCTATAATTTAGGCTGTTAGAAAGTTGAGGAATTATTTTGACTCATATCGAGTTCAAGTGGTTGCAAAGTACAATCCTCTCAAATATCTCCAGATGTCTCCATCTCTGGTAGAGCGGTAGCAAAATTCTTAGCTGACCATCCATTAAAAGAGAATCAATGTGAATACGAGTTCCTTGATGAAAATATTGCAGCAATTGTAATACAAGGATGGCAAATGTATTTTGATGGTGCTGTTAAAGGTAAGGGGGCAAGGACAGGAGTGATACTCATAACGCTAGATGACGAGAAACTTCCTTTAGCAAAAAAGCTGAAGTATAGGGTTACCAATAACGACGCTGAATATGAAGCCTGCATCTATAGGTTATAAGCATTGGTAACCTTAGAGGCAAAACCAGTGGAGGTTTTTGGAGATTCATCCTTGGTGATTCATCAGGCCAAGGGGGAGTGGTCAATTCGAGAGGAGCGCTTGATGCCATATGCAGAATACCTCATGAAGTTGACTAATCAATTTGAGATGTGCACTTTTAGGCATGTTTTGCGAGAAGAAAACCAACTCGCAGATGCTCTTGCTACTATGGTTTCTATGTGGAATAATCCTAAAGGAGTAATAATGAAGCCAGTGTTGATTACTAGCGCAAATAAGCCTTGTTGTGAAGTGGAGCAGGTTATGAACACTGAGGCAAATGATGGCAATCCCTGGTATTATGACGTTTAAAATTATCTTGAAAAGTTAGTGTTCCCCAAGGAGGCTATCGATAATGACCAAAGGATGATTCTTAAACTCTCCACTCAGTTTATAAGCCTGGATAGAGTCTTGTACAAAAGATAACTTGATGGCATTCAGCTAAGAAGCCTAGATGAGAATGAAGCTAGGAAAGTCGTGGAAGAAATTCACGCTGGTACTTGTGGAGCTCATATGAATGGTCTGCACTCGTAAAAGAAGATCTTATGCCAGGGGTTCTTTTGGCTAACCACAGACACCGATTATTCGAAATATGTGAAAATATGGCATCTATGCTAGCAATATACGGATCTAAGCCATATATTGATGTCAAAATTAAGCAAGCTATCCTTTCCTTGGCCTTTTGCAACTTGGGTTGGAGAGATTCATCCCACAGCTTCCAATGGACACAGGTTCATAGTAGTTGCTATTGATTATTTTACAAAATGGGTAGAGGCCGAGTCTTTCTGAAAGCTGGGTGCACGTGAAATGGCATGATTTATTGAAAGAGTTCTTATCTGCAGATATAGGGTTCCTCATTATGTGGCGTCTAACAATAAAGTCCAGTTTCAGGCCAAAACTAAACAAGTGCTTAAGGAATATGGGGTACAGCACCATAAATCCTCGCCTTATCATCCCCATGCCAATGATGCAGTCGAAGCAACAAATAAGAATTTGAAGAGGATCCTTTCTAAGGCAGTTCAGACTTATGAAGATTGGGGTGATAAATTACCATTTGCATTGTGGGGATACAGAACAAAAGTTAGAACCTCTATCGGGGCTACATCTTTCTCCTTATGTACGGGACAGAGGCTGTATTACCTGTAGAAATTGAACTTCAATCCCTGAGGGTGGTCATGAAGGCCAAACTATGTAAAGCATAATGGGCTCGGCAAAGACTTCTTTAGTTGAACTTGCTCGATGAAGATAGAATGCGAGCCTACTGTCACAATCAGATCTATCTGAAGTGGTTGGCTCACTCATTTGCTAAGAAAGTTAGGAAAAATCCCTTAAAAGAAGGTGATTTAGTGTTCAAACAAATGTGCCAGGTATCCCGGATTATTGAGGTAAGTTCAGGCCGACATCAGAAGGGTTATTTATGTTAAAAAAGCTATTGTCCAAGGGGGCAACTATACTGATAGATAGCAATGAGAATGAATTCAAGGACCATTAATGTTGATAGGCTTAAAAAGTTCCATGGCTAAAAAAAAAAAACCATGCGAATCGAAAACCAAGAAAAAATGGCTTTGCAAAAATAGGGCATCCCACTAGGGTGAAAACCGAAAGGGCTGATTGATAATAGGTGTTGGATGTATTCAAGGTTTAACCCCTCGAGATTAAGTGAGTTTTGTGATTACGTGCAGTGAAATGAGACTGAAATTTTAACATAAGTTGTGCAGCGATATATTAATATAAATAGAGGAGTTCTTACATACTCTGAGTTGATTACAAAAGCAAAAGTATATTCATAGTTCTTTCCTCGTATGTCTTTCTTACTACTCTATTTATCATATTGTTCACATGTATGCACCAAAAAGGAAACCTAATGTGAGTTGGCCAGAACAAAGTTGTGCCGCTTGAAGTAGATGAAGTAGATATGCTTTTTCGATAGTTCAGAGGGTTGCATACTCATCCTCTGCTGCTACCCACGCCATCATGGCGCTTCAGCCAAGATGCTTTGTTATCAACCGTGGGACCAATTACCCACATCTTGCATTTAACTGAGGTGGTGAAGTTAAGTTATTATCTTCGAACCTTCGTGTGTTGGGCACAATGGGTAGTTGCTTCTAGAGGTGGTGATAAGCTGAAACAAATGCCATGGTTAGGTTTCCCCGTTGGAAAGAAAGTGGACTTTTGACTATGCCATGCGGTTCTCCGAACTGCTTAGTACAACGAGTTGTAATGCAAAATGTAGCCCTGTATAGTCCATATAATGGCACACAACTAGAGTGGCCATCTGGAGTGATAAAAGAGGGTGTCAGCTAAGGGCACATAAAGCTAATATCCTCATTTGCCACAGTAGCCAACCATATAGTACCTTCTTGTGGAGAGTCAAATTGGTATAGCTTTCTCCGTGAAGATAATCCCGTAAGGAGTACGAATTGATCACCCTTAGAGGAGGTTCTTCTAGAAGTCTTAATTTTTCTTGTAGCCATATCTAAAAAATAAAAGAAAGAAAAAAGCTGCTGGAGTGAGTAGGATACATTTCAGGCAAATATTAAGCAAAGGGTCATGTGAAAATCTTAAAAAGGTCGTATTTCTTGCTAAGAAAAGCTAGTGTAAACACCCATAAGGGGCGCACTGCCTCTAAATTAATAACTATAGGTACATAGAGAAATAAGGTGCTACCAATTAGAAGAGCAGAAGGGTCAACACAAATTGAATCAAGCCCAAGTATGGTTTCAGCCAAGATCAAGGGGAATGGCATCAGTCTGTTGTATATGCCTTTGATAATGGTAATTAGTTAAAAATAAGCAGTTAGCCCATCACCAGTTACAGTCAGGTATCTTGTAAAATAGGTTAGCAAGATTGTAGCAATGTGATAAGTCGATGTGTCAGTAAAACTATCCAGTGAATCAAATAGAACTTCCAAGGGCACAGGACCATCTCGGGGTATCAGTCTCAAAACTATGAATGGCAAAATCCCCAAGGCTCGGGTCACTTCTCTAGGGTAATCTCTTATGCAATTCGGTATACAAGGCAGGGTTCCGGGGGTAAAGGTTACACTAGCAACTATAGCAAATTTTTTAGCCAATGGTCATAGTTCTTGATAGGTAAATTGGAAAACGTGGAACCGAGGGTCCCAGTATTGAGCTGCTGCCAACAAAAGACTTAAGTCAAGTCGTACCCTTCTTAAGAACTTCAGACTAGAATATGAAGCCAAGACAGGATTTTCCTAAGTTCTGGGGGCATCAAGTATTTTGTGCAGTTTGTTAAGAAATGGTGAAGACATGTCGGAGTAGTGGGTTGCCTGCCTTTTGTTAAAAACAATTAATATAATAATAAAAAAAGAAAAAAAAAAGAAAAGAAGTAAAGGGAAAATAATAAAAAGAAAATAATATTAGCAGAAAATAATAATAGAAAAATAAAAAAATAATAAAAAAATAAAAAGGAGGCAAGGTAGAAAAAAATGAGAGTTAGAAAACACTTACCTGGATAGAGGAAGCTGCTCCAAAAGTCCAGTGCATAAAATGATGGATTTTAACTTGTATTTATAGGCCAAGGGTGAGTCACTCCCTTGACTTTGGCTTCTGTTGGCTTTACATGCTAGAGAGTTTGAGATGGGTCAGCCGGTAGATGGGGATACATTTGTTAGGGTCGACATTGCTCTTGACAAGCATATGATCATGAGGACATTGAGTTCCCCCAATGGATATAGATTGCTACCCTTGGAGGAAATAGATTGTATGTTGAACATATGCAGTTGGCCACCCATGATGTAGCCTAATGAAGGGCAACCTCACCAGCCACCATCAGATGTTAATCCCTCAGTAAATGAGGTCTACACAGAGGAAACCCCTGGAAGTAGCACTAGAGGGGACCCGGGTTTGGCCATATCACCCCAGGCTTTCCCTAGATTCTGCACGCCATCCCAACACAGATTTCGAGCATTTACGGACCTTTGGGGGTCATCTTCACAGGGCCAGTGCCACCTCCTCCTAAAGCCCCCACATCTTCTTATGGTTACTTGGAGGGGAGATTGGATAGACTGGAGGCCACCTAGTAGTCATTACAGGCCACCCTTGAGGCCTTAAGACAAGATGTTTGGGACTTGAGAGATATTGTGTTTACTGCGGGGTCCTTTACTGATCAGAGCATGCAGGCCATTGACTCGTCTGTTACAGCTGTGCGAGAGAGAGTCCAGAGGGTTAAGACCATACTCCCCAGCCTCAGATAGGAGATGATTGGAATTATGAGCAACTTAATGGGTGGTTCACTCATTTGGAGGTGGCCCATCAGCAATATGTCCAGCGATAGGAGGCAGTAGTAGCACAAGTCCATGAGGGGATTGTTCAACTTTTAAGAATGGTGGGCCAGGTACTTAGGCTAGTAGCTGGCGTGATGGGGCTCAAGTTTCAGGTACGTCAATCAGTTGGATAGGCCGATTTGTCTCGAGCAGGTCCATTTAGGCCACATCATCCTTCCCAACCACTATCAAGGTCCTCACACAACGGTCGCTAGGAGTGATATTTTGAGGCATCCTTCAGGGACAAATGTTGTTTGTAAACATTTTGTGTAAATTTATTTTGTTCTCTTCTTATTATTATTATTCTCGTTTGTGCTTTATTCCCTTGTATAATTTGGAGATTTAGTTAATTTAAAGAATGAAAAAATGAAATGGAATGATAATGAAAAATAATAAACAAATAGTACACACACAACCAACAAAACAGGCGGAGGAAGATAACAGATAAAAATGGAATAACTAGGTGCTTTTACAAGTAAAAATTATCTTGATATGTAAAAAGAGAGAATAGTTATACAAATAAGTTTAAACAATGCCGTGTTATTAATACATTGTTCCATTCCCATGATAGAAAGTAGCAGCTCTTCCCACATATTGAATGCAAGTCATGTAACACCCCTACTACCCCCTAAAAGGATAATAGATTGCTACAATACAAAACACAAATCTCGCAAAGTCAAAATAATAAAATTTCTTTTCTTTTCATTACTATACATATACGATACTACAATGACTAGATATAAACAGAAATTAAGTACAATTACTTAATACATAATCTACGACTGACATGACTCTAATAATTAAACTTCATCCTAACCTTGTGTTGGCTTAGCCTATTTACGGACGACCCTTTAGAGCAAGTCCAGTATTGTACCTACACGGATTAAAACCTATGCTAAGCATAAAATTTAGTGTCGAACACTAATGACCTGCATAACCATTCACAGCAGACGCCAAAATATACACTTACATGATGAAATACATATAAATAACCATTAAGATAATATCTTGAACTTAATAATATACAATACAAATGAACACATCAACATACTTCTCCTGAGTACATTTCTGTAACATTTAACTTTTGTAGATAATAAGCAAATATTTCAAGCTTAGTAATTTACAACCCAAACTTAGCACGTTGACCTATCTTTCATATACACATTTCTATGGCTTTTAAAACTTACATATATCAGTCATTAAAATTACTTAACTTATCCTTAAAGCATCGTTTAATGGAAATACTGAATAGGGGTACCTGTAGGTACATTATAGGGGTACCCGAAGGTATGTTACAGGGGTACTCGAAGGTACATTATAGGGGTGCCCGAAGGTACAATACAGGGGTGCCCAAAGGTACAATACAAGGTTACCCGGAGGTACATTACAGGCTTCTAATGAGATCAAGTTATCAATAAACATATGGAATCGATAATAATGGTTCGAGTTTCAAAGATTACATTACAAGCATACCTAATAGTTCTTATAACTTTTGTATTATGTCGATATGTACATATCACACTCATTTTAAGCAGACATAAAGACTTATATTAGAATGGCAATCAATTCATAAGCTTATATATATATATATATATATATATATATATATATATGTATGTATGTATGTATGTATGTGTATATATATATATATATACATACATATATATATATATATATACATACATATATATACATACATATATATATATATATACATACATATATATATATAGATACATACATACATACATACATACATACATACATACATACATATATATATATATATATATATATATATATATATATATATATATATATATATATATATATATATATATATATATATATATAAGTTTATGTTTTGTTTCATTCATATAATCTTTCCAAACTGCTACGCACATTATAATTTTCTATAATTTGATTTGAAACTTGGAATAGTGCTCTAAGCTTCCTACGTATCTCAAGCGTTGGGAATCAGAACCACACAGTTCTACATATTCAAATTCAACAAATAAAGCTAATTACATACAAAAGGCACATCAGACACTGTTACACATATAGATACATTAACAAATTCATGTAGTATTTATTTAAATAATTCATGGAAATTCTTACTTAACAGTACAAAGTCTATACAAATATCTTTTAGTTATATCAAATAATAACCATAATCAATTTGGTTCAATTTGGAGTTCATTTGATGGCAAATTACACATATAAATCCTAAAAAATAGGGGTCATAGGGTGGTTAGAGTTACCTACCCATTGTGTGGAATGCTCGAATCCAAATATTGTCAAACAGAATGATTTCACACAGTGGTCAAGATACCCTACCCACCATGAGGGTCACCACACGGTGGGCAGAGAAGGCTAACCACCGTATGGATGATCGAAAATAGCCTAATCTTCAAATCTGGGCGCGTTCACACGGCTGTCAGGATTCTATGACCCCCGTGTGACATGCAAAATAATTTAGTATTTCAAAAAACACAACAAAATTTTCCCAACCAATAAACCACTTCATCAATAAAAACTCCTTAAACTAATATTCCTATCATTTAACTCAACAATAACTTCATTTATCTTTTTTTAATCAATCACACAACCAAAACCAATCTTAATTCTTATTTAACTCTACAAAAAAATAAAAATTCATTTCAATTAAATCAATATACAAATATTTAATCGAATTCACTTAAAACCGTTTCAATATCTTATTTAACATCTAACATACATCAATTAAAATATATAATCTAATTTCACACAAAGCACATACACTTGAGATAGAATTCCCAAACCTGTTTCATAACTCTTTCTTTCTCTTTGATATTTTCTCCTTTCCTTTTTTGCTCTCTTTAATCCTTCTTGATAAAATCCTCAAAAAAATCATCAGAATCTCACACCAAGAGTAACTGCTTGTTACTGAATTTCCATCCCAACATCACACGAAAAAGATAAAAAAGAAGAAAAAAGAATAGGGACTTACCAAAACTCAAATCACCAACCCATAAGCTTCCTTTTTCCCTTCAATCATCACTTAACCATCCATAAGGAATGGGATAGAGGCAGAAACGTGAAGAGGAAGAAGAAAAAAGAGAGAAAACTGAAGAACAGAAGAAGAAAAGGAAGGAGCTAGAATTTTCGGGTCCCTTCAACCAACCTCTTCTCCTCCCTTATATACTCCTTTCAATTTCACTATTAAGTGTTAGATTATGATTGGTTATTTGGCATTTTACAACATAAATCCCTCCTCCATGTTTCTTTTCTTACATTTGTCTCTTAATTAAATTAAACTTATGCATTGGCCCACAAGCTAACTCTTATAATGCCATTCAAGCCTTAATTAACAATTAATCAACTTGCCACACTTACCAATACTTTTGGAACAATATCGATTACATCCTTTTTTATACATTCTTAATCAATACATGCACGTTCGATACTTATTTTCCCTCGAAACATGTCCTATTAAGAATAGGGGTGTAGACACCAGGTCTCGAGGCAACCCAGGCCAGGGTTACCCAGTGATGAAATTAATTGCTTAGTCACAGGCAAGAAGGTTAGAAGTGATTGCTTTCCTTGTCAAGTTCCTTAAAGAAAAAAAAATTGGGGCACCCTGCGAGGGGCGCCTTGCTAGGGGTGACGCTCAAGGGGAGCCTTGCGCGGGCCGGCCCTCAAGAGGTGCCCTGCTAGGGGTGGCCTTCAAGGGGTGCCCTGCGGGGGGCAACCCTTGAGGGGCGGCCTGTGAGGGGCACCCTGCTCTCCCTTGAAGGGGCGGCCCTTGAGGGGCACCTACCCGCCTCTCGTCGTCTTCTTCCTCTTTTGGCATTTTTGCTCTCCGAAAATCATGGAATTTAATACAATGCTGTTTTTTGGGAATTTTAAGAGTTAAATCCGTTTTTTTTTTCCATTTCAAAATTAAAAATTTGAATTAATTGAATTTATTGTCTTGGAAAAATCATTTTTTGGGAGAGAAATACATATAGAGTTTTTAGAGAAAGAAAAAAGGGATTTTAGAAAAACGATTTTCTTTTTAATTTTCTTCTTCAAATCTTTGGTTGTTGATTGGGGAAACAACTCACGATCTACCTTTTACATATTGATAATTCCGAGGGTAAAGAATTATGGGTTCAATTGCATTATTTTGTATTTTTGTGTTTATTTTCCCACCATTGTTCTTTGTTCTAAAAGCATGAAATTTTATGTGATTAATTTATTGATTTGTTGTTTTTTTCCTATGATTCAAGTTATTCTAGGTGTTTTTCACATTAATATGGCATGAAATTATGTAAAACCACTTAAAATTATATAAGATAGTGTTTCTTTTGGGTTTGGAATTTGAAAAAAAAAAAGTTGTTGTGCTGCCTCTCCTCCTTGCCCACGAGGGGCGTGAAGGAGATGAGGCGCAATCTGCTTACCCCTCGTGGCCAGGCTGCCCCTCAAGCATTTTTTTTTTTTATCTTTTAGTGCATTTTGCTCCATATTGTCCTGTTTTTTATCCTTTTCGGTCAATTTTCGTATGGTATGCGTTATTTTGCATGATTTTAATATTATTTTGCCAATATTTATTTAGTTCATGTGATAATATTTATTTTTATTATTTTATTTGATTTAATTGATTTTCTAGATTTATTTATGAACATTAGTTTTATTTTATTTTATTTATTGTGTATACAATTCTTATTTTTTGTGTGAGCATTTTCAATGGCAAATGGGATCCATGGAGATTTGTAGACACCTTTTGGTTTGATGTTTTTTAGCATTTTTATCATTTTTCATTATTTTACTATATAATTTCTAGTAAAATAATTTTATTTTATGCACGTTAAAAAGAAAATCACATAGAAATATTTTTACTAATGAATTGGATTTTTTCTAATAACATGGGACCAATATCCTATTTTTTAAATCAATAAAATCCCGCTTTTAAAAGAAGAGTTAATTTTCTTAAAATTGGATCACTCACCCCTCTTTCCTCAATAGTCATCCCGATTTTTCTTAAAAATAACTCTTAAATTTTCTAAGTGAACATGAAGGAACCAATATTTCTATTCTAAATAAATGTCTCGATTTATGAATACTATTTAGTTAGTTGATTTTGTTTATTTAATTTCTTATTTTGGGAGATTGTATTTTTTATCCCAATTTATTTATTTTTGTTCTAATTTGGGGGATTTTATATTTGTCCAAATTTCATTTTGTAATTTGTTTTGTATTTTACTTATTTTATTGCTTTCCTAGTTGATTGAATTTGCGCTTTATCTTAAATGCATGATCGTGTGAGATGAGAGATGGAAATTTAATAATTAAAAAATTCATTTATAATTAACCGAGACATTAACAAGAGTAAAGATTTGAACTACTCTCTGGTTTAGACCTCGAGGTTAGACTAACTTTCCTAATTTCTTGTAAATTAGGTGGCGACTCCAAAATACCTCAAAGGTGCCTAAAGGGTTTATGGGATTAGATAAGCTTCCCAATGTTCTATTGGGTAGGGACTCCAAAATATCTCATGTTGCCCAAGATCTAGATGCAAACCTTTTCGGGCCCTAAAAGTGGGCCTGTAACACCCCCACCGTCGCCCCGTTGGAAGGGCACCGGCGGGCGCGCTACCCGAAACTCACTCACATACATGCACACATACACTATGCGAAAGCATACATTTATACAAAAACACGGGGAAATTAAAAACTTACCTAGAGAAGCAAAACTGGACATACATTAACTTACACACACGCAGGCACTAAGCAAAAACATATACACATGTAAACATATGATCATTCAGCGGAAGCATAAAGCAAACGATAAAACAAAGGGATAACTTAATACAGAAACATAATAACATTACAACCTCTAAAATATTACATCCAGGATCTTACATATATAATACATAAACCAAAGGCTACAAAAATACATAATCTGAAATACAGGAGCTGAAACCAAAAATGACGAAACTCTTCTAACTCCTATGTGGTCGACCCTGCAGATGCTTGACTCGAACCGAACCAAAACCTGCCACCTACACGGGAAAAGAACCCGTGCTAAGCGATAAATGCTTAGTGGGGAGAATACACAAGAGTATGAATGGCCATTCACAATGGTCGCCAAGGCATAACACACTCACAATGGCTAATGCGAACATTCATAACACATATATAATTAGGCTTGCATAGTAAAGGCATTAATTCGAAAACTCACAACCATAACCATATACTTACGTCGAGAATAGGCCAAAACAGACATAATACAATACACGATACAAGTATCATCATGCAGAACTACATACAATATCACATGTATATACCTACCGAGGTATAAAATATCAGAACTGCCTCAAGCCTAGCTCAAGGTCACATTCATACGCATACTAATTCACATACTTAACCATAACAGTTAGCAGTACCGAATCAAATTAATGTACATACAAATTAACCATGGCGTTTAGTAATTCTAGCACGCCTTCATATACATATTAATTCATATCCAAATGCAGTTACAACACGATATATGTAACTAACCACCCACAATATACATGCTTGAGCCACATTAAAACATTCAGAAATTCATAATTGATTCACATATGCAAAATCATACTCATTCGAATATCATAACTCTTGTCATATCAACAAAATAAATTGAATACCTGCTCACTCAAAATAGCGGATAACGAGTATACGGGCAGTACCTTACGGGTACAAATCGGCCAAAGGGTACCTTACGGGTACGAATCGAAAAACAACATCATTTTCCACATTCGAAAACATTTTAAAAAAAGGGGATCTTAAACAAGATCCATTCACACTAAAGGGTTCGCGAGGAACCAAACAGGGACCTGATCAGGGTCCAAACGTTCAAAGGGCTGTAGCTAAAGAAACTCTATTAGGCATGCCTAACTATCCACTAGACTGACTCTCGTAGGTCATGCGTAAAAGAATTCACGTTTTAAATCACATAATGTATAAACCAGAGTAAAATAGACATATAAATATGTTTATAAAATCAGTCATGCATCATACAATTCATATTGCAAAGCGTATAATATAATTCATGCCAACCCACTATACCCATATCTTTATTCTATAGCACTAGGGTCAAGTAGGGGAAACTATTATACCAATACTTAACAATGCAAAGTCTTAATCATGCAATGATACAATTTACACTTAAGCATAGCATAATATTCTTAGAGGAGGATCATAAGTACAGATATGCATAATACATTTCACATTTAATATTACATGATCATGATAAACAACCATGAAATTGGCATTCATAACTCACTCGATTTCAGATGGCAATATGCGATACCACCCACAACAACTAACATTAATAAATCACATCAAGCAATCTCACTTCATTCGATATCCTTTAGATGTGTTTAACTTAATCTCAACTCATAATTATGCTTACTTATTCATGTTACACATGCTCATACAGATTAAGGTATTAATTATAACCCTTAAATGTCATTTAACTTTACTAGATTCTATTCATACATTTACACCTAATTATTTCATTAGTTTATATTAATCTTAATCCTATTCATGATTATTTTCCAAGTGATAACTATTCTTATACTCATTTAATAGTCCTAAACATGTATCAGATAGATCCTAGCAAGTTTCGGTGCAATACGGGTTCAATTCGGGAAGAAAAACACATAAAATGGTCAAAACAGAAGGGGTCATGGTGGTAATGAATTCATTATGACCGTGAGGTCCAAAAATAAGCATTCTGCTGCACGGTGGCAATGAATTCATTGTGACCGTGACATACAAAAAATTTACAAAATAGAAGGCAACACTCAGGACTGCTACACTACATGTTTTTGTTTAGCCTAAAACGACATGTAAACGACATTTGTAGGAAAAAATTCCTTCTTAAAAAATGTTTCCTAGGATGTTAAATTTCAAATGAAACAAATTTCAGATCAATTAGACGTCTACAATTTCAGATATGTTCTAAACAACCTATAGTGTTCAAGTAACCCGACCCAAACAGAGACACTACGGTTTTGGAAAAATTTTAGGATCTTAGATCAAGAATTAGCCCAAGGTCATTTCTAAGAATTTTAAAGGCATGGAAGTCATGGTTCTAATGGCTCAAGAATCACATGATTTAGAGATCTAAAACTATACTTATGACAAAAACATTGCATAGAGGTCAGATGAAAACTTAACAGAGTTTACTAAATCATGCATTTTCACTTTCAATTCTCACGTACCTTCAATTTAATCTTTATCATGCATTACTAGTACATTTAACCAAACAAATACATGCATAAGACTCATATCAAAACACCCAATTACTGGGAATTAAACATAAACACACACTCAGGATCCAAGAAGAATTAGGGTAGAGACAAAACATCCAAACTGAAAATACAAACCACATAACTCCCAACCATTTGCATGCACTCAAAACACACTCCCAAACCTGGAATTGAAGCTTCACTTCGGCCCTCTCATGATCTCACCTTCTCTTTCCCTTTCCTCTTTCTTCCTTCTTTCGATTCTTGTACAAAATCTAGCCAAAACACAAAATCAAACCATGAGAACCCCAATCAAAACCCATAAAATGCAGGAGAAGAATAAGAAGAAGAAGAAGCCATAAAAATCCATGATCTTACCTCTTGATTCCCACTCAAAACTCAAGAAAACACAAGGAAGAGGAGATGGAAGCAGAAAATGGGAGTAAGAGAGAAAGAGGGGGACGGAAAAATGGAAGCAAGGAAATGAGGAGCTTCCACGGGAAGCTTCACCAATTTCAGCCCTCCCTACCTCTCTCTTCCTTTCCCAATTAATGCTCACCAACCCCATGCCATGTGTCACCATCCTAAAGGTTCCATCATCCCATCTTTAACTTATTTGCTCTAGTTACCATACACAAAACACACCCAAACAACTCTTATAATAATATCTCCATGGCACCATATCTACAAACCCACACTATAAACCCTCTTAACCCACTTATATCCTACTTCCATACACTACAAGCACACCATAAAATTCCTCCAGTAAACTTATTTAATTAATTCCTTTGTAATTAAGTCCTTATTATCCAATCTTCCTCATGCACAAATTACTGAAATACCCTTAAATTCTTGACTTGGCATGCAAATTCCGATCAGGCCTGTTTTGGGTTGTTACAGGGCCTCTAGGAAATGATTAGGTCCGGCGTGCATCATAGCAGTGACTCCGCTGGGGACCTTGAAACTTTGCTTCGAAACTATCTTGGTTAATAATATAATTGAATTTTTATAAATTAAAATTCAATCTCTTTTCGAAAAATTTTGCATTGCATCCATACTTGAGCCTTAGAACTATGCTAGATAGTCCCTTATTTTACCCCGGTGCATTCCCGAAGTACGACTCTACGTTCATTCAATGTGTGGAAGTGTTAAAGATAATCACCAGCCCAAACCTAGTACCTTTTGGTATATCAAATGGAAACCCGATCGGTCATTATGCTTGTGATGAGCTAGACCCGTTGGCAGGGACCATGCTTGGGTAGCCCTAAAGTATCATCACCTTTGATTGAAGCTCATATAAAGGCAATAGAAACTTCCACCAGGCGACATGTACCTTAATACTGTACTTGCTATGTGGGCCACTATGTATTGAATAAAATCAACTAAGTTAAATGCTCCGTCATCAAAGGATTTCATGTCTCAGTGGGTCCATCTTAGTTTAATTGAAGTGTTCAAATACATAATGGCCAAAACCCATACGTATGCACTTTAGATACGAGATGTTATGCTATCGGTTTTCCACCGCTCACCATCATGCCCATTGGGTTCCCTGTTAACCTATGGATTAAGTCCACCTAGGAAAGAGACTGCACAACCTCGTGTGTGAAAGTAATAAGGTTGGAAGGATCTATCTGCTTACATGTGGCTGTGGATGTTGCATTGCATATTCATGCATTACATGTCATTCATGCACATAAAAAAATAATAAATAAATAAATAAATTAATTTCCTTTGTGTGTGTGTACATCATATTCTGTGCATATAATTTTTCACATGTACATATCATCCCGTGCATAAATCTTTCCATGTATCACATGTATCATTATAACCTCTTGATCTTTTAGTCATCAAGGACCATTTGCATAGCACGATCATGTGGTACATGTCATTCATGCATCATTCTAACTCCTTAATTTTTCAGCCATCATAGACCATTTGCCTAATTGGTTTAGGGGTTTCGATAGCTACCTTATCAGAGGGTTTTGACTGAGCAAACTAGAGTTAAAATCAAGTGTAATTAACAGTATATTCAGAACAATTTTTAAAAATGGCCAATTTACCAAGAGAATTTGATGCAACCCGTGCACTGATTGCTGAAGAAGTGCATAAAAGGATGGAAGAGTTTGAGGCTCAAATGATAGAAATGATGGCGAACCTTACTACTACTCTAGCACTGCTAGCTGGATAGCCACCTACTGCTCTTGTTGGAGAGTAAGATGAACAACAACTAATTAGAGAGGGTCCTTCAGTAGCAAACCCACCAGTAATTGAGCCCAGAGTGGCAGTGCCAGTAGAGCAAAGAGGAGCTCATAGACCCGAAAATGACTTACGGGAGAAAGAGCAATAGGAGCCAGTCATGATATGAGCCAAGGCCCTCAAGATAGAGGAGATCATGTAATGGCTCAATATATATCGTAGTAGTAAATTGGTCTAATTATGTTAAGTGGGTAAAGTTAATTTGAAGCGTACTTAACTAAGGATTTAAGTGTAAAGTGAGATGAGGACCCAATTGAATTAATAAATAACGTTAAGTGGCTAAATGGGAACTGTGCATCATTAAGATTAATTGTGGTTAATTGGTGTTAATAGAATCCAGATTTTTACTAATGGAGATTAAGGAAAATTGAGTGGAATCCAAGTGTCTGTTTGTCGTGTAGCCAACCTATCTCTTTACATGCAATATAAACCATTGTGAAAAGAGAAAATCCACTCTTTACTTGTGCATTTCGGATTCTCTCTAAATTATAGCATCCATTTTCTTCTTCTTTTCATTTCAGAAACTATCCCCTTAGTTTGATCTCCATAGGATTCTGTTGAAGGTAATTGATGCATTAGGTTGCTAAGTTCCTATTTTAGCAAAGTAAGTGTTGGTTGTTGGTTCTTCTTCTACTATTTTCTTTGTAATTGGATTTAGAAATTGAATTTGTAATTGATCCTTGGCTTCAAATTCTGGAATGTGGACCTTTCTTGTAGAGGTGGAAACAAAGAAAGCTATCAAAGTGGCTAGTGAGCTCTAGGAGCATAGGAGAAGAGGTTTGGGAAACTTGTTAATCTTGAGATTGTACTGTTAGATACTTAAATTCTGAATGTTTATTGATGGTATGTATGAATTAGAATTGGAATTATGTATTGGTATGTTTTATATGTGATAATTGTGCTTGAACCCTAAATTTGGATATAAGTGTTAAGATGTAAAACTATGAGGAAATGGACTATACAAGTCTAATTGATATGTGAGTTTCGGATTGAAATTGGTGTCTTAACTTGATATGGTAATAGGTTTTGTCTGAATATTTGTAAGAGTTCAAAATGGTCTTAATGGGATCACCAAAATGTGTTTAATAGGTCACTTAGTGCATGTTATGATCTTTTGGTTATAACTTTTTAAGTAGCTATCCTGTTGTGCTGAATTTACATTGTTAGAAAGTTAGTGAGTGAGAGAACATATTATTAGAAGAATGAATTGGTTAAAAATGGCATTTGAACAGGATTTGAAGCGTTGAAATTGATTGAGAATATGACTAGTGAGCATAGATGTGCCTTGGAAAAACACTGTGGTGCTTTGGCATTCTGGCATAGGTCACATTGACAACTAGAATGGTTACCACCGTGAGGTATGCAAGGTTTGCATTTTGTCGGATGAATTTGGTATGTCACGGTGAAAACCTAATTGATTGCCACCGTGAGATATCTTGATTTACATTATGTTTTGGTTCACTTGGTATGTCACGGTGACAACCAATTGATTGCCATCGTGAGATACCTTAAGTTACATTCTGCCTGAAAGATTTTAGTATGTCACAGTGACAACCAAAGTGGTTACCACCGTGAGATACCCTGCATTGCTTTCTATTTGAGAATTAAGTCCATGTCACGGTCACAACGAATTGGTTGCCATTGTGAGGTATTCCTGTTTCGTCTATTGAATTATAAAACTTTACCAAATGTTATATACATGCATGAGCAATAATTCAGTCATGTTTAACATCATTTTATGAGGATTACTATGTGCCAAACACTATGATTAAATGAGATGAAATGCATGAGACAAGTGAATGTAGGTTTACTGGATAAGCCATGTGTTTGTGTAAATTATAAGTTACACTATATCACTTCACGTGCTATGCTATGAATATTATAAAGCTCAAATAATAGAACATTAATCGGACGTAATATTTTAGCCTGCGAGTCAAATAGTGGATAGATAGACATGCCTATAGGGTTTAAGTGTTGCAGCCAAATGTGTCTGATTTCTTTGGAATCATCAATGCGAAATGAATCTATATTGGATTCTCTTATGCGAATACTTTTATGATTATTGGTTATTTTTGTACCTTCGGGTGCCAATGCGAAAGTGTTGTATCTACGGATACTGATGCGATACTGTACCTTTAGGTACTGATACGATACTCGATATCTGCATCTTTGAGTTGTAGGCAAGGCTATAATAATAATTTTGTTAATAAACAGATACTGTGAAACTTATGATATGTATTTATGGATATGCATGTGATGTGCATGTGAAGATTATGTGGCATTGTGAACCTGAAGGTGATTACGCCACAAAGCTTGTACACTAAGTATGTGCCTATGTGAAAATGAAATATGAAAGCTATTATGTGCCTTTAATCGTTATAACATGTTATCTAAATGTATGTATGCCCTTTTGTTATTGTATATTGTGTATTGTTTCCCCACTAAGCGTTATCGCTTAGCATGGGTTTTTCCTGATCCGTATAGGTTCTAAAGCGAAGCATTCTGAAAGACGGCCCCGCATTGACAAAGGTTAACACTAGGATTATTTATAGTGTAGGTTTTGAGTGATTTTGTATAATGTTATATGGGCATGTAATTTTTATTCCGGATAGAATAAAGTATGTAATGTATTAATTAACTAAGTCTGTAGTATTAAGTATATAAATGTGTATGTAAACATGTGTGTGCATGTTCAGGCAGGCGATAAGTACAAGTGATCCGCTGCATGTGAATGTGGTGTAGAAGCGAAATTTATTTGTAAAGGTTTTCCGCATGTGTATAATCATTGTAAGTGCATGTGATTGTTTGTGTGATGATTGTTCTCGACTACTTTAGCTGAGCCAATTGAGTGTCGGGAAGGGGCATTACAGATCATATCGAGGAAAATAGAGGAGAGGTTCGAAGCTATGACCCGCTTGCTAGCAGTGGGAAAAGGCATGAGTCTTGAGGACAAAGAGCTGGATGGTGAAGATCTAATCCCCTAGAACTTCAAGATGCCTGACATTCTTAAGTTTGATGGTACCTCAAACCCGACAGCACATGTAAAACAATACTCTTTAGTGATGAAGGGTACGACTCTGACCAGAAAGCAGAAGATAAAATATTTCTGCCTGAGTTTAATAGACTGGATAGGAATTATATTAATTTGTTATTTTTTGCCTATGATTCAAGTTATTCTAGGTGTTTTTCATGTTAATATGGCATGAAATTATGTAAAACCACTTATAATTATATAAGATAGTGTTTCTTTTGGGTTTAGAATTTGAAAAAAAAAAAAAACAATTTTTGTGTTGCCTCTCCTCCTTGCCCACGAGGGGCGGGAAGGAGATGAGGGGCGGCTTGCCTGCCCCTCATGGCTAGGCCGCGCCTCAACCTTTTCTTTCGTCTTTTAGTGCATTTTGCTCCATATTGTCCCGTTTTCGGTCCTTTTCGGTCCATTTTCGCGTGGTATGCGTTATTTTGCATGATTTTAATATTATTTTGCCAATGTTTATTTAGTTTATGTGACAATATTTATTTTTATTATGTTATTTGATTCAATTAATTTTCTAGATTTATTTACTAACATTAGTTTTATTTTATTTTTTTATTGTGTATGCAATTCTTATTTTTTGTGTGAACATTCTCAATGGCAAATGGAGATCCATGGAGATACCTTTTGGTATGATATTTTTTAGCATTTTTATCATTTTTTATTACTTTACTATTGCTTATTTTACTATATAATTTGTAATAAAATTATTTTATTTTATGTACGTTGAAAAGAAAATCACATAAAAATATTTTTACTAATGAATTGGATTTTTTTTAATAAAATGGGACCAATGTCCTAATTTTTAAAGCAATAAAATCCCCTTTTAAAAGAAGAGTTAATTTTCTCAAAATGAAATCACTCACTCCTATTTCCTCAATATTCATCCCCCGATTTTTCTTAAAAATAACTCTTTAATTTTCTAAGTGAACATGAAGGAAGCAATATTCCTATTCTAACTAAATGTCCCGATTTATGAGTGTAATTTAATTATTCGATTTTGTTTATTTAATTTCTTATTTTGGGGGATTGTATTTTTTGTCCCAATTTATTTATTTTTGTTCTAATTTAGGGGATTGTATTTTTGTCCTAATTTCATTTCGTAATTTTTTTTTGTATTTTACTTATTTTTTCGCTTTCTTTACTGCTTTCCTCGTTGATTGAATTTGTGCTTTATCTTAAATGCATGATCTCTGAGATGAAAATTTAATAATTAAAAAACTCATTTGTAATTAATCGAGACATTAATAAGAGTAAAGTTCTGAACTACTCTCCGGTTTAGATCCTGAGGTTAAATGAACTTTTTTAATTTCTTGTAAATTGGGTGGCGACTCCAAAATATCTTAAAGGTGCTTAAAGGTTTCATGGGATTAGATGAACTTTCCCAATGTTCTATTGGGTAAGGACTCCAAAATATCTCATGTTGCCCAAGATCTATACGCAAACCTTCTTGGGTCCTAAAAGCGGGCCTCCGGGAAATGTTCGGGTCTAGTGCGCGTCACAAGGGGTATTTTGGATCGTTACAAGTCAAACACTTGACAATTTGATCAAGATAAAGTCCATATAAGATGAAATCAGGCAAACCCATCAAAGGGGTAATTTAATTCCTTTAATCCTAGTTTGACATGCCGACAAGCCGGCGTCGATCAGTTCATCAATGGAGATTTGACATGCCGACAAGCTGAAGTTGATCAATTCATCAATAGAGATTTGACATGTTGACAAGCCGATATCAGTCATCCGACTTATTATGATTTGACATGCCGACAAGCTGGCGTCAATCATCCGATTTTTTATGGTTAGACATGGCGACAATCTGGCATCAACCGGATATTAGTCTTGTTTGGACATGCCGACAAGCAAGCGTCGACAAGATATTGATCTTGATTAGACATGCCGACAAGCTAGTGTCAATCAATTCACCAATGGAGCTTTGACATGCGACATGCTGGCATTAAATATCCAAATCAACGTGATTTAACATGCCAACAAGCTGGCATTTATCACGCTCCAACAAAATCTCTCGGGAACATAAAATTCTCATCAGAAGCGTCAAAAGGTCTGTTCCAAAAAGAAAAGGGCATTCTCAGTCTCTTAAAAGGCATCAAAGTCCATCCCAAGATTAAAGAGCAAGATGAAGAATGCATGTTTCGATTCCCATGACCAATAAGCACGCAACACCAGATTGCTCTTTACATTAGCTTAACCGTCACAATGAGGGGATCACTACCTCAAGTACGCATCTCTATCTCTACTCTAAACTTTGGCTCACTTAGATACTTGGTGTACTAACCACCCTAAACTTGAGGGCAACTGTAGACACCGGGTCTTGAGCCAAATTTTATCAGGGTTACCTGATGAGGATAATGTTTGCTCATAAATAGACAGAGAACAAAAGAACTATGGCTTTCGCTAGTTTGGGCACTTTCAAAAGGTTTTTTATGCAAATTATTTTAAAATTTTCAAGGTTTAAAAATCCCTTATTGGGAGAGGCTTTCTCCTTTTCCCTTCTTGGCAAAGGCAGTGACGCGCGAAAAAATTAATGACTTTGAGTTGAGTCACGGCCAGTGACATTGTTCCAGAACCTAGTGCACACTATTCTCCACCTTATTTCTTTTCCTTTGCATGATTTGCATGGTTTGCTCACTTAGTCATTTATTTTAGCCACCTTTTTGTCATCACATGCACACTACTTTTAAGTTTAATTTTGCTTTATTATTTACATACTTATTTGTCACCTATTTATTTACTTATTTGTTTGTTTATTTATTTATTTAATTATTCATTTATTTGCTTTATTTGGTTTGATTTTATATTATTATTATTATTATTATTATTATTATTATTATTATTATTATTATTATTATTATTATTATATTATGTTCTTATACTTGTTAATTTATTTTATTATATATTCATTGTTTATCGCATTTATTTACCCCTGTAGCATGTGCATGCCAATTGCCTGCTGCTTGAAATTGGACTACATTATTCATTTTGATTGTTTCGCTAGTGTTATTTAAATTGATCCTTTATTTATCATTTAATATTCAAAATAATTTATGTAGTTAATTTTTTTTGTTAGCCTTTCATTCAATATTCGTTATTTAATTAATTTATTTCAATATTCACTAATATTATTTTCTACTGTAAATGTGCTGCAAGGGACATCTTGCGCATCCTCGGGATGGACAAAGCAAGTAGTGAAGTTTAATTAAGGAATTTACTTCATTTTAATTTGATTATTTGGCCTATACTATAATTCCTTCATGCCTTTCATCTTTGCTTAGTGATGTAATAATAAAGGTTTTTCGACCGCTTAAAAAGAACAACCACACAAAATAATTTTTTACTAATAAATGGAAATTTTAGTAATAAAGTTGGACCAATGTCCAAATTTTCATTCTAGGAAGAATTCACACTTAAATTAATAACCTTTTTCTTAATAATGTAAAATATTTTTATACAAAATTAACATGAATTTCCTTAATAAAATGGGATCATTCATCTCGGTTTTCTCAAAATGCAAACAAATTGTCATTTTATAATGATTGCATGCGGAAACCAATGTTTCCTCCAAAGATAATATCTCAAATCAAACCACACATTTTATGTATGCTATCATTTAGTGGAGTTAAAAACTTATGCCATACTTCTACTGCTTTCAATATACATGCTTTATAGCTTTCCAAAGTGCTTGAGTGCGCCTTACTTTTTATGCACAATAATATGCGTGAGAGGGGAGGTAAAATAATTAATCTAAATAACCTATTTATATAACATTAACCAAAGGTATAAATAAGAGTGAGGTCCTAACTCTCTATGGTTTTGGCCTCATAAGGTTGGAACTAATTTCTCAATATTTTATTGGGTGGTGACTCTTTTTAAAACTTGCCTTGTGGTTCCCAACAGACACCCTCGTAGGTTAATAACTAATAGTGGAATGGGGGAACCCTAAAATGTTGGTCTAGACGTTTAAGAGTCAAGGATCGGCAAAATTGGATAGGGGCCTTCGTCTATTGCTAAGTAACCAACCTTCACGAGTTATTGAGCATTCTCATTTGATCTCAGACCCTAAAAGTGGGTACTTGAGAATCATATCGGACAACAGAAGGGTTTGATGTGTGTCACAGGTGGAATACACTATCTACTATCCGAGCAACAAGTTTATTCCTGATGAAAAAAAGTAAAAAAGATATGTGTAACACCCCAACACCCCTCGGGAGGAATATCAGAATGCTACACACACATACTAAGAAAAATGATAGTGGAAGCACACCTAACACATACGGGAGCGGAAGCAATACGAAACACACAGAAACATACAACAAGCGGAAGCAATCGATTAACAAAAGCATACTTGCATTCATTAACTTTAAGCGATTTACATATTATAAAAATGTTATAATTTAACATTACATAGTCAAAATATACATATGATCAAAAAGCCATTAAAAGCAACTCCATAACATATACACTATACAAAAAGAATCTTAACGAAAAGCAAAAGCTTCACTCCAATCCTAGTGGCCAGCAGACGGACGACTCTCACAATTGAACCGAACCTGCATACCTACACGGATAAACACCCGTGATAAGTGATAACGCTTAGTGGGGATATACAGACACAAAGGACTACACAAGCAGACACAATAATATATATGAATTATACAATCATATCCACTTGCCACAATTGGCCACAATCAAAGGCATTAAACATAATATGAGAAACATAATCAATAGCATAACTAATACAATTGCATTTACCTTTCATGCCCATATCAATCACGTACATTCTCACTTTACATAACACATGCTTTAATCATGACAATATCATGTACCCTTGCTAAAGCATGGTCTTATCACAAGCATTAGCATGAATGCTTAACCAATCAATCAATCACAAAAATAATAGCTTAAAAAGTCATAAAGCCAAACAAAAAGCCTGAACTCTCAAAAATTTGTGGATACGGGTACTGAAGATACTAATTGAACACAATATCTGAACACACAGAAGACATAAGTCTCAAAATATACAAATACCCGAAGGTAACAGAAGAGACCGAAATCTCTAAACAAAAGACCCATACGAGTCTACTGAGCAGCTGCACTAAACCCTTTATAAGCATGCTTATCTATCCATTAACTTGACACTTCAGGCTCACTAACACTCTAATCACAATATCACATTTCCAGGTATCCAACCAAGGATACATAATCATTCCATTCATGTACAAGTCAAGCAACCCATCACATGATTCATGCATACATAAATGGCTTGGAAAAGTACACTCACGTCTCAATATACATTGATTCATTCAATAGATCCAAATTAATGTTGCTAAGCTTAATTAAGCATTATCTCTTCATGCATCTCATAATCTCATAACATGAAGAAAAAAAATATCAAAGTTGAGGTACCTCACGGTGACAACCTACTGGTTGTGACCATGACATGCTGAAAATACCAAAACAGAATGCAAAGTTCCATACCTCATGGTCACAACCATTTTGGTTGTCACTGTGACCAGCCAAGATGCAAAACATAATACAAATGGAGGGTACCTCACGGTCACAACCATTCTGGTTGCCACCGTGACATACTCCCCACAACTTGGCAGAATGCAAACCGTGGTATCTCACAGTCACAACCATTTTGGTTGCCATCGTGACATACCAAACCACAACTGGCATAATGCCATCTTTGCACATTTCACGGTGGCAACCAAGAGCTTGTCACCGTGACCTATGCAAAAATGCCAATACACATCTGTGTTTTTCTCGAAACATAGCAGCGCTAAAAACTCATATCACACCACAATACATGCCTTCAAATCTAAACACCAAATCAAAAGTAAACACAATTCAAATACTAAATTCCATCAACATAGCAAAAGACATAATGACCATACACAAATGCTCAATCATGCCAAAATCTAAACATTTCCCACATGCAAATATGATTATAATTATCACTTGAACTATAGCATAAAATCCAGCATACCATATATCATATAAATACAGAATTCCAAAATAACCTATCTCACTAGCAATTCATGCTTATCTTCAATTCAGCTCATGGCCTCTAACATGCATCTATTATCACTACAACACAAATTCACTACACATGCATTCAATCAAAGGAGCACTCGATCCCAACCTCTAGAAGTGCAGCTAGAATCTCTACTCTTCAAAATCAGACTTTCTCTTTGGCCTTTTCAATCCTCTTGTCCACAGCTTCAAACACAACCAAGAACACATACACATAATCTCTTAGTCCATTTCATAATTAGCTCAAAACCAAGAATAAAAATTGAGTAGAAGAAGACCAAAATAATTTCTAAACCACACTTACCCAACCAGCTTGCAGACATTCAACCAAATGAAGAAGAACAACCCAAAGAAGAAAGGAAAAGAGAAAATAGAGAGAGAGAAAAAGGAACCAAAATGCATGCAATTCACTTGAGACAGATTTTCCCACTGAGTGCTCTTTATATTACATGCAGAAATCCATGTAGCACACTCTCCTTTTGCCACCTAAGCCTCTCTCTAGATAAGTGTCCCACTCAAGCAAAATCTCTTTTCAAATCCATGGCAAAGCTCTCTTAAATCCCTCCACTAAAATCTGTTATACAAAATCTTTATTTACCTCATTCAAATAGGTCCTTAATTACTCATAATTTTACTCTTAGTCCAATTCTTTGTACCCTTACTATATAATTATATCATAAATCCTACTAGGGTGTAATTCAGGATGTTACAATATGCCTAGCTATAGCGTGGTCTTAAAAAAGTTAAGGCACTATTTCTAGTCATATATAATATAGGTAATGGCCAAACATGATCCATTGAGATACCTACAATTAACTCCATCTTTGTTGGGTAAAATGGGAAAATGGCTCATCTTTTTGCAAGAATTTAATGTGTTGTACATAACTAGGAAAATCATTAAAGGTAGAGCTATGGCTGAATTCTCGACCAATCACCCGACAGAAGGATATCAAATAGAGTATGAGTTTCTTGACCAAGACCTAGCCATGATGATAGTGCAAGATTGGCATATGTATTGTGATGGAGCCATCAATAATAAAAGTGCAAGAATGAGGATCATTTTGATAATCCTGGATGGTGAAAAACTCTCATAGTAGGGAAGTTATAGTACAAAGTCACAAATAATGATGTTGAATATGAAGCAATCAATTATGGCCTAAAAGAACTTTTAGCCTTGGGATCGAAGTTATTTAAAGTATTTAAAGACTCATTTGTAGTAATCCATTAGGCCAAGAAAGAATGAAAAATTAGAGAAGCAAAGCTAGTACCTTATGTGGAGCACATAAAAAAGGCTTTATGAATAGTTCGAGATATGCACCTTTTGCCATGTTCTTAGAGATAAGAATCAGCTAGTGAATGCACTAGCAACCTTAGTCTCCATGTGGGATAACCTAAAAGGGATAATAATTAAGCTAGTATTGATCTCTAGCTCCAAAAAACCTTGCTTTGAGTATAAACAAGTGGGAAAAATAAAGGCTAAAGACGACAAGCCTTGGTATTGGGACATACAAAATTGCCTACAGAAGGGGGAGTTCCCAACAGAAGCTTCTTATAAAGGTAGAATGGTGATAAGGAAGTTAGTTGGTCAGTTTATCAATTTATATGGGAATTTGTATAAAAGGCAAGTACATGGCCTACAGTTTAGATGCATTGATGAAGTAAAAGTTGCAAAGGTTATGAAAGAAGTGCACTCGAGAATTTATAATACTCATATGAGTGGTTTGACTCTTCTTAAAAAGATAATGAGGCAGGGTTTCTACTAGTTGATAGTGGATTATGATTACTCTAAATATGTGAAGAAGTGTCAGAAATGACAACAACACAATGATTTAAGGCACTTACTCACTTCTAAACTACACAATCTTTCATCTCTTTGGCCATTTACTGCATACGGGGGATATATATAATAGTGAAAATTAGCCAAATTGCTTCAAATAGGCACAGGTACATAGTGGTGGCCATAGATTACTTCACCAAATAGGTAGAGGCAAAATCCTTATCCAAATTGGTGGCAAGGAAAATGGCTTATTTTATAAAGAAAACTTTGTGTGCTGCATCACATAATGTCTAATAATAGAGATCAGTTTCATGAAAAAATAAGGGATTTGTTAGAGAAATAAAATGTCTAGTACCATAAATCATCTCCTTATAGACCACAAGACAATGGTGTTATAGAGGATGCTAATAAGAATTTATAGAAGATTCTGGATAAAATAGTTAAGACCTATAAAGATTGGGTTGAAAAACTACCCTATGCACTATGGGGGTATAAAACCATTGTTAGAACAATTGGACCAACTCTTTTTTTCTAGTAGATGGCACTGAAGCACTATTACTTATGGAGATCAAAATACAATCATTGAGAATAGCCTTAGAAGGCAACATACCAGAATCTGAATGGATGGAAAGCAGATATCACCAATTGTCTTTACTGGATGAACACAAAATGAGAGCTTACTATCATAACCAGATTTATCAGAAATGCATAGCTAGAACATTTAGGAAAAAGGTCAATTTTCACCAATTGAAAGAAATGAGACTTGATATACAACCAGTTTATATAGGATGTATATGATCCTAGGGGGAAATTCAGGCTTAATTAGGGAAGGTCCTTTTATCCTTTAAACTTTATTGCCTAAAAAAACTACCATTCTCACAGACAATAATGGAAATGAGTTTAGAGAATCTCTTAACATGGATAGGTTGTAAAAGTTTTATGGGTAAAAACTTAAAAAAAGAAAAATAAGAGAAATAAAAAACCAAATAGGCTGAAAATTAAAAAAGGTGGTCTAGTAAAAATGGGTATCCTACTAGGACAAAAACCAAAAAAAAAAAAAGGTGCCATAGTCAACAATAAGGGGTCTGCTCCCGTCGCCACTGGATCTGTTCCCGGTTAAGAAAAATATTCAATTAAGAAAGCTCACGAGGGTTGATTGATAATAAGAGTTTGATGCACTTAAGATGTCACCTATCAGGATTAAAAAGAAAAATGTGTTCTTTCAATGAATGTCTATGTCACAATTATCATCATTGCGATATGGCGTACTTAGATTATAATGCATATATAAGCATAATTGGTCATTTCATTCATAAAGGCAAAAGACAACATATCTTGAAAATTAAGGAAAAGACAAAAGTTTATAAGCAAACTATGATGTCTTCAACCTCCCCATACTGCCTCGAGCACCAGGCAAGAATCTACAAAAAAGCCCTATATAATCTAGCTAGTGGAACATAACTAGATCCACTACCTCGTATGGCATAAGTCAACCTCAGCCATGGGCACATAAAACAGATAGCATCATCAGTCACTGTATCTAACCAAAGGACCCAGTCATCAGTAGTTTGAAACCTCCACTAAACAGCACGTCATAGGCAGTTTTGTGGTCCATAAATGGGGATATGTTCTAAAATAGGATTAGTTAGTAGCCTCAATTTTTCCTACAACCACAGCTAGAGATGGCAACATAGGAAAGTGAGACACAGTTCAATGCATAATTATACATAAGCAGAAGTAAGGCAAGTTACCTACAACAAAATAGGGCTACCTTGGAAAGTAGTATAAGCACTCGTGTGCATCGAATGGAAGCCAATAATGGTCTCAGCTAGAATTAGGGGAAAGGGGTTACGACCCTCTCATATATCATTTGCCATATAAAAAGGGAGATAGTCACCACTGGCTCTGCGTGGGTTATAGTCAGAAAATGAGCCGGACAAACAAATAAAGACACACCTGCTTCCAAAGAAAGGATATTTAGACATCTTTCTATAGCATTTAAAAGAGGCTTTAGAGCAACGATTTCACCTTTAAGAACCATCACATAGGCCATAAAAGGCAAAATAACCAAAGCTTGCATCACCTCATATGGGTAATCCAATATGCAGTTTACTACACAAGGCAAAGGGGTCAATTTCACTGATGGTCACTCAACTTATCACTTATCGCGCAAAAGTAACCGATTTTTTTTTCTTACTTAAATGTCACTGAACTTTTAACATTATTGCACAAAAGTCATGTTGACCGGAATTCAGCGATGACCCTTGCCGGATTGATGACTTTTTTGCAAAAATTTTAAAAGTTCAGTAACATTTAAGTTGAAAAAAAAAAGTTAATTACTTTTGCGAGATAAATGATAAGTCTAGTGATCGTGAGTGAAATTAATTTAAATGTAACATTTGTTGAACTTATCAATCCGGCAAGAGTCATCGCCGGATTCCGGTCAACATGACTTTTGTGCAATAATGTTAAAAGTTCAGTGACATTTAAGTAATAAAAAAAAAGTCGGTTACTTTTGCGCGATAAGCGATAAGTTGAGTGACCATGGGTGAAATCAACCCCAAGGCAAAGTGGAAGCAGCGTAATGCACCTCTAAAATGGCTGCAAATTCCTTAGGCAAACGACACAGCTCTTGATGGGTGAACCTAAATACATGCAAAGTTGGATCCTAAAATTGAGTTGTAGTATGGAGAGAAGCTTCGTCTAGCTTAACGCACCTCAAAAACTTTAAACCCATAAATGGAGATACTATGGAATGACTTCAAGTTTGAGCAGAATCCAACTTTCGATTCAAAGGTGCCATAAAAGAGTCACCCATTTGGATTTGAGAGAGTTTTTATATGAGAAATAAAGGAAGAAGAAGATAAAATTTTGTGCTTTTCAAGAAATAAAGTTATTGTTCACTTTATAAAGGAATTTTAGAAGAAAAAAGAGTAAATATGAGATTTAAGGTCATAACTTGAGCATCCATAGCCATGACTTTTACCACAAGGACAGAAACAAGTGCAGTGAAACTTGGAAACTGGTAGTGTACGAAGATTTGATTCTTTACTTTTATGGCAGTGAATAATCAAGTCATAAGCATGACTTTTGCATCTTGGTCAATAAGCAATTTTGTTAAATGATGTTAGCTGGTCAACTGGTCAAAGACCAAGTAATGGCTTTTAATCTAGGGTAATGACTGTGACTTGACAAAAAAATGATTAAAATGATTTTCATCTCCATCATATTATTTCTCAGGAATTATCTTACATCATTAATGCACACATGCATACATCCCATGTTTTTTCATGCTAATCCAATGTAGGGGGCAACTGGGTCTCAAATCTAGTTCAAAACTGATGCACTTGCCCTAACATTGCTTCATTAGTTCACAAGTTCGACCAACTATGGAGGGAAAGCTTATAAGCTTTTCAAGCATATAAATTCTCAAACAATAGTCTACTTAGCAGCATAACAACTACCACATTCTTAATCACTCGCTCGACTGCAGAGGGCAAGATAGCAAGCTTTCAACAATAGCTTCAATAAAATAAGCTACAACAATAGGTAAATTTTTGCAACTGTCCCTGGGTTAGAAGAAGATTCCAAAATCGTAGGTTTACTACAAAAGTTTTGATGATCATCCACATGCCCGAATTAAAAAAGGTCCCTTTCTTGGAAGTCTACCAATAATGGCACATTGATAATTCATAATCCCTATCATGGAAGATGTCCCTGATTCGAAAAAGATGGATGTAGATGCCCAGAATGGCATGTATCTTAGATACCTACCAAGAGAGTTACACTTGAATTTCTTACCCCAAAAGAGAGAACTTTTGATAAACCCCAGATACGTACCAAGAGAGTTGCACTTGGATTTCCTACCCCAAAAGAGATATAGCTTTTGGAAAACCTCTAGTAAGATGGATATGGATGCCCCAAAAGGTATGTATTTCTTTTCTCCTTATCTGAGCTTTGGATAACCTCACTACATGCTGTGATCATGTTCCCAAAGTTAGAGGTAATTGTAGACACTGGATTTTATGCTTCCCTGGTTCAGATGATACCTAGTATGATAATTCTCATCATGAGAACAAAAGTTCGAAGGAACTAAGAGTGATCGGGTTCACCAAAAAATTTTAAAGTAAAAAATGATTTTAAAATACAAGGCCAAAAGGTCTGCTGACTATGAATAATTGTTTCATTGTCGGATGCTCAAAATTTAAGCTAAAAGAAGGAGCAAAAGGGAAAAAACCAGCCACTTACAGTCGTGAGACTATAAGTCATGGGTGTTAATTGGCTTTTCAACATTTACAGGCGTTACTATAGGAGTAACGATCGTAGATCTTGATTTTGTCCAAGAACACGCTTTCGCGTTTTCCTGTGCCAGATGGATTTAATTCTCCTATTTCTATTTTAATTAAAACTCCTATTCTAATTAAACCCTTATTTCAATTACAATTAAGATTCCCTTTGGATTAGGATTAACTCCTTATTTCAAGAGGACTTTTAGTTATTTTAGGACTCTCTCTCCATCATCTTTAATTCTAATTTTTTTTTACATAACTTTTATTATTCTCTTTAGGCTTAAATTTTATTTAATTAATTTCTTAAGCTAGAGATTTTGATTAATTGGCTTTTAAAAATTATTTTCTACATTAAAATCAATCTTTACAAAATATCTAAATAAGGATCTTAGTGGATTTGATTTACTCTTGGAACTCAAAACTTCCAACTATGACCTTTTTACATGTGAAAAAAAATGAATGTAAAATTATTTTGGGATTTAACCCATTGTTTATAGTTATTTAATTTAATTTTAGTTGTTCTTATTGTTGTATAATTTAATTCTGTAATTTTAATATGTAATTTGCTAAATTTAGTTAGGATTTTAACTTATTTGCATTGAACAGAAATTTAGTTTAACTAAATTGATTAATGCACATTCTTAGCATTTAAATCTTAATTTGGATCTACGTTAATGGTTGTTGTTTGCATGTTTTTAAAAATTAAAAAGTGAAAATTGTATTAAAAGAATTAAAATCATTTTTTTAATCTTAAAACTGTAAGTCGACGTTTTTGGAATACTATGAGCCTGTTCACTTACAAAAAACTGCTTTAATTTTCCAGAAAAATTTTTTACAGAAAAAAGAAAACAAAAATCATGTTTGTTTTAGTCAATTTTCTAAAATAAAAAATAAAAAATAAATTTTTCATTTTTATAAAATAAAGAAGAGATTGGAGAACTAATAAAAAATATTTTCTAAATTTTCTAAATCATTTTAATACATATATACATGTGTGTGTATATATTTACACACACATATATATACATACATATACATGTATGTGCATACATACATATGTATATGTATATGTATGCATAGACATGTATGTATGTATATATGTACGTATATACATACATACATACATACATACATACATAAATACATATACATATATGTATGTATGTACTTATATACGTACATACATACAAACATATATATATATATATATATATATATATATATATATATATATATACATAGACATACACATACATACATAAATACATACACACACACACACACACACACACATGTATGTACATACATATACATGCACATACACATACTTATACATACATATACATAAATAAATGTGTATATATACATATGTATGTATGTATGTATGTGTGTGTGTGTGTGTGTGTGTGTGTGTGCGTGTGTATACATACATACATACATATACATATATATATGTATACTGGTCCATTTGCTAAATTAGTTTCTGCCATTGCAAGTAAATAATTTGAAAAATCTAGGTGTCTAGCATCTCTTAGGCACATTAAAATAGGGACATCTAATCCTAACCTGAACAAAGGTTTTATTGCTATCTGAATTGCACTGATATGTAAAAATCTATATTTATTTCTTCTATGGCCATTAATTGCTTCCTCTGAAAATATTTGAATGTTAGAGAGTTCCTGATTAATGGACAAAGTCTATTTAGTAGTTTTAATTGAATAATTAGACATAAAGTCAAAGGTTCCTATTGAATATATTGTCTTAATATTCTGTTTAGGAATGGTCCAGTTATGTAAATCTTGTTCAACTTTGTCTATATTAATTTCTAAGGAATTCATGTCAAAGGGATAGGAATTATTAACATTCTGGTTGTTCGTATTAGAACTAGATCCTGGTTCTCTATCAGAGAGAATTCTAGATAACCTATTCATAATGACTATCTTAACTAAATTTACTTAAAAAAAATAACAGTAAAGATTAAACCTGAGAGTATTAATGGGACCACCTAGCTGCGAGACCACCTTATGCCTCTCCTGGGCTACTGGCTGACCAACACACGCCTTCAGGACTGACCAACGTTTCCTACTCACCTGTTCTAACTTTTCTGCAACTATTTCTAAAACAAACTTAATCAAAACAACCGATCTGAGTAGCTTAAATAAAACTATCTCCTCTCCCCCCCAGGCACTAATACCAAAATGAACAGGATTAAAACTAACTCAATTAAAAATGTTTTAGAAAACCAACTCAATTAAAAATGTTTTAGAAAACCAAGAAGATACTCGCGATAATCAATCATGGTAACCGAGTTACCCTTTGGTCCAGTAGCCTGCAAATTGAACAGTTTCAAACGATATACCTTCATGATTCTATTATATAAAGTTTATTTCAAGAAAATATAATAAGTTTAAAATAAAGTTTTTCTTAATATTATTGTATTTGCAATCACAAAATCCGTGGCAATGAATATTAACTAATTCTTCTTCAATCCAACCTAAAAACTTTCTTAATTGTAATTTTAAATAAAATCTCTGTTCTGCTATAGAAAAATCTATTTGAATTATATTAGAAATAAAACTATCAATTATATTACTATTATTACACATGTATTTATTTCTAAGAATTCTATCATATTTTCTATAAATCTCTTTTTAATATCATAACTCTTACAGTCACAACATTCTTGCTCGTGTAATATATCTGTTCTTCTTTCATAAATGCTAAATGACCTTTTAATTGAGCTTTTAGATATAATGCTGATTCTCTTTCTACTAAATCTATAAATCCTAATGAGCCTATAAATCTATCTATATAAACTTCGTATACAGGAGTAGATGATGGTGAAAATGCAAGGGCAGATGATACATATGATGATACTGAAGACATATTAACGTCTTCTAATGGCGAAGACATTTTATAAAAATCTTTCTAAGAAATGCGTTGTAGAAAAGATAGTAAAATATTAATTAAAATCTGTTTGCTATGAAAGTCTTGACAATCGTAAAAACCATCTAAATGCAATTATGAATGATGTTGAATTAAAACTTCTCTTAAACTTAATAATTCTTGAGTGAGTAAAGCCCTTTCTCTATTTTCAGAAAAAACTAAAGCTGATAAAGCGTCAATAAAATGATGAACAAAATGATTCATATTTATAAAATACCTGATGTATTATATTCTGATGAAATATTACAATATTGGGAAGGAGAAGGATTACATGAACAAGTTCTGGTAAATATTAGCTGGAGATCTAAGGACTTATTACAACGAGAAGTGGATATAACTAAAGGCTTTTTATTCTTGTTTTCTCTAATTTCTCTTATTAAAGAGAAGGCTCCGCTCTGTCTTGAAGAAATGATCTGCTTAAATAGATTGAAGAAGATAATTCGAGAATTCTGTATTATTTAGGCTAATGCGTTGTCTGATGATTATTTGGTCTTTTAAAAGTAATCCTTATTTTGATGTGCATGCTTCTAATAATGCGCCTTTTGAGGTTTGATGAGCTAATTCATTTGAAGTCTTTTGAATAATGGAGATAGTGTCTCTGAAAATGTGTCTGAAGAATCTTGCTTTTGTCGGCCATAATAAAAGTGCTGTCCAGAGAATTATTGCCTTGATGAGCTGGAAAGTGGTCTGAAGAATTATTGCTGTTGAGCTGGATAATCTTTACTGTGGGTACCTGCACAAAAGGTTAGTGATATATATATATATATATATATTATAATATCGTCATATGGGCACTGGGAGTCAATAAAATGGTGCGCTATCGGGACCACCTCTTTTGTTGATGAATTGGCTTTCTCTTATGATACTTCGCTTATGATCGCCGCAACCTCTTGTTCTGATGATGTTACCGTGAGGAGGTTGATAAGCTAATTTTTGTTGGCTGCAAACTCTAGGCATTGCTCTGAATGGACTGGCTTCTTATCCTGATAGATTAACCTATCATTATCAAATTTCTCTCTGACTGCTGAGGTGTTGGCTCTTTTCTCTTGAAAAGAGTCCCAACACTTTACTCAATATTCTCAATAAAGTATAGGGATGGCTGAGTCACTAGATAAGTGATAATTCCTTGATATTATTTATGGAATTTTAAACTCGTTGCGGAATTGGAGCAAAGAATCATTAAGCTTATTCTGATAAAGCTCTTTATATTTTGTATAACCCTGAAGAACCTATGGAGGAAAGATGACTTCCATAGGTCCAAGAAAGTCAAACCACCTAAGAAACCAATTCGAATAGAAACCTGAAAACTTGTGTGAAAAGTACAAAAACCACGAATGATTATAGTTCCTGAGAAAGAAGTCTTTAAACCATGCGTCCTAATAGTCATAGTAGCTGTACTGACTTCGAGCTGAATATCCTATTAAAACCTTAAAAGAATAGGGTTTTAATCCCCATTTTGCTAAAGTCATTATCTTGAAAATATTTACCTTGCTGTAGTTTATTTTAGTAGAATCCTGATTATAATTATGCTCAATTACCACAGGGTCTGTATCAATCAGGATCATCTCATAGAACTCTCTGGTTTTATCTAGACATTCTTTAAAAAAATGAAATCCTTTTGAAAATATAAAATCAATCAACTTATAAAAGCTCTGATTTTCTATTAAACTTTGCTCTTCTGGTTCTAAAACTTTAATAAATTGTCGATGAGGATTTAAAATATAAACTGATGAAGATCTTTTAGGAGACCAGGATGATGAGGCAAAAGTAGGAGTAGAAACTACCGTAGAAAAGGTAGGTGATCTGAAAAAGGGTAGGTGGAGGAATTCTGGGTATGATTAAGGATGAATAGATTGGTGGGGAAAGCCAAGGAGTGGTAGGTCTAGGTCTGGGAGACAAAGCTGCAAATCTATTGGGTGATAAAGGAATCATCTGATTAGTATTTACCACTTGATTATTATTGATCTGTTTTGAAATAATAGCTTTACTAAGCACCTTCTTATTATCTTTATTCATTTTCCCTGTAAAAACTCACGGGAAAGAAAATCAGGTAAATAATTATTTTGACCTTTAATAAATTCTATTTCAAAATCAAAATTACTGAGAAGGGCTTTCCATCTGGCAAAAATCTATTTAGAAATTAAATTTTTAACATCCTTTTCTAAAATATATTTGGCTAAAAGACAATCAATTCTCAATAAAAATATTTTCATAAAAGATCATCTTCAAACTTTATTATGCATGAAACAATGCCTAATATTTCCATTTTAATCGTAGAATAATTTTTCTGAGTACTATTCTAACTACCTGAATAAAATCGTACTAATTCTTCTCTGTTATCTTTTCTTTGTTTAAGTATTCCTCCAAAACCTATATCACTAGCATTTATTTTACCATTAAAAAAGCTTCTAGATGAGGGATGCTAAGACATAGGAGACTCTTCACTTTTGCTTTTATTATTTTTACTATTTGAGTATGTTCTTCTGACCATGGCTCTGGACTTTTCTTTAACCTATTATAAAGTGGTTGACAGATTTTTCCCAAATCTTGGAAAAAATCATGAACATAATTTAAACATCTTAAAAAATTTTGTAACTGTTTTTTATCCTTAATTTCATCTGGAAATTTTCCTGTAAATTCTAAGCATCTATTTATAGGACTAATGGCTCCCTGATAAATTCATCTTAATTAGTAGGAGAAATTACTAATCCACTATTATGTATAATATTATAAAATTTTTTTAAATGGTTAAATGCTGAGTAATATTATCTGAAAATATTAAAACATCATCTATGTAAACTATAGAAAATTTATTAATTGGTCTTATTATAGCATTCATTATATTTTGAAATTCTGAAGGGGCATTTTTTAATCCAAATGGCATTAGAGACATGGAAGAACAAAAAGGTTAATATTCCATTATTTTTATGGTTTGAAAATTACTGTTATAATAATAATATTAATTATCCTTTTGAAAAAGAATTAAAAATGCTTAGTAAGGTAGGAAAACTTTGGAATTTAGCTGATGATGAAAGCACACTTTATATACATCCACAGCTAAAAAATATATTATTCAATAAAAATGATCAGGAATACGTAGGTATGCCCTTTATATATCTTAAAAAGGAAGATTCCACAGATAAAAGAGTACAACAGATAATACATCAAAATAATTTTACTAATCAAACTCTAGAAACAACAGGAAATAAATTATATAGAATAGAAATTGTAGTACAAAGACCCCATCAGGTTGAACCTGTAACTTTAAAACCATTTGCCTTAGAAGAAAAACCCTTATTTAAGCCTTTTGAATTTACAGGACCTACCATTAATCTAAATAAAGAAGACTTTATATTAAAAAAAAATAGAAGAAAGGTTAGGAAATACTAATATCAATAGTACTAAAATAATAAAAGATAATAAGCAAAAGGATAAACAAATAGCAGTAATAAATGAGGATAAACAATCAGAATCAGAAGAAGACTCTATAGCTGAATTAGAAACTCAATTTAACCAATCTTCAAATGAATCTTTAAAGAAAGAGAAACGATTTAAAGAAAGAGAAACGATTCATCAAGCAAGTTATGATGGAAGATCTATCTATGAATGGAATATAGATGGACAATCAGAATATATGATATTAAACCTTTTATAAGAAATATCAATAGTAGCTAGTACTTATAGAGTAGCTAACAATAGTGATTTCCAAGTAGCCCAAGCTCTAATTTTAGGATTACAGGACAGTTAAAAGGATGGTGGGATTACTACATAACCCATGAACAACAACAACATATATTGAAAGCCACTAAGACTATAGTTAAAAGAGAAAATAATATGGAGATAAAAATAACAATGGACGATAGTGTTAATACATTGATTTTTGCTATTATGAAAAGTTTTACAGGAGATCCTAGTTAATATCAGGATAGAAATTCAGAAATTCTACAAAATCTTACTTACCCTAAACTACAAGATTTTAGATGGTATAAAGATTTATTTTTAACAAAAGTAATGACTAGATCAGATTGCAATAATTCCTATTGGAAAGAAAGATTTATTGCAGGTTTACGTAAACTTTTTACTGAAAGAATTAGAAATAAATTAAGGTCTGAATATAATGATATAGTCTCTTATCACAATTTAACTTATGGTCAAATTATTAATTATATTAATAAAGAAGGGTTAGGTATATGCTCAGAAATCAAACTAAAGGCAAAATTAAAAAGAGAAAACTTAATGGGAAAAAAGCGAGTTAGGTGACTTATGTCAGCAGTATGGATATGAAAGAATCAGTGCATCCTTAACTAAGGTAAAAAGGAAAAATAAAATAAAACGGAGATATAATCCTAGGAGAAAGACATTTCGGCCCAACTTAGAACAAGATAGGCCCAACAAAAATAAAAGCTTTCCTAAGAGAAAATCTTATAAAAGCAAGAAATCCCTTAAAAAAGCTATAGTATTTTGTTACAAATGTGGTAGACCAGGTCACTCTTCCAAGAACTGTAAAATGAAAAAGAAGGTCAATAATTTAGATGCTTTAAAAGAATTGAAAGAAAAAATTATGAAATCAGTAATAAATGATTCTTCTTCAGAAATTGAAAGTGATATTTATGACTATTCAAAAAACGATCTAAATATAATAAGTGAAGAAAATAATTCTAGTAGTGAAACAGAATCGTGTGAATCTTTAGGAACGTGTAACAGGAATTTTTACTAGATATAATAGATAAAATAGAAGACCCAGAAATAAAAAGGACTTACCTACTTAGATTAAAAGACCTAATAGGACAGAGGGAGCATAAGGATTATAGACCTTACGATTTTAATGAAATTTGTCAGAGATTTAAACAAGTTAAAAAAGAGTCCTCCATTGAAGACCTTCAAGAAGAAGTTAAAGGTTTAAAACAAGATATAAGCATATTAAAAAGAAAAGTTCAATTTTTAGAAGAAGAATATCTTAAAGATAGTCTAAGTAAACTTTTCCTAGATAATAATAAAAATCAAGCATCTACTTCTTTGGTAATTAAAGAACCGACAAATAAGGGAGAATATGTCAACAATATTTCCAGAATAAGTTATCAAAAGTGGTATGTTAAATTAGATATAGTAATAAATGATAATTTTCATCTTTTCACATTAGCCTTAGTTGATAGCGGAGCAGATAAAAAATGTATTCAGGAAGGCTTAGTTCCCACTAAATACTATAAAAACAACTTTAGAAAGGCTTAGTTCAGCCAATGGATCTAAATTACACATTAATTACAAATTATCTAGGCAAAGATATGTAATAAAGGTTATTGTTATAAAACTGAGCTAATTTTAATTAAGAATCTAAATTCAGGAGCAATTTTAGGAACACCTTTTATCACAATGCTTTACCCATTTTAGGTTTGTAATAATGGAATAATTACTAAAGTCTTAGGAAAAGATATATTATTTGAATTTGCTTTTCCAATGATATCCAGATATATTAATCAGTTAAAAAAATAATATTAAGGAAATTAATTTTATAAATAATAAACGAAATCATATAAAATATTTAATGAGAGAAATAGATGAAAAAGTATAAAAATCCAATTAGAAAAGGAAGAAATAAATGAAAAAATGAAAGAGATAGAAAGAACTTTTTTCTAAAGATGTCTGTGCACCAATACCAAATGCTTTTTGGAATAGGAAAAGCCATATAGTCATTTTACCTTACGAAAAGGACTTTGATTAAAAGAAGATACCCACTAGGTCTAAAGCTATACACATGTCAGAAGAATTAGAAAAACAATGTAGAAAAGAAATCCAAGACTTAAAAGATAAAGGGTTAATTAGAGATTCTAAGTCACCATGGTCTTGTTTAGCTTTTTATGAAATGAACGCAGTAGAATTAGAGAGAGGAGCCCTTAGGTTAGTCGTAAACTATGAACCTTTAAATAAGGTTTTACAGTGGATTAGAAACCCTATCCCAAATAAAAGAGATCTATTAAAAAGATTATATAATGCAAAAATATTTTCAAAAGTTGATATGAAATCAGGATTTTGGAAGATACAGAATCAGGAAAAGGATAGATATAAAACCGGATTCAATACTCCCTTTGGCCATTATGAGTGGAACGTAATGCCATTTGGATTAAAAAATGCCCCTTCAGAATTTTAAAATATAATTAATAATATAATAAGACCAATTAATGAATTTTCTATAGTTTATATAGATGATGTTTTAATATTTTTAGATAATGTTACTCAACATTTTAACCACTTAAGAAAATTTTATAATATTGTACATAATAGTAGATTAGTAATTTCTCCTCCTAAGATGAAATTATTTCAAATAAAAGTCAGATTCTTAGGACATGATATAGATCAGGGAGCCATTAGACTTATAAATAGAAGTTTAGAATTTGCAGAAAAATTTTCAAATGAAATTAAAGATAAAAAATAGTTACAAGATTTTTAGGATGTTTAAATTATATTCATGATTTTTTCCAAGATTTGGGAAAAATTTGTCAAACTCTTTATAATAGGTTAAAGAAAAATCCAGAGCCATGGTCAGAAAAACATACTCAAATAGTAAAAATGATAAAAGCAAATGTTAAGAGTCGCACATGTCTTAGCATCCCTCATCCAGAAGCTTTTTTAATAGTAGAACAGAGGCTAGTGATATAGGTTTTGGAGGAATACTTAAACAAAGAAAAGATAACAGAGAAGAATTAGTAAGATTTTATTCAGGTAGTTGGAATAATACTCAGAAAAATTATTCTACCATTAAAAAGGAAATATTAAGCATTGTTTTATGCATAATAAAGTTTGAAGACGATCTTTACATGAAAAGATTTTATTGAGAATTGATTGTCTTTTAGCTAAACATATTTTTGAAAAGGATGTTAAAAATTTAATTTCTAATAGATTTTTGCCAGATGGTAAGCCCTTCTCAGTAATTTTGATTTTGAAATAGAATTTATTAAGGGTCAAAATAATTATTTACCTGATTTTCTTTCCCGTGAGTTTTTATAGGGAAAATGAATAAAGATAATAAGAAGGTGCTTAGTAAAGCCAGTATTTCAAAACAGATCAATAATAATCAGGCGATAAATACTAATAAGATGATTCCTTTATCACCCAATATAGTTGCAGCTTTGTCTCCCAGACCTAGACCTACCACTCCTTGGCTTTCCCCACCAATCTATTCATCCTTAATCTGACCTTCAGCCATAGGAATTCCTCCACCTTTCAGATCACCTACCTTTTCTATGATAATTACTACTCCTACTTTTGCCTCATCATCCTCGTCTCCTAAAAGATCTTCATCAGTTTATATTTTAAATCCTCACTGGCAATTTATTAAAGTTTTAGAACTAGAAGAGCAGAGTTTAATAAAAAATCAGAGCTTTTATAAGTTGATTGATTTTATATTTTCAAAAGGATTTCATTTTTTGGAAGAATTTCCGGATAAAACCACAGAGTTCTATGAGATGATCCTGATTAATATAGACTCTATGGTAATTGAGCATAATTATAATCAGGACTCTACTAAAATAAACTACACCAAGGTAAAGATTTTCAGGATAATGACTTTGGCAAAATGGGGATTAAAGCCTTATCTTTTAAGGTTTTAACAGGATATTCAGCTCGAATTTAGTACAACCACTATGACTATCAGGATGTATGGATTAAAGCCTTCTTTCTTAGGAACTATAATCATTCGTGGTTTTCCTACTTTTCACACAAGTTTTTAGGTTTTTATCCGAATTGGTTTCTTTGGTGGTTTGACTTTCTTGGACCTATAGAAGCCATCTTTCCTCCACAGGTTCTTTAGGTTATACAAAATTTAAAGAGCTTTATCAGAATAAGCTTAATGATTCTTTGCTTTAATTCTGCAACGAGTTTAAAATTCCATGGATGATAACATGGAATTATCACATATCCAGTGACTCGGCCATCCCTATACTTTATTGAGAATATCGAGTAAAGTGGTGGGACTCTTTACAAAGGCAAATAGCCAACACCTCAGCAGTCAAAGAGAAATTTGATAATGACAGGTTCATTTATTAGGATAAGAAGCCAGTCCATTCAGAGCAAAACCCAGAGTTTGCAGCCAGCAAAAATTAGCTTATCAGCCTCCTTACGTCAGCATCATCAGAACAAGAAGTTGCAGCGATCTTTAGCCAAGTATCATCAGAGAAAGCCTAATTCGTCAACAGAAGCGGTGGTCCCGGCAGTGCACCATTTTATTGACTCCCAAGACCCATATGACGATATTGTAATAATATATATATATATATATATATATATATATATATATATATATATATATATATATTTCACTAAGCATTTGTGCAGGTACCCACAGTAAAGATTCTCCAACTCAATAGCAATAATTCTTCAGACCACTTTCCAACTCATCAAGGCAATAATTATCCAGATAACACTTTTATCATGGCCGATAAAAGCAAGATTCTTCAGACATATTTTCAGACGCACTATCTCCATTATTCAAAATACTCCAAACCTCAAAAGGTGCATTATCAGAAGCATGCACATCAGAATACGGATTACTTTTTAAAGATCAAATAATCATCAGACAACGCATCAGCCTCAATAATGCAGAATTCTCAAATTATCTTCTTCAATTTTTTTAAGCATATCATTTCTTCAAGACAGAGCAGAACCTTTTCTTCAATAAGAAAAATTAGAGAAAACAAGAATAAAAAGTCTTTAGTTATATCCACTTCTCATTGTAATAAGTCCTCAGATCCCTAGCTAATATTTACCGAAACTTGTTCATCCCAATGTTGTAATATTTCATCAGAATATATTACATTAGGTATTTTATAAATATGGATCATTTTATTCATCATTTTATTGATGCTTTATCAGCTTTAGATTTTTTTGAAAATAGAGAAAGGGCTTTACTGAGGCAAGAATTATTAAGTTTAAGAGAAGTTTTAACTCAATAGCATTCAGAATTGCATTTAGATGGTTTTTGCGATTGTCAAAACTTTCATAGCAAATAGATTTTAATTAATATTTTACTATCTTTTCTACAACGTATTTCTTAGAAAGATTTTTATAAAATGTCTTCACCATCAGAAGACATTAATATGTCTTCAACATCATCATATGTATCATCTGCCCCTACAGCTTCACCATCATCTACTCCTGTATATGAAGTTTATATGGATAGATTTATAGACTCATTAGGATTTATAAATTTAGCAGAAAGAGAATCAACATTGTATCTAAAAGCTCAATTAGAAGGTCATTTAGCATTTATGAAAGAAGAAATAGATATATTACATCAAGAATGTTGTGACTGTAAGAGTTATGATATTAAAAAGAGATTTATAGAAAATATGATAGAATTCTTAGAAATAAATACATGAATAATAATAGTAATATAATTGATAGTTTTATTTCTAATATAATTCAAATAGATTTTTCTATAGCAAAACATAGATTTTTTTAAAATCGGAATTAAGAAAGTTATTAGGTTGGATTGAAGAAGATTCGGTTAATATTCATTACCATAGATTTTATCATTGCAAATACTATAATATTAAGAAAAATTTTATTTTAAACTTATTATATTTTCTTGAAATAAACTTTATATAATAGAATCATGAAGGTCTATTGGCTGAAATAGTTCGATCTGCGGGCTACTGGTCCAAAGGGTAACTCGGTTACCATGATTGTTTATTGCCAATATCTTCTTGGTTTTCTAAAAAAATTTTAATTAATGTCTGATCCTGTTCTTTTTGGTCTCAGAGCCTGGGGGGAGGAGATAGTTTTATTTAAGCTACTTAGATCGGTTGTTTTGATTAAGTTTGTTTTAGAAATAGTTGCAGAAAAGTTAGAACAAGTGAGTAGGAAACATTGGTCAGCCCTGAAGGTGTGCATTGGTCAACCAGTAGCCTAGGAGAGGCATAAGGTGGTCCCACAGCTGGGTGGTCCCATGAATACTCTCAGTTTCAATCTTTACTGTTAATTATTTTTTAAGCAAATTTAGTTAAGATAGTCGTTATGAATAGGTTATCTAGAATTCTCTCTGATAGAGAACCAAGATCTAGTTCTAATATGAACAACCAGAATGTTAATAATTCCTAGACATGAATTCCTTACAAATTAATATAGACAAAGTTGAACAAGATTTACATAACTGGACCATTCCTAAACAGAATATTAAGACAATATATTCAATAGGAACCTTTGACTTTATGTCTAATTATTCAACTAAAACTACTGAACAGACTTTGCCCATTAATCAGGAACACTCTAGCATTCAATTATTTTCAGAGGAAGCAATTAATGGCCATAGAAGAAATAAATATAGATTTTTACATATCGGTGCAGTTCAGATAGCAATAAAACCTTTGTTCACGTTAGGATTAGATGTCCCTGTTTTAATGTGCCTAACAGATGCTAGACACCTAGACTTTTTAAATTCTTTACTTGCAATTGTAGAAACTAATTTAGCAAATAGACCAGTATATTTTAATTATTACGCAGGTTTCACACTCAGTTTATATGACAGACATTTAATGGATACCTTAACCTTAACAGTTAAAATAAAAAATTTAAATGTTAAAGAAGATGTTAAGGCTATAGCAATAATTTACAGGGTATATTATAAGGTAATGACCACTTTAATAAATCCTAAGTCAGTAAATACTTTGACCAGAAATAAAATAATAATCTTTGAAGGGAATAGAGCACACTCTAATATTCAGGTACCCAAAAGGTTAAAATGGGATGGAATAACTAGGTCAGCTAGATAGAATCTATAGGAAGTAAGTGAACCCAGATTAATAGACTTAGATAATCAAACCTCTAGAATAACTGAACACACAGATGGATCTGTAGATATAAACTTCACTAATATCCCTCAATCAGGAAAATAGACAGTATATTGTAATAATAGACCTTCTACTTCAGCCAATACTATACCAAGAGCCACTTCAGCCAAAAACCTATATATAACAGGAATAAATTTTAGAGGAAGTATTCCTAGTCCCATTTACACAGAGGAAAATGAATCCTCAATAAGCCCAACTAGGTCTCAAATGGAAACCTTTTTCTCAATTAAATCTGTAATAAGAAAATGGTATTTGAAATAAATAAAGAATTCCTTAGGGTAGAATTAAAGGTAGAATATAATAAAGAAAAAAGAGACTGGTACTTTAATAATTTTTCACAAAAAGAATTAGAAAAATTTAGAGAATTATGGTATAGAGCCATGGAAGAACAAAAGGTTAATATTCCATTATTTTTATGGTTTGAAAATTACTGTTACAATAATAATATTAATTATCCTTTTGAAAAAGAATTAAAAATGCTTAGTAAGGTAGGAAAACTTTGGAATTTAGCTAATGATGAAATATTATCTATACATCCACCGCTAGAAAATGTAGTATTCAATAAAAATGATCAGGAATATGTAGGTATGCCCTTTATAGATCTTAAGAAAGAAGATTCAATAGATAAAAGAGTAAAATAGATAATATGTAACACCCCCTACCCATACGTAGGCAAACCCATTCGGATCGGAGTGAGATGCCGTATGAGTAGGGGTGTCACACCAAATAGATCGATACGAAGCATACATTCATACATCAAAAGCATACGGAAGTATAGCAGAAATTAAAACTTTAGAGAAACATCATCATGAACATACATTACTATAACAACATTCATTACAATAATGTTCTGATCAAACTGATATTATAAAAATGATTACATATCCAAAATATACAGAGCAGAATCTTACAAAATTACAGATACAATGAGAGTTCTATTACAAAAAGAATCATTAACAGGCTACAAAAATAAAGCCCTAATACTAAACCCTCTATGTTGGCTTGACTGGCGGCGACTCTCCCAAAGCACAAACGCCTTCCGCACCTGCACGGATAAAACACCGTGCTAAGCGATAACGCTTAGTGGGGAACACACAACAAAAGAGTGGACGGCCATTCATAATGGTTGTCAAAGCAAATCACATACGATATGACAAATGCGGATAACCATGTCAGATATATAATCATGCTTACATAATACAGACATTCATTCAAAAACTCATATCCACATTCATGTACTTGTTAACTGATAGCTCATACGTATCATCATACTCATTCAGATATCATAATCTTGTAATCATTTCAAAGCAGAACAAAATAAATAAAGTACCTGCTGACTCACAATAGTGGATAACGAGTATACAGATACTACCTTACGTGTACGAATCAAATACAGACAGTACCTTACGGGTACGAATCGAAAAACCATTTATTTTATCACATTCAAAACAATTTTCGGAGGGATCTTAAACAAGATCCAGAATTCATAAGGGTTCACAAGGAACCAAACGGGGACCTGATCGGGGTCCAAACAGAATTGAGGCTGCAGCTAAAAGACTCTATTAGGCATGCCTAACTATCCACTAGACTGACTTTCGCAGGTCATGCGTAATCCAATTTAGGCTCCCAATCATAGCATATCATTCATTATAAAAGATTCATAAAATGGCACATGTAAACAAGCATATTACAAAGCATACAGATGTAAGAGTTTATGAAAAAACCATTTGAAATTCATTTTAGAAGAGAAGACAAAGCCAGAAAAATAGGGCAAGGAGAGGTCACTGTCGCGCTCGTGACAGAGATGAACTTTCCCAGGTCGCGACCATGGCGTTCATCGCGATCTCGCGGGGGATCATATACAACTCGATGTCGCCCTCACGACAGGCATCACGCTCGTGATAGGCGTTGCGCTCGCGACAGTGACCTGCCAGCCCGATCTGTCATGCTCGCGCTCACAATAGAGAATCGTCCAAAATAGCTCGGCAGTCGAGCGTTCTGTCGTGCTTGCGATAGGTGTCGCGCTCGAGACAGAGGCTCCGCTGCATGGCTCGGTGGCCAGGCACGCCGCTCGGTAGAGGGCTCAGATGCGTGTGAGGGCTGCTATCACCAAGCTCTGTCGCGAGGTTGCAATAATGTCGCGCTCGCGATAGGGTCGTGATTTCCAGCCCTTACACGAGAAATCTGCAGAAAATCCCATTTTCTCAACACCTAATCACACACACTCAATTCAAACATCCACTTACCTCAATTCCAGCAACCAACCCATCATTTCTAACATATAAACAACATTTATGCAAAGAATTTCAATTAAATCATGCTAAGAACAATATCAATTTACACAAATCAAAACTCAGTACTATTCATTCACCATCTCAATCAAACGCACAATTGGGTTTAATAACTCACATTCAAGGTTCCTTACCATATCTAAATCAAAACCCATAACATATAAACTACTATAAATACCAAAAGACCTAAAATGTCCAGAAATTCATCCAAAAAGCAAAAATTACACAAATGCAAAAATCACAAAAACTCCCAAACCTGAATCTCCTAAGTTCCAAATCACTTGGTGCTTCTAATACCAGCCTTCTCCTTGCCTTTAAGATCACGAGGAGGCTCTACTAACACCCAAAACACAAACACAAAACCCAAATAAACACAAACCAAACATCAAACTCTAGATCAAAACCTAAACCAAAAATAAGAAGAAGAAGATGAAGAAAAAGCTGAAGGAGATGAAGGAAATGCAGAAAACATACCCAAAAGAAGACCAAAAGATGATCAATTCCCACCACACCAACTTGGATCCAAGCTAGGGTTCTTTTGAGAAGAGAAAAGGAAGAAGAAGAGTGAGAGAGAAGAGGAGAATGGGAAAAGAGATGAAAATTCTGCTTTTCCAATTCTCTTTCTTCTTTCTATTCATCTTTTCCTAACCCTAGCCTTGTGTCCTCATCCTAGTGGTGGATCTTGATCACTCACACCTAACATGCATGCACTACTCACACACAAAGTCACCCTAACTAATAACACCCTACAAAGATATGCTCATGCACACACTATAACAACCCAACTTACTCACTTACATCCTACAACCATGTGAGCAAATACACCCAAATGCAATCTAACTAATTCACACCCTAGCACCGTATATGCACCCACATACTAGCAAAACCCGCAAACATGCATTATACCCAAAATACCCTTATCACATGCCAAAACACACTCAATGCACATGCACAAACATGGCTCGAACTTCTAGGGGGCAAATGGGGTGTGACATAATACTTCAAAATAATTTTACTAATCAAACTTTAAAAACAATAGAAAATCAGCTAAATAGAATAGAAACTGTGGTACAAAGACCCCATTAGGTTGAACTATAACCTTAAAACCATTGTCCTTAGAAGAAAAACCTTATTTAAGCCTTTTGAATTTACAGGACCTACCATTAATCTAAGTAAAGAAGACTATATATTGAAAAAAATAGAAGAAATGTTAGGAAATATCAATATTAATAGTACTAAAATAATAAAAGATAATAAGCAAAAGGATAAACAAATAGCAATAATAAATGAGGATAAAGAATCAGAATCAGAAGAAGACTACAGCTGAATTAGAAACTCAATTTAACCAATCTTAAAATGAATATTTAAAAATTAATAAATTAATAAGAAATGCCCCTTTACCTACTACTAGGAATTATTAACCTAGACCCACTCCTCCAGACACTTAATTTGAAGAAAGAGAAATGATTCATCAAGCAAGTTATGATGGAAGATCTGTCTATGAATGGAATATAGATGGACAATCAGAATATATGATATTAAACCTTTTACAGGAAATATCAATAGCAGCTAGTGCTTATAGAACAACTAACAATAGTGATTTTTAAGTAGCCTAAGCTCTAATTTTGGGATTTATAGGACAGTTAAAAGGATAGTGGGATTACTACGTAACCCATGAACAACAGCAACATATATTGAAAGCCACTAAGACTATAGTTAAAAGAGAAAATAATATGGAGACAGAATAACAATGGACATTAGTGTTAATACATTGATTTTTGCTATTATGAAAAGTTTTATGGGAAACCCTAGTCAATATTAGGATAGAAATTCAGAAATTCTACAAAATCTTACTTGCCCTAAACTACAAGATTTTAGATGGTATAAAGATGTATTTTTAACAAAAGTAATGACTAGATCAGATTGTAATAATCTGTATTGGAAAGAAAGATTTATTGCAGGTTTACCTAAACTTTTTGCTGAAAGAATTAGAAATAAATTAAGGTCTGAATATAGTGATATAGTCCCTTATCACAATTTAACTTATGGTCAAATTATTAATTATATTAATAAAGAAGGGTTAGCTATATGCTCAGAAATCAAACTAAAGGCAAAATTAAAAAGAGATAACTTAACGGGAAAAAGTGAGTTAGGTGACTTCTGTCAGCAGTATGGATATGAAAGAATTAGTGCACCTTCAACTAGGGTAAAAAGGAAAAATAAAATAAAACGAAGATATAATCCTAAGAGAAAGATGTTTAGGCCCAACTTAGATCAAGATAGGCCCAACAAAAATAGAAGCTTTCCTAAGAGAAAATCTTATAAAAGCAAGAAATCCTTTAAAAAGATATAGTAATTTGTTACAAATGTGGTAGACCAGGTCACTATTCCAGTAACTGTAAATTGAAAAAGAAAGTCAATAATTTAGATGCTTTAGAAGAATTGAAAGAAAAAATTATGAAATTAGTAATAAATGCTTCTTCTTCAGAAATTGAAAGTGATATTTCAGACTATTCAAAAAACGATCTAAATGTAATAAGTGAAGAAAATAATTCTAGTAGCGAAAGAGAATTGTGTGAATGTTTAGGAATGTGTCAGTGTAATAAGATAAATATGCTTAATAATGAGCAGGAATTTTTACGAGATATAATAGATAAAATAGAAGACCCAGAAATAAAAAGGAATTACCTACTTAGATTAAAAGACCTAATAGGACAGATGAGGCATAAGGATTATAGACCTTACGATTTTAATGAAATTTATCAGAGGTTTAAACAAATTAAAAAACAGTCCCCCATTCAAGACCTTCAAGAAGAAGTTAAAGATTTAAAACAAGATATAAGCATATTAAAAAGAAAAGTTCAATTTTTATAAGAAGAAAATCTTAAAGATAGTCTAAGTAACTTTTCCTAGATAAAGATAAAAATTAGGCATCTACTTCTTTAGTAATTAAAGAACTGAAAAATAAGGGAGCATATGTCAACAGTATGTCTAGAATAAGTTATCAAAAGTGGAATGTTAAATTAGATATAGCAATAAATGATGATTTTCATCTTTCCACATTAGCCTTAGTTGATAGCGGAACAGATCAAAATTGTATTTAGGAAGGCTTAGTTCCCACTAAATACTATGAAAAAACTTTAGAAAGGCTTAGTTTAGCAAATGGATCTAAATTACACATTAATTACAGATTATCGAGGGTAAAGATATGTAATAAAGGTTATTGTTATAAAACTGAGCTAATTTTAATTAAAAATCTAAATTCAGGAGTAATTTTAGGAACACCTTTTATAACAATGCTTTACCCATTTCAAGTTTGTAATAATGGAATAATTATTAAAGTCTTAGGAAAAGATATATTATTTGAATTTTCTTTTCCAATGATATCCAGAGATGTTAATCAGTTAAAAATTAATATTCAGGAAATTAATTTTATAAATAATAAACGAAATCATATAAAATATTTAATCAGATAAATAGAAGAAAAAAGGATAAAAAACCAATTAGAAAAGGAAGAAATAAAAGAAAAAATGAAAGAGATGGAAAGAACTTTTTCTAAAGATGTCTATGCACCAATGCCCAATGCTTTTTGGAATAGGAAAAGCCATATAGTCATTTTACCTTACGAAAAGGACTTTGATGAAAAGAAGATACCCACTAGGTCTAAAGCTATACACATGTCAGAAGAATTAGAAAAGTTTGTAGTAAAGAAATCCAAGACTTAAAAGATAAAGGGTTAATTCGAGATTCTAAGTCACCATGGTCTTGTTCAGCTTTTTATGTAATGAACGCGGCAGAATTAGAGAGAGGAGCCCTTATGTTAGTCGTAAACTATGAACCTTTAAATAAGGTTTTACAGTGGATTAGATACCCTATCCCAAATAAAAGAGATCTATTAAAAAGATTATATAATGCAAAAAGACTTAAAAGATAAAAGGGTTAAGTAGAGATTCTAAGTCACCATGGTCTTGTTCAGCTTTTTATGTAATGAACGCGGCAGAATTAGAGAGAAGAGCCCCTAAGTTAGTCATAAACTATAAATCTTTAAATAAAGTTTTACATTGGATTAGATACCCTATCCCAAATAAAAGAGATCTATTAAAAAGATTATATAATGCAAAAATATTTTTAAAATTTGATATGAAATCAGGATTTTGGCAGATACAGATTCAGGAAAAGGATAGATATAAAATCATATTCAATGCTTCCTTTGGCCATTACAAGTGGAACGTAATGCCATTTGAATTAAAAAATGCCCAGAATTTTCAAAATATAATGAAAGATATAATAAGACAAATTAATGAATTTTCTATAGTTTATATAGATGAAGTTTTAATATTTTCAGATAATATTACTCAGCATTTTAACCATTTAAAAAAATTTTATAATACTATACATAATAGTAGATTAGTAATTTCTCCTATTAAGATGAAATTATTTAAAATAGAAGTCAAATTCTTAGGACATGATATAGATCAGGGAGCCATTAGACGTATAAATAGAAGTTTAGAATTTGCAGGAAAATTTCCAAATGAAATTAAGGATGAAAAACAGTTACAAAAATTTTTAGGATGTTTAAATTATATTCATGATTTTGGAAAAATCTGTCAACCTCTTTATAATAGGTCAAAGAAAAATCCAGAGCTATAGTCAGAAGAATATCCTCAAATAGTAAAAATGATAAAAGCAAAAGTTAAGAGTCTCCCATGTCTTAGCATCCCTCATCCAGAAGCTTTTTTTAATAGTAGAAACATATGCTAGTGATATAGGTTTTGAAGGAATACTTAAACAAAAAAAAAAAGATAATAGAGAAGAATTAGTACGATTTTATTCAGGTAGTTGGAATAGTACTCAAAAAAATTATTATACCATTAGAAAGGAAATATCAAGCATTGTTTCATGCATAATAAAGTTTGAAGACGATCTTTACATGAAAATATTTTTATTGAGAATTGATTATCTCGCAGGCAAATATATTTTAGGAAAGGATGTTAAAAATTTAATTTCTAAATAGATTTTTGCCAGATGGCAAGCCCTTCTCAGTAATTTTGATTTTGAAATAGAATTTATTAAAGGTCAAAATAATTGTTTACCTGATTTTCTTTCCTGTGAGTTTTTATAGGGAAAATGAATAAAGATAATAAGAAGGTGCTTAGTAAAGCCAGTATTTCAAAACAGATCAATAATAATCAGGCGATAAATACTAATCAGAATATTCCTTTATCACCCAATAGATTTGCAGTTTTGTCTCCCATTCCTAGACCTACCACTCCTTGGCTTTCCCCTACAATCTATTCATCCTTAATCAGAACCTTAGCCTCAGAAATTCCTCCACCTACCCTTTTCAGGCCACCTACCTTTTCTACGGTAGTTTCTACTCCTACTTTTGCCTCATTATCCTCGTCTCCTAAAAGATCTTCATCAGTTTATATTTTAAATCCTCGCCGGCAATTTATTAAAGTCTTAGAACCAGAAGAGCAGAGTTTAATAGAAAATCAGAGCTTTTATAAGTTGATTGATTTTATATTTTAAAAAGGATTTCATTTTTTGGAAGAATGTTCGGATAAAACCAGAGAGTTCTATGAGATGATCATGATTGATACAGATTCTGTGGTAATTGAGCATAATTATAATCAGGACTCTACAAAAATAAACTACAGCAAGGTAAAGATTTTTAGTAAAATGACTTTGGCAGAATGGAGAATAAAACCCTATTCTTTTAAGGTTTTAATAGGATATTCAGCTCGAAGTCAGTATAGCTACTATGACTATCAAGATGCATGGTTTAAAGCCTTCTTTCTCAGGAACTATAATTATTCGTGGTTTTTTTACTTTTCACACAAGTTTTTAGGTTTCTATCCGAATTGGTTTCTTAGGTGGTTTGACTTTCTTAGACATATAGAAGACATCTTTCCTCCATAGGTTCTTCAGGGTTATACAAAATATAAAGAGCTTTATCAAAATAAGCTTAATGATTGTTTGCTCCAATTCTGTAACGAGTTTAAAATTCCATGGATAATAACATGGAATTATCACATATCCAGTGACTCAGCCATCCCTATACTTTATCGAGAATATCGAGTAAAGTGGTGGGACTCTTTCCAAGAGCAAAGAGCCAACACCTTAGTAGTCAGAGAGAAATTTGATAATGATAGTTTCATCTATCAAGATAAGAAGCCAGTCCATTTAGAGCAATGCCCAGAGTTTTTAGCCAGCAAAAATTAGCTTATCAGTCTCCTTACGCCAGCATCATCAGAACAAGAGGTTGCAGCGATCTTAAGCCAAGTATCATCAGAGAAAGCCAATTCGTCAACAGAAGAGGTGGTCCCGACAGCGCACCATTTTATTGACTCCCAAGACCCATATGACGATATTGCAATAATATAATATAATATATATATATATATATATATATATATATATATATATATATATATATATATATATATATATATATATATATATATATATATATATATATATATATATATATATATTTCACTAACCTTTTGTGCAGGTACCCACAGTAAAGATTCTCCAACTCAATAACAATAATTCTTCAGACCACTTTCCAGCTCACTAAGGCAATAATTCTCTAGACAACACTTTTATCATGGCCGACAAAAGCAAGATTCTTCAAACACATTTTCACACGCACTATCTCCATTATTCAAAAGACTTCAAATGACTTAGCTCATCAGACCTCAAAAGGCGCATTATCAAAAGCATGCACATTAGAATAAGGATTACTTTTTAAAGATCAAATAATCATCAGACAATGCATCAGCCTCAATAATGCAAAATTCTCGAATTATCTTCTTCAGTCTATTTAAGCAGATCATTTCTTCAAGACAAAGTGGAACATTTTCTTTAATAAGAAAAATTAGAGAAAACAAGAATAAAAATCCTTTAGTTATATCCACTTCTCATTGTAATAAGTCCTTAGATCTCCAGCTAATATTTACCGGAACTTGTTCATGTACTCCTTCTTCTTCCCAACATTGTAATATTTCATCAGAATATAATACATCAGGTATTTTATAAATATGAATCATTTTGTTCATTGTTTTATTAATGATTTATCAGCTTTAGATTTTTTCTGAAAATAGAGAAAGGGCTTTACTCAGGCAAGAATTATTAAGTTTAAGAGAAGTTTTAATTCAACAGCATTCAGAATTGCATTTAGATGGTTTTTACGATTGTCAAGAGTTTCATAGCAAACAGATTTTAGTTAATATTTTACTATCTTTTCTACAACGTATTTCTTAGAAAGATTTTTATAAAATGTCTTCACCATCAGAAGATGTTAATATGTCTTCAACATCATCATATCTATCATCTGCCCTTGCATCTTTACCATCATCTGCTCCTGTATACAAAGTTTGTATGGATAGATTTATAGACTCATTAGGATTTATAGATTTAGCAGAAAGAGAATTAGCATTATATCTAAAAGCTCAATTAGAAGGTCATTTAGCATTTATGAAAGAAGAAACAGATATATTACATGAGCAAGAATGTTGTGACTATAAGAGTTATGATATTAAAAAGAGATTCATAGAAAACATGATAGAATTCTTAAAGATAAATACATGAGTAATAATAGTAATATAATTGATAGTTTTATTTCTAATATAATTCAAATAGATTTTTCTGTAGCAGAACAGAGATTTTATTTAAAATTAGAATTAAGAAAGTTATGAGGTTGGATTGAAGAAGATTTAGTTAATATTCATTGCCATGGATTTTGTGATTGCAAATACTAAAATATTAAGAAAAAATTTATTTTAAACTTATTATATTTTCTTGAAATAAACTTTATATAATAGAATCATGAAGGTATATCAGTTGAAACGGTTCGATCTGCAGGCTACTGGTCCAAAGGGTAACTCGGTTACCATGATTGATTACTGCCAGTATCTTCTTGGTTTTCTAAAAAATAATTAATTAATGTCCGATCCTGTTCATTTTGGTATGTATGTATGTATGTATGCATATGCATATGCATATGCATATGCATATATATATACGCATACATGCATATGCATATATATATACATATGCACATGCACATGCATATACATATATATATATATATACATATACACACATATATATATACATATATATATATATATATATATATACACACACACACACACACACACACATATATATATATATGCATACATACACATATATATATAGAATATAAATACTCTGATTTACCATTTATTGATATGTATGTGCACATGCATATGCATCTATGTGTATGTATGTACACAAACACACACACACACACACACACATACACACACACACACACACACACACACATATATATATATAAAGTAATTACTCTAATTTTCCATTTATTGATATGTCTATGCATATGTATATGTATATATATACATATATATAGAAAATAAATACTCTAATTTTTCATTTGTTGATAAATAAACGCGTTTTCTAAATTTTTTACAGAAAATAAATACTTTAATTTTCTAAAAAAATAAAATATAGAAAATATAAAACTATTTTCTGTAAGTAAACGTACCCTAGATTTCTAGAATTCACGATTGTGGCTGTGACCTGGGTGACTTGCTGGAAACCTAGGATACGGAAGTGACCTGCTGGAAACCTAGAATTCACAATTTTTCTTCCTTCGTTTTTCTTCTTCGTTGTTTTATGTTATTTCTTTTATATTTTTTTATTATTTCTATTATTTGTTTTATTCCATATATATATTTATTTATGGAGTAGATTTTAGGTCTTTTACCTTAGATGTATGCATTAGGTTTTATTTATTTATTTATTTATTTTATCACTACATTTATTTTATTATTTTATTATTTATTTACATTTATTTTATTGTTTTATTATTTATTTTTGCCTTTTTCTATTTATGTAATATTCTAATTTATTTATCATTGTATAAAGCATTTTTGTTTGTTATATTGTTTTCACTGAATTTTTTCAATTAAAAAGTCACTTAAAGATTTATTTTACATAATTAATTCAAAAATAGCATCAAAGGGCACAACTTAAGTGTTAGCAAGTCTAACATTGAAGTACTGCTTAACAAAAGGTCCCTGTTGGCCATGCCAATGTATCCGAAGATTATTGTTTAAGTCTAGGCCCTATTTGGGTTAAAAAGTTAGAGTTTCATATTGAACTACATGTTTTCCATTTATAAAGTTTTAGTTAAATCACATAGTCCTATTTAGATTTGGCAATGTTTGACCCAACTTTGAAACTTAAAAAATTCTTCTGAAAATACCTAAACTCGTGGTTCGATTTTTTCAATTAAATTTTATTTTATATCATATATATTTATAAATTATAGTTTAATTTATATATATATTGCCAAAAATCTTAAATTCCAAACCTCTCGACATTTTCTTCATTTTTCTGTTGCTCATTCCCATCATATGTCACCCTCTATGTCTCACTTTATCTCTGTCGCCGTTAGCCTCCTAGCTCCAGTATCAAAATGACGTAATTTTACTAATAGTTTGGTCAGTTTGATTTTAGTAGTTTTTGCATATTGAAAATCAAATTGATATAATCGAATTTCTATTTCAAAATTGAATCAAATATATCAAATTATTTTTAGTCCAGTCCGATTTGTTTTTGGGTCTGAGTTTTTAATCCTTAGTGTGACTCGAGACCCAACTTGAACCCAACCGAAAAAAGAAGTGATCAGATCCAAAAATGACCTAAGAAATGATGACCTGAAAAATCCAAAACCAAAAAGAACGAACCCAAAAAGACTCAAATTCAAACCCGCCCAAACCAATGCCAAATCTAGTCCCATTCATGAATGCATCTTTTAAAAAATTCAAAAGCATGCACATTACAAAGGTTACATACACACATTTATCTTCACAATCTCATTAACTTTCATTCATCTCATTTTGTTCAGAAAAAAACATGATTTTAAACATTTGTTCGATTCAAATGGATTTAAGTACGAAGTTATAATACATATATATACTTTATCAATTTTTTTCCTTCAAGCCACAAGTATATGTATTCATTTAAAACTCACCACATAAAGCAAGCATATGTAAACATTTCCACATATTTATTTCTCACCTCACCATACATATAACCAAGTTTCAAGGTGATTATGCATTAATCTCACTCCTATAAATACAAATTTAATAGTTGCATGAAATCATGTTTAAGTCTAATGTTGACGGAGTTAGAAATTGTAGAATCCAACTTTCGATTCAAAACATGCCATAAAAGAGTCACCTCACAGTGCTGTCGCAAACCACAGTGATCCTTTCGAGATCGCTTCCAACAGTAATTATACTAAGATCGAATCTAAGAAACTCTTTTTGAGCAAGGATTAGCCAAAAATTCACAAAGTCTAGTAGTTAATTTCGGTTAGAGAGTGAAAGAAGCAACAATTTTCTAGCTTTCAAAAGCTTACCCTAATTATGTTATAATGGGATTTATATATCCTCCATTATAATAACCTAATCCTAATCTAATTAGGATTAAATTAGGGCTATATGGGGCTAACCAACTCATGGGCTTGCACCATGCACTTAAGCCCATATTAGGTTTATAATAAGCCCATACACTAGGAGCTCTACCATGGGTTCCTTATGTGTGGCTCATTGGCCTAACTTTTTTTACATTAGGATCTAATTCCTATATGTGTGTGACCTATTGGGTTTTTAAAACATGGTGGCAGTACACAATGAACATCTATGTCCTATAGTAGTAGTTAATCTGATGTGATTTGAACTCTTCAAATCATTATTCATTCTTAATGAATACCTTCACTTATGTACAAATCTTAAGAGACTTCTAAACAAGCATCAAGACTATCCAAATGTCAAAAGGTTAGTGGTTTGACCATTTTACCTTTCCATATACAATTACCGTGTAATAAACTCCTTTTACCAAACTTTATCTTATTTAGGTTAGAGTATAATTTTTGTGTAAACTCTAGCTTAATCAAGTATGTGAAATTAAGCCTTGAATTTGTTTATCCTCATATATAAATCTTTATTCCAATAATGCCCTTTTATGAATCTCATTTATAAATGCATTATGCTCTGGCCAGAGACTCCTAGATAAAGCGGTGATACATGAAAGTGAAGTAAACTCCCTTTTCTGAATAATCTAGGGTGGTAAATTTTTTATTGATCACCCAACTATCTTTAAGTGATTTGTGGTATACCTAATATCAAAGCTTTTAACACCTAATGATGAACAATAAGTAATGGAGTCAAAGTATAACACTCGGCGCTTGAAAACCACGCTCCACACAATGAAATAGGGTAATATGACATTTTTTATTGTATAAGGGTGTTATTTACATTTTTAATAAATTCAGGGGGCTAATTGACATTCGATTGGTTCAATTAGTAATTTGCTAATGATGAACAATAAGTAATGGAGTCAAAGCATAACAGTTGGCGCCTGAAAACCACGCTTCACATAGTGACATGGGATAATATGACATTTTTGATAGTATAGGGGTGTTATTTACATTTTTATTAAATTCAGGTGGCTAATTGACATTCGATTAGTTCAATGAGTAATCTGCTAAATGATGATAGTTTGGAAAAAAAATCATGTACTAATGCACACGTGTCTACATATATGTATATATATACATATATGTATGTATACATGTATAGGTATGCGTACACGTGTATATGAGATGGTGAAATCATCTTGACACTTGTTGTTGTTTAGTTAACTTAATTAATCACATTCAAAATTTAATCCTTCACATAGCACTAATTGTTGGTAAATTCCACTTATCTAAGTCCATATCCAATTTTTCACTCTTACAATTTTATCCCTTTTCTAGTCTCATTTACGATTATATTCAGTCGTCATGTTAAGCCTGGAGTACACATTCGTTCTATAGATACCGGGGCATTATACTAGTATTCAAAATGGGTCACATTTATTCTTAAAAGATTTTCTTTTCTTAAAAAGAATGCCCTAAAATTTAAAGTCAAATATACCCCTAGATATAATGGCCAAATATAATCTTAAAGAAGGGTATATGTAGCATATTTTGTTACTTCAAGATAATCTTCTTTACTGAAGATTGTGTCGGACAAAACATGCAAATTTATGATTTGAAAATGAATTTCATGTAAGTTTGTGGAATTCATTTATATCAAAGAGAGGTTTAGTATTTTTGTGAACAAGATTCATAACTGAGTTGCCCTTGGTTGGGGCTACTGCTTTTAAGGTTTTATTCGACTGACCTTACTCACTCCAACAAATGATAATTAAAATATGTAGAACGAAAGAACAAACCGCAAATTTTGAGTAACTAATATAGTTTCTGGGCAGAGCAATGCACTTATAAATCTCAATTGGATCTAAATATAAAACAATACCTATATATATATATATATATATATATATTTAATCATGTATTACAAGAAGATTGAAACATTTCAGCTAACAAAATCATACAAAAGTCCAAAAACCATCAATATTGAATCTCTTGCATATCTCTTAATTAATATAATTAAGCTACAAATCAAAGCAATCCATCTCTAAAACACCTTTTCTAGGTCCACTTTGTATCCTTAAAACTACAACTAGAAGACTAGAATCAATATTCTAAATTATAGGTGAAACAAAATGTATATATAGCTTCAATAATTGGAAAAAAAAATGTTTATATAGCACGCATGTACCAAATTCATAAACAACTGCTCTCGACACAAATGAAGATGATAGGAGGACCGATTTAATAATTAAATAGATAAAAACATCTTTGTTGTAATTATTAATGACCTAGCTAGCTTGCTTTTAGACCTGATTATGGCTCGGATTTGGACACAAAAAATATTTAAATGAACATATAAGCTGCAAAAATCCGGCCTATACTTGCTTTAATAATTAAGATATTATTCCCACACCAAGAAAATCTATAAATGAAACACCCTTTTTCTTGATTTCTTCTTCTCCTTGATCTTGTTGAGAAACGATTGGCAATGTTTTCAATGCATCAGAATTATCCATTAGTCTCACTAACCGGCTACCGATTTTGTTTCCGTAGCCATCACCATAACTTACAAACCTTGAAGGTTCAATTATTGGATCAGAATCATCAGAGATCTGAGATCTGTAAATAGTTTGGCATCCTTTTTTAGCATATGATGATGAAGAACTTGCTGAATAATTGACATAATCCATTCTTTTCCCATCAAAAAAATCAAGACTTAGTGACTCATTAGTGATGGATGAAGAAGCAAATGTCCAAGAATTTGATGAAGTTGATAATTTACCTTGAAACCCTAATCTCTGAAAACATGTCCGAAACTTGCTACCAGTAGTACTAATTCCGTTGGATTCAGAAAGGTAAACCTGTAAGTTTCGCTTACCGTAGATTGAAGACAAATGTTCACGCTTTCTTCTCGCCATAACAACATGGTAATGGTTCTTCACCGCGTTATCTGTTCTACCAGGAAAAAGCCTAGCAATTGAAGCCCACCTGTTTCCTTGAATCTCTTGAGCTTTAAGAAGCCTTTGTTCTTCTTCTTCCGTAAAGGGTTTTTTATTGATGTTAGGATCAAGTTGGTTGTACCATCTCAATCTGCAACTTTTTCCTGCAAATCAAGAAAAAGAAAAACATTTCTTAAAACATTAGCAACAGAGATAGGGAGAGAGAGAGAGAGAGAGAGAGAGAGAGAGAGAGAAAGAACATTGTATTAATTACCTGATCTACCATGAAGATGCTCTGCGATGAAATTCCAATTCTGCGGACCGTATTGATCGACAAGTTGCCGGAGTTTCTCATCTTCACCTGGCCTCCAATGCCCTCTGTGGCAACTTTTATTATTATTATTATTATCACTTTCACTACTGCTACAACTTCTACCATTTTCCATGAAAACTCAAATTCCTAAGTCTAGAGCTAGAGCTAATTTTAACAGCATAAGCAACGAGGAAAGGAAAGAAGAAAATACTTAAAAGGAGCACAGAAGAGATGAATATGGAAAGTGGGTTGGTTTTAGGGTTATTGATAACAAGTCAGTTTATATATATATATATATATATATATATATATATATATATATATATATATATATATATATATATATATATATATATATATATATACATACGCGCGTATTCAGAATAATTTTTCATTTCAGTAGATTATTTTTTTAATATTTTATAACTTAATTAAATTAATTAAATTATTTAAATTCGAACATAAAACTTTTTAAAAATTTAGTAGAATCAACATTATCTTTATTTATAAATCTGTCTACTGCAAATAGAAAAAGTCGAACAGTGGTGAATTTCAAATATATCAAATAGATTATATATATAAAAGAAGTCACATATCGATTTCTACACATATGGGTGAGTTATATACTATCTGGTGTGTATATCCTAAAAGAATTAATTGAGTTGCACTGGTTATAATATTTTCAAAAATTAGAAAGTATTTTGTTTCAGAAAGAATAAATAAGGGAAATCATTTATTTTTTGTAAGAGGGAGTTGGTGGAATAACTTGATGTCGGTTTTGGCTTTTTAAGATAAGGGTCTCCCACTTTGGTTTAATATGTGGTAAGTTATTAATGTTCATCTTTGCTTAGTATCCATATGGAGACATTGAAGAGGTTCTAACAAATTTTATAAATGGCTTAATTACATTTCCAGCTGTGGCATATATACGATTTGTTTCTCTATATATGTACATATGTTATATGCATGAGATCATTTCAGCTGATACATTATTATTAGTTAATAACATGAAAATAAGGAGGTAAAATTGCAGACCTATGACCTTTACATTTATCATTGAGAAAAAACTACCACTTAGCTTATCTTTTTTATTCTTTTCTCTTCAAATAGCTCCTATGCAACAGAAAGTGAATCAACTTGTTCTCCTTTCATTATTTATATATATGGTGATTTTTTTTTTATTTTTTACACTAAATTAACCATTTATTATTAAGTGTTAATTTGGTGCGCCAGTGCATGGTGTGCACGTGTGTACACAATGCTGGATCATATAAGGGTATCGGATCTCATCCTATCGACGGTACGCACGCACGCATGAACCATATGTTGACGCACCAAATCACCTCACTTTATTATCATATTATTATATTATATTAACCCTAATTATATCTACTAAAAAACCAGTACATAGAAATTGGATTTATTTTTCTCTCGGCAACCAAAACAAAGAGCTGACTGGATTCTTTTCAATCCTAGGCGAATCAACCATGGAAAAGTGACCATATTTCTTGACATAAATGCTTTTAGGTATAAATTTTGGAGGAAAATATTTCAAAGGGTCCACATTAAATTCAAGTAAATCAACATTACTTGTAATGTGTGTGTGTGAGATAGATTATGCCCTCCTTATTGCCTCTAGAAAATTTAGAACTTTCCTAGAAGCCAATAAAGGAATTGTAATGACATATCAGCCTCTCCAGTGCATCCTACACAAACTAGACACTACTTAAAGAATGCTAGTATGGGTGATAGAAATGGGTCCTTTTTGCCTCTAATATGGACAGAGGGCAATTTTTAAAGCTCCAGCCTTAGCAGACTTCATAACAGAGTGCTTGTTTATTGAAGAAGAGAAATCCGCGCTGAAAATAACAGCGGTTTCTCAATCCAACATGAGCACATTTTTCAATGAGAACTATTTGTTAACAGAGGAGTTGGAGTAGAAGGCTGCAGAGTAGGCATAATACTAATTGGTCTAAGTGACTTCATAGTGAAGCACACCATAAGACTAGAATTCCCATCATCAAATAATGCAGCAAAATATGAAGCCATAGTAAATGGGCTATCATTAAGCCTTTTATGTAAAAGATGCAACAATGGAAAAATACCTTGAAAAGGTTACGAAAGTCATGAAGGAATTTGAAGACAAATGGATACCACTCAAAATGGTGAGAATTCCTAAAGCAGAAAATGCACGACCAGATTTGGTTATTAAGTTGGTTGCTATAAAGCATGGATACGGCAGCAGAGGAGCGTATCCCGTATCTGATACCGTATCTGATACGATACATGTCCGATACGCTACGATACGCGTATCAAACGGCACTGAGTTTTGGATACGTTATTGAGGGGTTGGATACACGTATCGGACGACACTGAGTTTTGAAAGAGTTTTTCTTTTATTTTTTTCAATTAGAAAGAAAGAACGAGTTAGATCTATTTTTTGTTATATAGAGAAGGAGAGGGAGTTATTTTCTTGAGAGAAAGAGAGAGAAAATGGAGGGGCAAATTTTGGGGACCAGTGGGAAGAAGGGGCCGTGATGATTGCGTTGAGAAAGATGGAGGAGATGGAATGTGGACCGTTGGATTGCCATAAATGAGATTTTAGAAGTGGAAAGGGTTGTTTGGTTGGCAGGTAAAAAGGAAAGCTGGCAAACAAGGGGATTGATTAAGGAAGACACTCAAAATGTGTTTTTTGTTGTGTAAAGAACAAAATATTATTATATGTTTTTTTTTAAATTGAATTTTGAATTTTGAGAAGAACCGAGCAATCTTATTAGTTTTAATTTTACTAAAATGAAAAAAAAATTATATTATTATTAATTTTTAATTATCGTATCTATAACGTATCGTATCTTTATTTTTAAAATTTTACCTTATCTCCATATCGTACCGTATCGTATCCTCGTATCGGTATCCGTATCTGTGCAACATAGGTTGGTTGTAACTAGTTAGGTGATAACAACACTACAAGTCTTCATCCTAAACCTATAAGATCCTAACTAGAAAAAAAACCCATGGAAGTTATGCAGATTAACAAAGATCATACTTGGATGAGCCCATCATTGAGAATCTACAAAATGAAAAACTTCCAAAATATGGCTAGAAAATCGGCAGCAAAAGTTATAAATTTCTAGTTCAAGGATAGTATCTTGTTCAAAAGAAGCTTATTCTCAGCCATGGTTATGATGCATCTTGTTAGAAGAAGTATAGTATGTTATGAATGAAATTCAACAGGGATTATATAAAATGCATGAGGGAGTTAGAACCTTGCATAACAAAATCCTAAGACAAGGCCTACTATTAACTTTGAAGCTGAGAATTCTGTGTAGAAATGCGATCACTATCAAAGGTATGGCAAATATATCAAGGCCATTACAATTGAGTAAACCAACACAGTAATCCCTTGGCCCTTTTGCCAATGAGGAATAGATAGTCTAGGAATGCTTCCTTAAATAACATCAATGGCAATGTAAATTTGTGGTGGCAACAGGGGGATATGTCACTAAATAAGTGGAAGTAGAATGATTAGTTGTTATCTCCATTAAAAAGATTATTGAATTTGTATGGGGATACATCATTTGTAGAATTGGAATCCAAAGTGTTATCATTTACATAATAGGAGGTAGTTTGATATCTAGAAATTTAGAGGTTTATTGACTTGTTTAGAAATAAGGCAACATTTTTCATTGATCTCTTACCTTTAAATTATAAGGTTTCCAAAAGCTAAGAATAAACATGCACAGTAGAAATTTAAAAATTTTGTAACCTAAACAATAGTATAATCATGTCAAAAATATTCGATATAGCGAAGAAGAATAAAGAAGTTTATTTTCTTTTCCTTCTTATGGGGCTACTTTCACAAATGGTTATCGAACTTATGCCCAAATTATACAAAAATAATAAAAGAAAAATTTTTCTCTTAAAAATCACTGAACTTAACACTTATATACAGAAAAATTATTTTGACCAATTTCAAGTGAAGGACCCCACTAGAAAGTCCAGCTGGCACGCCTAGTTAGCCTCTCCTGCACACGCGGCATCCCAAATAATGCCACGTCAGCATGCCACATGGCACAATTGACACATCATCCATCACGTGGACTTGTAAACTGCCTTGGGTTGCCATGTCATCATGCCATGTGGACATAACAACTGTTTAAGATAACAAATAAGCTAGTGACACGTGTAAAAAAAAGCCTAAAGTAAAAAATCAAAAAGTTTTTTAAATGCAACCAATAATAGTTTGAAACGTGTCAATTATTCATGTCAACCAATAATATTGTGACACGTGTAATTTAAATTAAAAAGAAAACTAGAATTGCAAATGTTGTATAATTCAAGCCACATATTAATTATACATTATCAACCTGTCTAAACATATAATAAGCACATAATAATTGGACTTTTCTAAACACAACCACATTATATGCACAATTTAAGGGGTGTCATTATCAACCTATGTAAACAAACCAAAAAAAACACAACCGCTTGTCATAACAAAAAAGGCACCCAAGGACACCCCTGTTTAATTTGTCATAAAGGCCAAAAAAAAGGGAATTTGACCCTTAAAATGTATCAAATATTGACACCCAATAAAAAATATTAGCATTGTTCACCCAAGCAACCTTATAAATAATTGCAGGAATCTAATGAAAATAGAAATCAATATTCCATCGGTCAATTTTTTAGTTAGGAGTTAGCTCCTTGGCAATACCCCTTGTTTTTCTTGATGTCTTCTTCAATGAATTTATTATATAATTATCTTGCAAATATTTAAACTTGACTTGTCTCCATCTCCTGGTTAGTTTGGGAACTATAAAACCTCTATCTATTGGGACTTGTTTCCTCTTCCTTTCATTTGGCTGGATTTCAGTTTGGATGACTTGAGATTGCAGTTGAGATTCATTGATTGTGTTGGTTGATTATCCTATAACATAGCAATTATAACAACTAATTAAATAAAACAATTGAAGTAAAATAGTAAGTAAGCTAACTAACAAATTCATAACTTAAATTTAAGAACACAAAGTAAACATCATAATATGCAACATAACCAGACAAGCTGTTGTTCCAACAGGGTTGTTGCCAAAAATTTCATTATAAAATTGATTGATTTCTTATACATTACAATGCATATAAGATGCAATAATAAACTTTAAATTAAAGTATAATATCGAAATTGGTGTTACTTACTTCTTACTCTTGATTTTAAATTCCTCGGTCAGTTTGGAAATTGGCTTCCAAGTTGTCATCTCCCCCATTGTTAACAACATGTTATTTTGCGACCCACTTAGAATGTCCTCTTGAATTATGTCTAGTTGGATGGAAGATTAAACAAGTCATAGAAACATTTCCCTTCCGGGAAGTTTCTGCCTTCTATTTACTCCTCTATTTTCTCTAGCTTGCTTAATTTTTTCATGTTTCAATCTCTTATTCTTTCCTTTCCTCTCTTTCTTCTTATTAATAGCCTTAGGAGCAAAGATATGACCACCATCTACAACTCTTAGCCATAACTCCATAGGATTGGTTGGGTTGATAAAATGATCACAACCTTCGTGTAAGTCTCCACGTGGTAATACTTGTGCACATAGCCTCAAGATTTTTATTATTATGTACAATTGTACATATTGCATGTACACAAGGCAATCCTGTTAAATCCCACCTCCTACAAGTACACTTCCATGCCTCCATATCCATTAGGAATTTGCTTTTTTTCCATTCACTTCCACTTTTAAGCCACCACAATAAATTGGCTCAAAATGTGCAGCATCCTTTCTCAATTTCAACAACACTTGGCAGACCTTTGGGCATATCTTGCCATTGTATGTCTTTATCTTTTCTTTCTTCTTGTACATTCTCTTTATGAGTTTTATTTAATCATTTCCAGCATGGTTATGATCGATCTATCCCTAACATCCTTTATGCACTTATAAAATTAACAAAAGCAGTTTGTCAGTGAATTAAAAAATTTTATGTACCTATTAAAATATCGTTTAATATTCTACATACCAATTAAAACATTCACATATGTTGTTTAATAAAATGTCACACACGGGATGTGTGCCGAATAAGCTTTATGTCCAACTACTATAGGGTCTATCAGGGTGTGCTAACCAAGCTCTAGCTTTAACATCTTCATTTTCAATGTCCTTCAAAGCTTTTATGAACTCGACCTTATATGATGCCCTAGCTGCATTCCACAGTAAATCCTTCAAGATTTTTCCTTTATGTTTTTCCCTAAAATTTTGGTATATGTGTATTGTCCATTGCCTATGTTTTGCCTTAAGAAATAAGTCTCTGACAACTACTATCAAATTAGAGTTTGTTTATTACATCCACACAACATTTATGGAATAAACTAAAATTATTAAAACCTACTAACCTTTTGTCTATTAGACATCCAAACAATATGTTGTGCATTTCTAATCTCCATATCTTCTCCCAAATTATATAGAAACCAGCTCCATATTTCAATTGATTCATTCTCGATCACAACTACATATGTTATAGGGAAAATGCAATTATTGGGGTCAAGCCCAACTATTGTGAATAAGAAGCCACCAAATTTGTCTTTTAACCAAGTGCCATTAATCCTAACTATTGGCCTACAACCAACATTGAATGCATTTTTCAGAGGTGTTAAACATATATAAAGCCTAAAAATCTACCTTCATCTCTCCATAAATGAGCACTTGACCCAATTGTGTATTTTAAATCCTCTCTAATAGTGTTAATGATCCCTTGCAAACTCCACTATGGATCACTCATAAATCTCTCATAATATTTGCATGCTAACCATTAGAAAGTCATGTGAAAGTTCTTGAAAACTTTGGCACAGGTGTGGTTAAAGTTTGAGGGTTTAGTCAACACAATAGGGTCATTCTTACTAACTATATTGGCCCATAACCTATAAGGATAACTAGGTGTCATGCACTTACATATGACTCTAGTCTTATCATTAGTTGGAAAGTGAATTAAGACTTATTTTTTATTCTCCAAGCTCTGTGTGCCCTTTTAGATTGATCAAAGCTCCTTAACTTCATTCTATGTAACAACACATTATTCTTCATAAGCTTATCCTCATTGTACTCAAGAAATCTTATCCTTGGCTCATTATCAGAATCTTCAGATCTAGAATACAACTCATCTGAGTCTGGATAATCAGATGAATTACTGAAAATATCATCCACTATATGTATATAATCCTAAATATGAGGTCTGCTGCTCTCCTTCCTTGGCCTGTCCCTTACCCCATTTTCTAATCGAGTAGCAACATTTTCATCATAATCTTCATTTCTATCAGCAAGGTTATAATCTAGATCATTGAAATCTTCAATGCCTTATTGATTTGATGTCTTTATAATAAAAAGAGGCAAAATTTCTTATATTGTTTTTGCACAAAGTAAAAAATTTAAGCCACAGAAAATAGTTCATAATACAATTCTTTAAATAAATTAAAATAAAAAATGGTTCTTAAAAAATAAATAAATGAATAGCCTCATTAATAAAATTAAAGATTTTATTAAAGGTCAATGAAAACTTCATTACATAAACACAAAAAAAAAAAAAAATGCATCATGGATATGAATAAAAACTTTAGAAAAAGGTTTAAATTTAAAATGTCAACATTTTAAAGGGAATCTATTAATGGGAATTTGTTAATGGGCTACATTTATAATCACAAGTGTCTAATAATGAATGATACTTTTAAAAAATAGAAATGCTCTTATTAAATTGCATGTATAGCTTTTATAGTTCTGCAGTTCAGACATAATAGTTGCTCACATAAATATTTTGACATATTTCATTGACAAATCATTATCAGTTATAGTTTAATAGTTGCTTATAATGTGTACGTATTATTAGTAGCAGACGTGTAAAGGAATTGAGTTGGATTGTAAAGGCCAACATGTATCAAATCTTTAATAGTACAGCATTATGTTGATCAATGCTATGTCTATACAAGACATTATTTGTTTGAAATATGTTGCAATGTTCTGTCTATACCATAACAACCGACTTTGATAGATATGAACAGATAATATACAATCTATCAATAGGGAATATCAGTTGTAGGGAGCAGAAGGTTCTATCCAGTACTATGAATATAATCTTGTAGTCAAATCAAAATCAGAAAAGTTCTATCAGTAGGGAATTATCCATAAAAATATTGTTTATTTATTGAAACACAAGTCTAGTAACTAGAAATGATGTTAACTTAAAAATGTAAGCCCACTGATGCCAATTTAATATGGCTGGAAGATGGCCACTTAAGATAATTTTTGTGATTGAGGGCATTCAATGTATAGATATAGAAAGAAGACTACAATTGATGTGCTGATGTTTTCAAATGCTTACGAGTATTGTGAGTATTGTCATGAGATGTTGATGATCTTAGCAAGTCATTCATTAATTTATTAAGTATAAAAATGATACAACAGCAGATTTAGATGATTTTGGGGGAAAATTAATGGTATGCATTCATCTATTTGACAAAATATGTATTACTTATGGTGAGATCAAAACAAGCAACGAAATATTTGGTTGACTTCAAATTCAACTTCAGTCCACGTTAAACCTAACTCCCAATTATAGAAAAACCCTAACTCTTTTAAAATAAGCAGCAATTAATAGATATATCACAAATCTAATAAATAAAAACTTATACATAAAGAAACAAATTTAAAGTTAAAACATATAACCTTTAGGTAATACATCTTCTATATCTCCTACATTGACATCTTAATGGGTGTCAATGTCTTCATCACCATCAGCACCAAGTTCACCATCTACTTGACCACCATTTACACCAGCATCCTCTTGCCTATTCTCATCAAAAATCAGCATCACCTTCATAACTAGCATCACCATCTACAACAGCATTGTCTTACACAGTAGGGTCATCAAAATTTGCATCATCTTCATAACCAGCATCATTATCACCATCTATGCCAACATTGTCGTCTGTATCATCATCATTCTTATTGTTATCATTTCTATTTTCATTTCTTTTTTCTTCATTGTCTTCATCTCTTTCTTCAACTTCTTCATTGTCATCATCATCATCTTTATATGCTTGCATTCCATCCTCATTCTTATAATTATTCTTATTATTTACTGCTTCCACAACTTGAATATGACCATCAGAAGTCACACTTAGTTGACCAAACTCCACGTATTCTCTATTCTACCTCTTCACTAATTATGAAATACCATCATCCATTTGCTTGGCTGCTTCTTTCATTCTTGCTAACACAGCTTCTTCTAAATGCTTGGCTAACAACACTTCAGTAGGCACTCCTTCAAACATCCTTTTTTGATCCTTAAAGTACTAATCTTTTTCCTCTTTCATTATATCTACAAAGCAATCTCTAGTTGGAACCCTTGACAATTCATCTAGATCATCCTTATGAAGAAAATGGTTAACAAAAATGTCAACCTCATTGTCTTTGTCAATTCTTAAGCACATTTTAAAAATATAAAATCCAGTGTCTAGAAGTTTCAAACCACCCTTAAATGGTTCCTTGTAGAAAAACCTTACAAAACATTCACAATCAAGGCTCTGATAAAACCTTTTAATCATTTTCAAATTTATTTTATCTATATTGCACCAGTCAAATAAAGATAAATCTCCATGTCTATAAACATTTTCAGATATAAAACCTTTGTGGTGACGGTTAACTATAAAGAATTTAGATCTTTCCCTTATATAAAGTCACTATAAAACATACTTCAGTACAAATCTCTAAACATGTTAAGATAGAAAATAAAGGCCTAACCTGGAGAAAAAATTTTAAACCCTAAAATAGGACCCTTGCTATAAAAAAAAATGTCTGTATAAATTTATTGTACTCACATGTAAAATTTAAATTAAAAAATAAACCTTAACCCTAATAAACAAATATTTTATTTCGATCACAAAGTATATAATTTAAAGAGTGTGATGTCGGTTTCAGATCCATATGAAGCCTTTATTTTAATATAGTTTTTCCATAGATTTTCAACAATAGACAAAAAAACCAAAAAAAAAAAAAACATCTGGCCTATAAATGGAACCCATTAAGTATGCATATGCTTACCACATTATGGAGCCCATCTGAGTATAATAAGGTCCATTGTCGCCTCCTTTTAAGCTAAGCAGCTCCACCTTGCACTTTCGCTTTAATTACCTTCAAAAATAACACTTCAATTTTCACAACAAAATTTGTGCAGAAAGCCTTTTTACCTTAAACTGAAACCTTGCTTTAGATCTTTGACTATTTAATGAGATGGAGAGAGAGGATCTAACGTTCTAGTGCATGGCGGTGGAGAAGGATGAGGGAGATGGTGCCACACTAAAATGGAGAAAGATGAGAGGCTTGATTCACGAATAGCCGATTTGTTATGTTAGGGATTTTTTTGGTTTTTTCAATTTTACTTTTTAATTTTTTACTTTAGTTCTTTTTACACGTATTGCAAGCCCATTTGTTATCTTGTACAGTCATTATGCCATATCATCATGTCCACGTGGTATGATGGCGTGGTAACTCAGGGCAGTTGAGAAGGATGAGAGAGATGTTGACGCACTGAAATAGAGAAAGATGAGAGGCCTAATTTCACGAATAGCTGATTTGTTATGTTAGCGATTTTTTCGGCTTTCTTAATTTTACTTTCTGATTTTTTACTTTAGTTCTTTTCACACATGTCGCAAGCCATTTGTTATCTTGTACAGTCATCATGCCATGTCATCATGTCCACGTGGCACGATGACATGGCAACCCAGAGAGGCTGACTGGGAGTGCCTGTAACACCTCCTACCTATACGTAAAGGAGCTCACCCATAAGGGAGAGTGAAAACCCGCATAGATAAGGGTGCCACCAAAATGAACCACAACATGCATATACATAAACAGAATAAATTAGAACATTTTACATCAGAAAGAACAGGCTCAAAACTGCCAACCAAAAATCTCAAACCCCTTTCATAAATATAACTGAATATTCATTACAAAAAGATATAGAAGTACAAAATCTGTCTTTACAACTTTACAATAATACTGTTGGAGGATTACAATAGCAAAAAGGAACTACAAGACTATACAAAAAGATACATTAACCAAAACATAAATCTCTTCAAAAAGCTCTCCTACTATGTTGGCCTAGACTGCTGTTGACCTTCCAAAAACTCCACAGCTTTCACACCTGCACGGATAGAACATTCGTGCTAAGCGATAACACTTAGTGGGGAAACGAAAGATGAACGACCATTCACAATGGCTGTTAAGGCAAAACACATGCATATGCCATAAGCATATTAAAATTCAATATGAGCGTAATACTTATATCAGCACCACATTCACAGGAGTTCCATAACATATACTCATTAATATAACAAGATCACATTCATAATAGAATCACATATATGCCCGTAAACTCTTAGTTACGGATAACGAGTGAACGCGTTCGTACCCGTGGATATGGTCAAAAGTAATTTTTTTATTTTTTATCCAAAAACATTTTCATATTGAGGATCTTAAACAAGATTCGAACACATTAAGGATTGCAAAAACCCAAATGGTGACCTGATGAGGGTCTAGAATACACTGGGGCTATAGCTAATAGAACTCTTTAGGCATGCCTAACTATCCACTAACTTGACTCTTGCAGGCCATGCATAATACAACACATATAACACATATATTGAAGTATATAAAAGGTCACACATAATCACATTTGTATCCCAAAAGTAACCAAGCACGCTGATTATAGGAAAAGAAAATAGAAAGGCAAACAGGGCAACTATCGCGAGCACGACGGGCGAAACTCACCTACTGCTGCAGTGCTTGCAATAGCCATCATGCTCGAACGAAGAGGGGGTAGACAGGCCTCTATCACGTTGGCAATGAGAATCACGCTCATGACAGAGAGCAGGGAAGGTTACTGTTGCAGTCGTGCACCTGGGCATGCTCGCGACTGCAATCAACCCGGCAAAACTGAACTCTCTGTTACGCTCGGGACTGAGGTCATGCCTACGACAGGGGCCCTTCTCTGCAGGAGCTTGGACCACCTGGCTCTGTCACGCTGGCGACAGATGTCGTGCTCGTGACAGAGTCGATTTCCAGCTCTCTCAGCCAAAAATTTGCAGAAAACTCATGCCCTAAAATCAACCAAAAATGCAATAGACCCACCAAACTTCAACACAATCCAAATCAAGCATTCAATACATATTATACAACATAAAACCCACATTTTATTCTAATTTCATGAATTAAATCATCAAAATGGACAACCAGAAACCCATATACTCTAAACCCAAAATTTCCTGTCATTAATATACCCAACTTATGTTCAAACTCAATTCTACAATCAATTAACAAATAAATTCAATTAATCAACTCATACCTCAATTAAACACACTATTACACATTTTTATTTTTATTTTCCACTAATCAAAATAGAAATTCAAGAATTAAAAATGCAAATTCACTAAATCCCAAACCTTTGGATTTCCTAAGCTCTTTAAGCTCAAACCACAACACTTCCTCCAACATTTTCTTTATGCCAAACAAACCCCAAAAGACACAAATAATACAACTTAACCCAAAACTACAACATACATACCCATTCCCAAACGGGAGCAAAAGAGAAGAAGAAGAAGAAGAAGAAGAAGAAGAAGAAGAGCACATACCTACTAAAGAAGCTCTAAGATTGCCAAAATCCACCAAAGAATCACTTGAGAAGGTTTAGGACAAAAGAGAAGGAGAAGAAGAAGAAAATGGGAAGAGGAAACAGGAGAAGGGCAGATTTTCCTCTCTCTCATTTTCTCTCTCCTAGGTTTATATAACCCCTCATTTCTTCTCTTGCTATGTGTCACATAGTCCATGGTGGGTTTTGGCAAAAATTCATTTAGTTCTTCTTAACTTCACAAGACATACAAATCCTACTAACTTAATTAATGATGCAATTGACTCTTTAATTAAAAAAATAACACATATAATAACTCACACAAAAATGCTCAAAATTACTAGGGTGGGAATTAACACCCCTCCTTAAAAGAATTTCGTCCTCGAAATTCTCACCTGAGTAGAATAACAGCAGATACTGAGACCTCATTGCTGACTCTAGTTTCCAAGTTGCTTCTTCCACTCCATGGTGTTGCCATAAAACCTTAACTAAAGGAATTTGCTTATTCCTGAGCTGTCTTACTTCCCAAGCCAAAATAGCTTTCGGTTCCTCATCATAAGAATAATCAAATTAAACCCATACATCTTGAACTGGTAATACATGAAATGCATCTAATCTATACCGGCAAAGCATCGACACATGAAACACGTCGTGCAACTTTGACAATTCCAACGACAAAGCTAACCTATAGGCAACTGGATCAATCTTATCCAAAATTTCAAACGGTCCAATAAACCTAAGGCTTAACTTCCCTTTCTTACCGAACCGAAGAATCTTATGCCATGGCGATACTTTCAAAAACACCTTGTCTCTAACCTCAAGTTGAATGTCTTTCCGCTTCAAGTTAGCATATGATTTTTGTCTATCTTTGGCAGCCCTCAAATTCTGCTAAACCACTCAAATCTTTTCCTCAGTATCTCTAACCAATTTTGGACCCATAAAAGAGCGTTCAGTCAATTCAGTCCAATAAACTGGAGTTCTACACTTTCTTCCATACAAAGCCTCATACAGTGACATTCTAATGCTCACCTAATGATCGTTATTATATGCGAACTCCATCAATGACACATATTTGTCCCAACTGCCTGAAAAGTCTAAAGCACGACCCCAAAGCATATCCTCTAGAATCTAAATAACCCTCTCAGATTGCCTGTCTGTCTGAGGATGGAAAGTAGTACTGAAGTTTAGTCGAGTACCCAAAGCCGCTTGCAACTCTTTCCAAAACTTCGATGTAAACCTCGGATCCCGATCTGATACAATCGACAATGGAATTCCATACAGTCTGACCAACTCATTAACATAGATTTCTGCCAATCTATCCATCGAATAATCAAGTCGAACCGGTAGAAAATGAGCTGACTTGGTGAGTCAATCAACTATAACCCAAACCGAAATATGCTTTTTCTGTGTCAATAGCAACCTATATACAAAATATATCGTGATATCATCCCACTTCCATTAAGGAATAGGTAAAGGGTTGAGCAACCCAGATAGAACTTGGTGCTCACCCTTTACTTACTGACAGGTCAGGCACCTAGAAACAAAATCTACAATATGTCTCTTCATTCTGGGCCACCAGTAAAATTGCTTCAAATCTCTATACATCTTTTCACTTTCGGGATGCATAGTGAAAACCATAGTGTGTGCCTCCAATAAAAGCTTTGTCTTCAACTCCTCCTCCTCATCAGGCATACGCAAACGATTTATGTAACTTAATATCCCATCCTTAACAGAAAAGTCAATCTGATTCCCATTCTTAGCTACTTGTTTCATTTGCTACAATTTTGGATCATTTCTCTGAGCATCAACGATTAACTACTTTAGAGAAGGCCTAGCTTTCAACTGGGCAATCAAAGCTCCTTCTGAATCGAATCTCCACTTACAATGTTGCAATGCTAGAGACAAAACCAACTTTCATCTTAATACATCCGCAACCACATTTGCCTTTCCTGGGTGATAGTTTAAAATGCAATCATAGTCTTTGAAAAGCTCTAACCACCTACGTTGCCTCAAATTCAACTCTTTCTGCTAGAGGAGATACTTCAAACTCTTGTGATATGTGAAAATCCTACACGTCTCCCTATACAGATAATGATGCCAAATCTTAAGAGCAAAATTCACAACAGCTAATTCCAAGTCGTGCATCAGATAATTTCGCTCATGAGGCTTTAATTATCAGGACACATAGGCTACCACTTTACCATCCTGCATCACAACACAACCAAGTCCAACACCTGAAGCATCACTATACATAGCATACTCTTTACCTGAGGTGGGTTGAGTAAGTATAGGAGCCTCAACTAATAAACCTTTTAACTGATCAAAACCTGCTTGACATAGGTCGGACCAAACAAATTTCACCCCTTTTTGAAGAAGCCTTGTCATTGGTACAGCAATAACTAAAAACCCTTTTACAAACTGCCTATAATATCTGGCTAAACCCAGAAAACTCCTTCCCTTAGGTACATTCCGAGGTGCTTTCCAATCCACAATAGCCTCAATCTTTGACAAATCCACTTGGATACCTTTAGAAGAAACAATGTGGCCTAAAAAGAACACATCCTTGAGCCAAAAATCACACTTGCTAAGCTTCGCAAACAAATGGTGATCCCTCAAAACCTGAAGCACAATCCTAATATGCTCTTCATTCTCTTGCTCATTCTTCGAGTATACCAAAATATCGTCAATAAATACCACAACAAATTGGTCGAGATATGGCCTAAACACCCGGTTTATCAAATCCATAAAAGCCGCTGGTGCATTTGTCAACCCAAACGGCATCATTAAAAACTCATAATGGCCATATTGAGTCCAAAAAGAAGTCTTAGCTACATTGAACCTTTAACTCGAAGCTGATAATAATTGGACCGTAAATCAATCTTAGAAAAGACTCCAGCACCTCTCAACTGATTAAAAAGGTCCTCAATCCTAGGCAATGGATACTTGATCTTCACAGTTACCTTATTAATCTGGCGGTAATCAATGCACGTCCTGAGAGTCCCATCCTTCTACTTGACAAACAACACCAGAGCACCCTATAGAGATACACTGGGTCTAATAAAACCTTTATCTAATAGCTCCTATAATTGAGTCTTAAGCTCTCTCAATTCCACAGGAGCGATTCGATAAGGTGCTTTAGAAAGAGGAGCAGTACCTGGCATAATCTCTATGGATAGCTCAACCTCTCTCTTTCGAGGTAAACAAGGCAATTCCTCTGGAAATACATCTTCAAATTCTCTAACCACTGGAATATCCTGGATCCTTACTTGATTGTGCCTAGAATCTAGCACTACAACCAAAAATGCTTCACACCCCTTCCTCATACAATGCTTAGCTTGTATAGCTGAAATAACATTACCCAGAGAATCATAACCCAATCCTCTTACAAGAACAGAAGACTGATCTCCACTCCGAAGTACCACTGTCTTCTTATGACAATCCACAACAGCCCGATGCTTAAACAACCAATCCATTCCCAAAATTAGATCAAACTCACGAAAAGGCAAATCAATCAGATCAACTAGAAATTCTTGTAACACCCCATTTTCCCTCTAGTAGCTTGAGCCATGTTTTAGCCATGATTTCCATGTGTATGTGTTCATGTGTGAGTGTTTTGGTATGTGTTAAGGGTGTTTTGGGCAAAATGCATGTTTTATGGGCTTTAATAGAGTGTGAGTACATATATATTATTAGGGTGCATGTGTATTGGGTTGTGTTAGTGTGTGCATGTGCATATGGTTGTAGTGTGTAATTTAAGAGGGTTAGCCTTAAGAGTACTGTCTTGCATGAGTGTAGGGTGTGAGTGGTCAAGTTCCACCAACCAAAGAGTGACATGTGGCTAGGAATTTTGAAAGGAAGTATAAATAGAAGAGAGAGAAAATGGGACGGCCAATTTTGCTGCCTTCTTCCCCATTTTTTTCCTTCTCTTTACTCTTCTTCTTCTTCTTTTCTCTTCATTTGTGTGCCCTAGCTTGGATTCAAGTGTTGGTGGTGGAAATTGATCATTCCTTGAGCTTTGATTGGTAAGTGTAGTGGGTTTCTCTTCTTCTTCTTCATCTTCTTCTCTTGTTCTTGATTTTGGTTAGAATAAGTGTTAATTCACTACAAGAATTTAAGGATTTTCTGACGGAAATTCCCGACGAAAATCCAAGATTTTCCGTCGGAAAATGAAATTACCGACGGAATGCAATTCCGTCGGCAATGAGATCGTAGGTAAAAATTGCCGACGGAAATATTGTTCCGTCGGCAATTTTGCCGACGGAATATTAAATTCCGTCGGCAATTTTCTCGACGGAATTTAATATTCCGTCGGGAAATTCTAAAATATTTTTATTTTTTAAAAAAAATTACCGACGGAATATTAAATTCTGTCGGGAAAATTGCCGATGGAATTTAATATTCCGTCGGTAATTAAAAAAAATTAAAAAAAAATTCAGAATTTACCGACGGAATTTAAAATTCCGTCGGGAATTACCGACGGAATATTAAATTCCGTCGGTAAATTTCCGACGGAATTTAATATTCCGTCGGGAATTAAAAAAAAATCAGAATTTACCGACGGAATTTAAAATTCCGTCGGGAATTTTTTAAAAAATTAAAAAAAAATTTAGAAATTTTCGACGAAATTTAATATTCCATTGGGTCAGTAATTTAAAAAGCATATAAAAACATTAAATAAAACAATAATAACAATTATAAAAACAACACCTGCTTTATTTTAGTATGTACATTCGGTTTCAACCAACCAACTGGAGGTTTTTTCCAACCACCAGGAGAAGAAACATTCAAAACATCCATTGAGGGGCAATATTAGCAGACAAAACAAGATTTAGTTTAGCTAAATGCAACAAATTAAAATCACATGCTATAATACCTTTTATCAGAATACTTTTTCCATTCCAAATAAACTCATTGCTTTTATCAGATAATGTTATAGGGGAAATGACATATTTTTAAGATGAAGTTTCAAGTATTGTGTACCCCTTTCTAGTTACAATTAAATTCCAAACATGTCCGTTTTCTGGAAAGAAGTATATTTAAACATATATTTGCATCAGAAAAAAATGAAACCATAATTACAACTCTTATTTGATTCAATTGGTTGACAAATTATCAACTAACTAAAACCAAATGAAGGATATTGCCATTTCTGCTGCAGATCATTGGCAAGATACATAATACCATACCAATAAATCATATAAATAGATCAAGCATCCAACCCATAAATCAAAACCCAAGGAATCAAACTCATTTTGAAAAGATCTGAGAAAAAGCAACAAACCTTTAGCAGCTGTAAAGGAGGATGAAGTAATAAATATGAAAATCCAAAAACCAGCTGCAGCCTGCAAGAGCAAGAACAGAACCCAGAAAGAACAACCACCTAACAAATACCTATTTTATCTTTAGAGTTTTGATTATTAGATTAGCAAAAAAATAGAATGAAATCAAAAGAATCTCAGCAACAAGAACAGAAATTGACCATTCGATTATTGTATTATTGGAGAAACCAACCTCAATGAGATTTTTGTCAACAGTAAGCACGTCCATGCCTGCCATCTCTTCGATTGCAGTCATTCTCTTCGTGATAGCACCACGGAAATCGGCGGCCTGAGGATTCTTGAACATACTGGCATTTTCCCTTTACAAATTAAGGGTGAAAAAATATAAAGTTTGATTTCCGATAATAGTTGCCAAACCACATTTCAGATCACATACTGGATTCAAATAATAATTCCATAGATTCAAACAATAATAAAAATGCATACATATTATTAACAAAATAAAATAAATTAAAAAAATAAGGAGGAAGCTGGACCTCGGGGGCGGCAGAACCAGGGAGCACGCGTGGAGGCGCGGAAGAGGAAGCAGGCGGACGCGGACCAATCGGCGGCGGCTTCCGGCGGCGATAGCTGGCCAGATCTGGCGGTGGGCAGAAGGAGGAAGAGAAAGCGTGAGCCAGGAAGGGAGGGAGAAGAAGGAGGAGCAAACGGCGCGGAGGAGGAAGCAGGCGGCACAGGCGAACGCGGACCGATCGGCAGCGGCTTCCGACGGCGGTAGCTGGCCAGATCTGGCGGTGGGCATGCAGGGGCTGGGCAGAAGGAGGAAGAGGCAGCGTGAGGGAGGAAGGGAGGGAGAGAGGGAAAAGAAAAGAGGGAAAAGGGATTTTAAAACCCTTATTTTTAGCGACGGGAAAAATACCTTCGCTAAATAGTGACGGTATAAGTATACCGTCGCTAAACATTAGCGACGGACAAACAATTCCGTCGCTAAAAATATTTTAATTAATATATTTAATTTTTTTTAACGACGGATATCTAAACCGTCGCTAAAAATATTTTAATTAATACAATTAATTTTATTTAACGACGGAACTTCATTTCGTCGCTAATAAAAGAAATTATTTTTTTATACATTTAGCGACGGATTAATATCCATCGCTAAAATTAGCGACGGAATTTATTTCCATCGCTAAAAATATTTTAATTAATATATTTAATTTTATTTAACGACGGAAATTAATTCCGTCGCTAATAAAAGAAATTATTGTTTTTTAAAATAATTTTAGCGACGGATATCAAATTCCGTCGCTAATTTTAGCGACGGAAATCGAAATCCGTCGTAATTTCGGTCGTTAAAAATGGAGGGAAATTATTCCCGCCATTTTTAGCGACGGAATTTTTTTCCGTAGCTAATTAGCGACGGAAAATATATTCCGTCGCTAATTTGCGACGGAAAGGACATTCCGTCGCTAATTAGCGACGGAAATGGTTCCGTCGCTAAATATCCGTCGCGAAAACTATATTTTCTTGTAGTGATTTAGGTTTTGTGTTTGTATTGATTTTGGGTGTTCTTGATTAGTTGAGCCTCTTCTTTATGCCACGGGAAAGGAGAAGGCTAGTGGGAGTGGTGCTCATTGATTGGAGCAAAGGAATTACAGGCTTGGGAAAATATGTGCATTTTGATGATTTTTTTCCTTGTTGTTTTTCTGGAAATTGTATGGTTTATATGTTATGAGTTTTGACTATGTTGAGTTAATAACTTAGATTGTGACTTATTTTAGATTATTTGTGCATTTGGTTATGTTTTGGATTATAAATTGCTGAATTTTGGGTTTGGATGAATTGATCCTGGTTATTGCATGATTTCTTTGGATTATAAGCTAAATAAGTGGGTTTTAAGTTGGCTTTGATGAGTTAAATGTTTAATTTCTGTGTATATTGAGTTTGGTGTTGAGTTGGGATTAATTTCTGGGAATATTTTGGGTTTGGGTTCATCCACACGGCGGTATGGTATTGCATACCACTGCGTAAATCGTGTGTTTTCCTTCAGTTTTGCTTGTCCGTGATTTTATACGGCGGTAAGGACTCTTCATACCACTTGTAAAGTCATTCTGCCTTGAAGGAATTCTGGGCTGTGTATTTTACATGGGGGTATGGAATCCTCCATACTGCCGTGTAAAAGCATTCTGCCTGATGTGTTGGGCATGTTACACAGCAGTATGGTTTTACCTTACCACCGTGTAGGATGTCTTACACGGCAGTAAGGGTATATCATACTATCGTGTAAAACGTCTATGCCCCATAAATTTTGAAGTTTTCGATGTTCGTCTTTTTAATTCCTTTTTCATTTATTATCGGTTTTTCGATGTTCGTCTTTTTAATTCCTTTTTCATTTATTATTGGTTTTAATCCTATTTGGTGTCATTTCAATTAGCTACTAATGTTAAATTGTATTTTCTTTTTCCTTATTAAACTATATTGGATGATGTGGTTGAGTACGGAATGTTATATGCATATTTAAGTTCATGGTTCCCCTTTGTTAAATAATATATTATACTTGAATGTGATTTGTATTATGTATGACCTGTAAGAGTCAGTCTAGTGGATAGTTAGGCATGCCTAAAAGAGTTCTATAGCTGCAGCCCTCAGTTCTATTCTGGACCCTAATCAGGTCCCTGTTTAGTTCCTCGTGAACTTCAATGTGTTTGGATCTTATTTAAGATCCCCTTTGTAAAATGTTTTGAAATGAGAAAATGTGATATTATTTTTCTATTCATACTTGTAAGGTACCACCATGCATTCGATTTGTACCCGTAAGGTACCGCCATGCGTTCACTCGTTATCCACTACTGTGAGTCAGCAGGTGTTACATTGTATTGAGATTGTTCTGTTATGTTTATGAACATCTGAATCCGAATGAGTATGATTATAAGTATATGAATCTAAATGACTCTATTTATGAGCATATGAATCAGTTAGCATATGAAGATGATTATGAACCTTTGAATGGTTATGAATGTGATTCGTTTATGATTATATCTTATGATATTCAGCTTATGCCATTACGTACGTGATTTGCCTTGATGACCATTGTGAATGGCCATCCATACTATTGTTGTTTGTTTCCCCACTAAGCGTTATCGCTTAGCACGGTGTTTCACTCGTGCTGGTGCGGAAGGTGTATAGCTTTTGGGAGAGTCACTGCTAGTCAAGACAACACAGTGGGATTGTTGATAGGACTTAGCTTCTTTTTGTATTATGATTCTTTTGTAATAGTGACCTCTCTTTGTATTTAGGCTTTTTTTAAGCTTCCGCTTTGTATCTCTGAAAGTTGTAACTATGTTGGTATCAGAACAGTTATATATTAATCTTATTCCATCAATGAATGATCGTTTGGTTTTAAAGTTTTTAATTTCTGCTATTTATTTGTATGTTTATATTATATGAATGAATGTGTGTGTACCGTTCTTTTTGGTTACACCCCTGCTCATACTGGTTCTCACTCCCTTGCGGATGGGATTCCCTACGTATGGGAAGGGGGTGTTACAGTTTTTGGTATCAGAGCCCCAGTTTAGGCATTTTCTGGGTGATTGGCCCCAGTTTTTGGCTGATGTGAATGTCTTTGTCTTTCTTTTAGATTGATTTTGATTCCGTTTGTGGGTCGCTTGAGGGGTCCGCTGAGAGTGTGAATCCCTAAGCTGTAGATCCTTCAATGTCTGTTTTGGCTCAAACACCTAGGGTTCAGCCTGAGGCCGCAACCATGCCCTTCGAGGTAATGTTGAAGATTTCTCAGGACATGGCTCGAGTCTTGGATAGGGTGACCGCTCCGAGAGCCCCATGAGAGAGCATGAGGAGAGCTGGTGTCCTCCAGATAGGCAAGTAGAGAGTGTGTGGCATTGCTTCAGGGATCCGCTTATGATTGGTGGAAGTTGGTCCATAGGCATCCCCAGTTGCCTGACCCGATCACATGGGAGTACTTCGAGAGAAAGTTTACTAATAAGTATGTGACTAGGGAGTATAAGGATGCTAAGTGGGCACAGTTCTTGAGTTTGAAGCAGAGGGCTATGTCAGTATCAGAGTTTGAGAAAGAGTTCAACCGTCTTTCTAAGTATGCTCCAGAAGGTGTTCTGACTGAAGAGTTTCGGTGTCGGTATTTTGAGGCCGGTTTGAATGAGTCATTGAGAGACATGATTATTTCTTTGATGAGTACTTCGAGTATTGGCTACTACCAGATAGTGCAAGTAACAGTACAGGCTGAAAGATCTGAGTCAGTTCTGAGAGAGAGGGCTCAAAGAAGGAATCCCCCTCATGGAGGGTCTGGATCCTCATCATCTTCGTGTAAGAGGTCAAGGAACCCGCATGATGAGTCTTCTTCAGGTCCGATTTCGAGAGGCAGAAGGCAAGGTTCTGCCATGGGTTCTAGTGCGGGCAGAGGTAGATCTGGTAATAGGACTTATGTATTGCCTGAGTGTCCTTGCTGCAGTAGGGCCCATCGGGGTGAGTGTCAGTGGCTCACAAGTGGTTGTTTTCGATGTGGGAGCACTAATCACTATTTGGCTAATTGTCCGAGGTTGAGTGAGGCTTCTGGTGATCAGTGTGAGGCTAGTGGAGTTGGATATAATGCTCTACAAGCCAGTTATGGTAGAGGCCGAGGTAGAGGTCGAGGTGGTCGACATAGAGAGGGAGCTCCATCAATGTCGATTGATCGTCCCTTGACGGTTTCAGCTAGAGCGTATGCCATGAGAGCTCAGGATGAGCAGGATGCCCCGGATGTGATTGCTGGTAAGTTCCTACTCTTTGACACTGAGTTAAATGCTCTAATTGACCCTGGTTCCACACACTCATATTTGCGCACGAGTAAGTTATTTGATAAGTTATATGATGTTGATCAGTTAGATTATGAGGTTTGTGTGACCAGCCCTTTAGGGCATGGTGATCAGTGTGAGGCTAGTGGAGTTGGATATAATGCTCTACAAGCCAGTTATGGTAGTGGCCGAGGTAGAGGTCGAGGTGGTCGACATAGAGAGGGAGCTCCATCAATGTCGATTGATCGTCCCTTGACGGTTTCAGCTAGAGCGTATGCCATGAGAGCTCAGGATGAGCAGGATGCCCCGGATGTGATTGCTGGTAAGTTCCTACTCTTTGACACTGAGTTAAATGCTCTAATTGACCCTGGTTCCACACACTCATATTTGCGCACGAGTAAGTTATTTGATAAGTTATATGATGTTGATCAGTTAGATTATGAGGTTTGTGTGACCAGCCCTTTAGGGCATAGTGTCAATGTGAGTAGAGTGTATAGGAAGTGTCCCCTTTTGGTTCAGGGTTTTGAGTTCTCTACAGATTTGATTGAGTTGCCATTTTGAGAATTTGATTTGATTTTGGGTATGGATTGGCTTAGTAAGCATCAGGCTGTAGTGGATTGTCATTGAAAGGTAGTTGTGTTGCAAGATAGAGATCAGTCTTCTGTAGTGGTTAAAGGTTTGGGTTCGAGTTCTTTGAGTAATGTGATTTTTGCCATGCAAGCTAGGAGGTATATGAGGAAAGGTTGTTAGGCATTTTTAGCAGTTGTGTTGGATTCGAAGCGTGATCAGGTTGAGATTAAGGATATCCCAATTGTTAGAGAGTTTAGTGATGTGTTTCCAAGTGAGTTTCCTTGGTTGCCTCCCGAGAGAGAAGTGGAGTTGTCCATAGAGATTTTGCTGGGTACGTCACCATTTCGAAAGCACCTTATCGGATGGCTCCTGTAGAGTTGAGGGAACTCAAAACTCAGCTACAAGAGTTATTGGATAAGGGGTTTATTCGACCCAGCATATGTCCATGGGGAGCCCCGATTTTGTTTGTTAAGAAGAAAGATGGTTCTTTGAGGATGTGCATTGACTATAGGCAAATTAACAAGGTTACAGTGAAGAACAAGTATCCCTTGCTTAGAGTCGAGGATTTGTTTGATCAGCTTAGAGGTGCAGGTATTTTCTTAAGGATTGATCTTCGGTCGGGTTACTATCAGCTTCGAGTTCAGGATGCGGATGTGGTTAAGACTGCATTTCGAACGCGGTATGGCCACTATGAGTTCCTTGTGATGCCGTTTGGTTTTACTAATGCACCTGCGGCTTTTATGGATTTGATGAACAGAGTGTTTAGGCCATATCTCGATCGATTTATAGTATTGTTTATAGACGATATTTTGGTTTACTCGAAGGATGAGAATGAGCATGAAGAGCATCTTCCATTAGTGTTGCAAGTTTTGAGGGAGCACCGTTTATTTGCGAAGCTAAGTAAGTGTGACTTTTGGCTTCGAGAGGTGTCTTTCTTGGGTCACATTGTGTCAACTAAGGGTATTCAAGTGGATCCAGCTAAGATTGAGGCAATTGTGGATTGGAAAGTGCCTAGGAATGTTCCTGAAGTGAGAAGCTTCCTTGGTTTGGTAGGCTACTACCATCGGTTTGTGAAGGGTTTTTCGGTTATTGTTGTTCCTATGACCAGATTGTTGAGGAAAGGAGTCAGATTTGAATGGTCGGATAAGTGTCTGCTATGCTTTGAGAGGTTGAAGAGTTTGTTAGTTGAAGCTCTTGTATTGACTCAATACACCTCGGGTATGCAGTTTGTAATGTACAGTGATGCTTCAGGTATTGGACTCGGATGTGTATTGATGCAAGAGGGTAAAGTTGTGGCTTATGCGTCTCGTCAGTTGAACTCATGAGAAGAACTATCCGACGCATGATTTGGAATTGGTAGCTGTGATCTTTGCTTTAAAGATTTGGCGGCATTATCTGTATGGGGAGAAGTATAGGATTTTCACGGACCATAACAGTTTGAAATATCTCCTCATACAGAAAGAGTTGAACATGAGACATCATCGATGGTTAGAGTTATTTAAGGACTATAACTGCATTGTGGATTACCATCCGGGTAAAGCCAATGTAGTTGCGGATGCTTTGAGTAGGAAGCCGGTTTCAGCTTTATTTTTAAGGCAATTCAGATGGAGATTTGATTCAGTTGGGGCTTTGGTTGCCCAATTGAGAGTGAAGCCGACTTTGAGACAGTCGATTGTGGACGCTCAGAAGGATGATGTGAAGTTACAGCGGGTTTTGCAAGAGGTTCAGCAGGGTAAACAATCTGAGTTTTCGGTTTTGGATGGGGTGCTTATGTATAGGGATCTAAGAGTGATGAGTTAAGGAAGAAGCTTTTGAGTGAGGCACAAACTACGGTCTTTACTATGCATCCTGGTAGTGAGAACATGTATCGGGATATGAAGCAATTCTACTGGTGGTCTGGGATGATGAGAGACATTGTGGAATTCGTGGTGAAATGTTTGACTTATCAGCAGGTAAAGGCTGAGCATCAAGTCCCTTCGGGATTGCTCACTCCTTTATCCGTTCCTATGTGGAAATTGGATGACATTGCCATGGATTTTATATCGGGTTTGCCAGTGACTCAGAGGAAGCATAATTCGGTTTGGGTTGTTGTGGATCGGCTTACAAAGTTAGCGCATTTTGTGCCAGTTAGAGTGGACTATTCGATGGATAAGTTGGCCAGTGTGTATGTGGATGAGGTAGTTCATGCCATTGTCAATAGTGTCAGATCGGGATCCAAGGTTCACATCTAAGTTTTGGAAGGAATTGCAGAGAGCTTTGGGTACCAAGTTTAACTTTAGCACAACATTTCATCCTCAGACAGATGGTCAGTCCGAGCAAGTTATCCAGATTTTAGAGGATATGCTTCGGGCTTGTGCTTTGAATTTTTCTGGCAGTTGGGATCAGTTGTGCGACTTATGGAGTTTGCCTACAATAACAGTTTTCAGTCCAGAATTGGGATGTTACAGTTTGAGGCTTTGTATGGTCGACAGTGTAGGACTCCAGTTTGTTGGACAGAGTTAACCGAGTGATCTTTTATTGGGCCAGAGATGATTAGGGATACCGAAGAGAAGATCAGAGTTGTGCAGCATAATCTAAAAATGGCTAAGGATAGACAGAGGTCCTATGCCAATTTGAAGAGAAAGGATATTCGGTTTGAGATCGGGGACAAAGTTTTCCTTAAGGTTTCAACTTGAAGGAAAGTATTGCAGTTTGGCAAGAAAGGTAAACTTAGTCCTCGGTTCATTGGACCTTTTGAGATTTTAGAGAGAGTTGGTATGGTAGCCTATAGATTGGCTTTACCGATGGAGTTGGCTAGGATGCATGATGTCTTTCATGTCTCCATGCTTCGTCGATATAGATCGTATCCATCGCATGTGTTGTCAGTTCAAGATGTTCGGATTAAGTCAGATTACTCCTATGAGAAAGAGACAAAGGCCATTTTAGCTCGGGAAGTGAAACAGTTGAGAAGCAAGCAAGTCCCTCTGGTCAAGGTTCTTTGGCATCATCACGGAGTCGAAGAAGCGACTTGGGCACCAGAGGCGACGATGAGGATTCAGTATCCGCATTTATTCAGTTTAGGTGAGAATTTCGAGGATAAAATTCTTGTTAGTAGGGGAGAGTTGTAACATGCCGTTTTCCCCCTAGTAGCTTGAACCATGTTTTAGCCATGATTGCCATGTGTATGTGTGCATGTGTGAGTGTTTTGGTATGTGTTAAGGATATTTTGGGCAAAATGCATGTTTTATGGGCTTTAATAGAGTGTGAGTGCATATATGTTAGTATGGTATATGTGTATTGGGTTGTGTTAGTGTGTGCATGTGCATATGGTTGTGGTGTGTGATTTAAGAGGGTTAGCCTTGTGAGTGTTGTCTTGCATGAGTGTAGGGTGTGAGTGGTCAAGTTCCACCAACCGAAGAGTGACATGTGGCTAGAGATTTTAAAAAGAAGCATAAATAGAAGAGCGAGAAAATGGGACAGCCAATTTTGTTGCCTTTTTCCTCGTTTTCTTCCTTCTCTTTACTCTTCTTCTTCTTTTCTCTTCATTTGTGTGCCCTAGCTTGGATTCAGGTGTTGGTGGTGGAAATTGATCATTCCTTGAGCTTTGATTGATAAGTGTAGTCGGTTTCTTCTTCTTCTTCTTCTTCATCTTCTTCTCTTATTCTTGATTTTGGCTAGACTGAGTGTTAATTTATGTTTTGTGTTTGTATGGATTTTAGGTGTTCTTGATTAGTTGAGCCTCCTCGCGATCCCAAGGGAAAGGAAAAGGCTAATGGGAGTGGTGGTCATTGATTGGAGCAAAGGAATTACAGGTTTGGGAAAATATGTGCATTTTGATGATTTTGTTCCTTGTTGTTTTTCTGGAAATTGTAAGGTTTATATGTTATGAGTTTTGACTATGTTGAGTTAATAACTTAGATTGTGACTTGTTTTGGATTATTTATGCATTTGGCTATGTTTTCGATTATAATTGCTGAATTTTGGGTTTGGATGAATTGATCATGGTTATTGCATGATTTCTTTGGATTATAAGCTAAATAAGTGGGTTTTAAGTTGGCTTTGATGAGTTAAATGTTTAATTTCTGTGTATATTGAGTTTGGTGTTGAGTTGGGATTAATTTCTGGGAATTTTTTGGGTTTGGGTTCATCCACACGGCGGTATGGTATTGCATACCACTGCGTAAATCGTGTGTTTTCCTTCAGTTTTGCTTGTCCGTGATTTTATACGGCAGTAAGGAATTCTGGGCTGTGTATTTTATACGGGGGTATGGAATCCTCCATACCGCCGTGTAAAAGCATTCTGCCTGATGTGTTGGGCATGTTACACGGCGGTATGGTTTTACCTTACTACCGTGTAGGATGTCTTACACAGCGGTAAGGGTATATCATACCGCCGTGTAAAACGTCTATGCCCCATAAATTTTGAAGTTTTCGATGTTCGTCTTTTTATTTCCTTTTTCATTTATTATCAGTTTTAATCCTATTTGGTGTCTTCAATTAGCTACTAATGTTAAATTGTATTTTCTTCTGCCTTATTAAACTATATTGGATGATGTGGTTGAGTATGGAATGTGATATGCATATTTAAGTTCATGGTTCCCCTTTGATAAATAATATATTATGCTTGAATGTGATTTGTATTATGTATGACCTACAAGAGTCAGTCTAGTGGATAGTTAGGCATGCCTAAAAGAGTTCTATAGCTGCAGCCCTTAGTTCTATTCTGGACCCTGATCAGGTCCCTGTTTAGTTCCTCGCGAACGTCAATGTGTTTGGATCTTGTTTAAGATCCCCTTTGTAAAATGTTTTGAAATGAGAAAATGTGATATTGTTTTCCAATTCGTACCCGTAAGGTACCACCATGCTTTTACTCGTCATCCACTACTGTGAGTCAGCAGGTGTTATATTGTATTGAGATTGTTCTATTATGTTTATGAACATCTAAATCCGAATGAGTATGATTAAAAGTATGTGAATCTAAATGACTCTATTTATGAGCATATGAGTCAGTTAGCATATGAAGATGATTATGAACCTTTGAAAGGTTATGAATGTGATTCGTTTATGATTATATCTTATGATATTCAGCTTATGCCATTATGTATGTGATTTGCCTTGATGACCATTGTGAATGGCCGTCCATACTATTGTTGTTTGTTTCCCCACTAAGCGTTATTGCTTAGCATGGTATTTCACCCGTGCAAGTGCGGGAGGTGTATAGCTTTTAGGAGAGTCGCTGCCAATCAAGCCAACACAGTCGGATTGTTGATAGGACTTAGCTTTTTTTTTTTATTATGATTCTTTTGTAATAGTGATCTCTCTTTGTATTTAGGCTTTTGTTAAGCTTCCGCTTTGTATCTCTGAAAGTTGTAATTATGTTGGTATCAGAACAGTTATGTATTGAATCTTATTCCATCAATGAATGATCATTTGGTTTTAAAGTTTTTAATTTTCGCTATTTATATGTATGCTTATATTATATGAATGAATGTGTGTGTACCGTTCTGTTTGGTGACACCCCTGCTCATGCGGGTTTTCACTCCTTTATGGATGGGATTCCCTACGTATGGGAAGGGGTGTTACAATTCTAAACCTTGAACGATAAGGGGACAATTCCTTTACACCCTACTCACATTAACACTATGCCCTAAAGGACTGGTCACACAAATCTCATAATCTAACTGATCAACATCAGGCAATTTAGCATGCAAATTATTTGAACACAAATATGAATGTGTTGACCCAGGGTCTATTAGCGCATATAACTTAGTGTCACAAAGTAGAAACTTACTAGCTATCACTTTGGGTGTATCCTATTCTTCTCGAGCTCTCATCGTATAAAATCTCGCTAGTGCCGCTTGGGGATGGTCTACTAACTGAGATGGAGCTCCCTCTCTAGGCCAACTACCATGACCTCTTCCTCTACCTCTACCTCGACTAGCTTGTAGGGCATTGGATCTAGCTCTACTGGCCTCCTACTGATCTTGGGTGTTCTCATTTAACTTAGGGCAATTAGCCAAAAAATGGTCCGTACTTCCGCATCGGAAACAACCTCCAGTCAGCTAATGGCACTCACCCTTATGGCGCTTACTACAATGAGAGCATTCAGGTACAACTTCACTCCTGGCACCCGAACTACCTCTACCTGAACTAGATACATTTGAAGATCCCTGCCTTCTACCACTCATAGCAGGATTAATGGAGGACTCATATGGAGAATTCATGTTAGGGTTCCTTGATCTCTTACCCGAGGATGAACCTCCATGAGGGGGATTCCTTCTCTGAGCTCTCTCTCTCAAAATAGTCTCGGAGCATTCCGCTCGCAAAGCTGCCTGCACAATCTAATAATAACTAACTGCAGGAGCACTCATCAGAGATATCAACATCGCTCTCAAAGACTCATTCAAACCGGCCTCAAAATGCTGACAACGAAAATCTTCGGTGAGGATACCCAGTGGAGAATACTTACTGAGTCTATTAAATTCCTTTTCATACTCAGCCACATATAATGTTCTCTGCTTGAGACTTAGAAAATGCGCCCATTGTGCCTCTTTATATGCTTTAGTCACATACTTACTATTAAATTCCCATTCAAAGAATTCCCATATTACTGGGTCGAGTAATTGAGGATGCTTGTGGACTAACTTCCACCAGTCGTAAGCAGAACCTTCCAAAAGCAAGACTACACACTCCACTTGCCTATCTGGTGGACAACGAATCTCTTCTAAAACCCTTGCTACTTTCTCAATCCACTTCTTCGCCAATTCAGATTCATCCAAACTCGTCCCATAGAAATTCTCCGCCCAAGACTTCCTCATACTCTCTATCGGGGCTCTCGGTGCGATCACCCTCTCTAAGATCCTAGCCATGTCTTGAGATATCTTTAACATAAAATCGAAAGGCATGGCTGGCGCCTCAGGTTGCACCCTAGCTGACTGAGTAGGACTAGACACAGATGGATATTGCTCTTAGTGATTAGTACTTTCTGCCGACCACTCGACCGACCCACGTGCAGACTCCATCTACTACAAAAAATAAAGACATCGACATTAGGCCAACACTGTCCTAAACATATATTTATATCCTACGGTCATCTAGAAATGCCTAAACCTGGGCTCTGATACAAAAAATTGTAACACCCCCTACCTATACATAAGGGAGCTCAACCACAAGGGAGAGTGAGAACCTGCATAGATAAGGGTGCCACCAAAACGAACCACAACATGCATATATATAAACAGAATAAATTAGAACCTTTTACATCAAAAAGAACAGGCTCAAAACTGCCAACCAAAACTCTCGAACCCCTTTCATAAATATAACTGAATATTCATCACAAAAAGATACAGAAGTACGAAATCTGTCTTTACAACTTTACAAAATATACAGCTAGAGGATTACAACAGCAAAAAGGAACTACAAGACTATACAAAAAGATACATTAACCAAAACATAAATCTCCTCAAAAAGCTCTCCTACTATGTTGGCCTAGATTATTGCTGACCTTCCAAAAACTCCACAGCTTTCGCACCTACAGGGATAGAACACCTGTGCTAAGCGATAACGCTTAGTGGGAAAACGAAAGATGAATGACCATTCACAATGGCCGTTAAGGCAAAACACATGCATATGCCACAAGCATATCAAAATTTCATATGAGCGTAATACTTATATCATGCACCACATTCACAAGAGTTCCATAACATATACTCATTAATATAACAAGATCACATTCATAATAAAATCACATAGATGCCTGCAAACTCTTAGTTACGGATAACGAGTGAATATATTAGTACCCGTGGGTACGATCAAAAGAAATTTCTTTATTTTTTATCCAAAAACATTTTCACATTGAGGATCTTAAACAAGATCCGAACACATTAAGGATCGCGAGGACCCAAACGGTGACCTGATCAGGGTCCAAAACACATTGGGGCTGGAGCTAACAGAACTCTTTAGGCATGCCTAACTATCCAGTAACTTGATACAACATATATAATGCATATATTAAAGTATATAAAAGATCACACATAATCGCATTTGTATCCCAAGAGTAACCAAGCATGCTGATTATAGCAAAAGAAAACAGAATGGCAAACAGGGCAACTATCGCTATCGCGACGGATGCCATGCCCGCAACAGAGGCAAAACTCACCTACTGTAGTGCTCGCGATAGCCTTCGTGCTTGAGCAAAGAGGGGCAGATAGGCCTCTGTCATGCTGGTGATGAGAGTCGTGCTCACGACAGAGGGCAGGGAAGGTTACTGTCGTGCTCATGCACGTGGGCGTGCTCGCGACTGCAATCAACTCAGCAGAACCGAACTCTCTATTGCGCTCGCAACCGAGGTCTCGCCCGCGACAAAGGCCCTTCTCTACAGGAGCTCAAAATATCAAGCTCTGTTACGCTCGCGAAAAGTCAATTTCCTGCTCCCTCAGCCGAAAATCTGCAGAAAACTCATGCCCTAAAATCAACTAAAAATGCAATAGACCTACCAAACTTCAACACAATCCAAATCAAGCATTCAATACATATTATACAACATAAAACCCACATTTTATTCTAATTTCATGAATTAAATCATTAAAATGGACAACCAGAAACCCATATACTCTAAACCCAAAATTTTATGTCATTAATATACCCAACTCATGTTCAAACTCAATTCTACAATCAATTAACAAATCAATTCAATTATTCAACTCATACCTCAATTAAACACACTATTACACATTTTCATTTCAATTTTCCACTAATCAAAACAGAAATTTAAGAATTAAAAATGCAAATTCACTAAATCCAAAACCTTTGGATATCTTAAGCTCCTTAAGCTCAAACCACAGCACTTCCTCCAACCTTTTCTTTACCCTTGGGTTCCTTAGATGGGATCTCTGCCAAACAAGCCCCAAAACACACAAACAACACAACTTAACCCAAGACCACAACTTACATACCCATTCCCAAATGGAAGCAAAAGAAAAGAAGAAGAAGAAGAAGAAGAAGAAGAAGAAGAAGAAGAAGAAGAAGAAGAAGAAGAAGAAGAGCACATACCTGCTAAAGAAGCTCTAAGATTGTCAAAATCCACCAAAGAATCACTTGAGAAGGCTTAGGGAAAAAGAGAAGGAGAAGAAGAAAAAAATGGGAAGAGGAAATGGGAGAAGGGTAGATTTTGCTCTCTGTCATTTCTCTCTCCTAGGTTTATATAACCCCTCATTTCTTTCTCTTTCTCTTACCACGTGTCACATAGACCATGGTGGGTTTTGGAAAAAATTCTTCTAGTTCTTCTTAACTTCACAAAACACATACAAATCCTACTAACTTAATAAATCATGCAATTGACTCTTTAATTAAAAAAATAACACATACAATAACTCACACAAAAATGCTCAAAATTACTAGGGTGAAATCGGGGTGTTACAGTGCCAGCTGGACTTTTCGATGGGTCTTTCACCTAAAACCGATCAAAGTAATTTTTTGTATATAAGTGTTACGTTCAGTGATTTTCAAGAGAAAAAGTTTTCTTTCATTACTTTTGCGCAATTGGGGCATAAGTTCGATGATCATGGGTTAAACTAATCCATTTTTACTTATGTGTAGCAAACAACAGTATGCTACAACATATCACCTCCAATAGCAACCCACACTAAAATAGGATCTCAAAACTGCTTTTAAAGAAACAATAATGGTAGAAATTCTTCTAAGGCTAGTTGAAGAATTCGACTAGAGCATAAAAGGAGAAAAAGATGCAATGTATGGTGGTACACAACCCTAATTCGGGTATTATGAGTATTTATAGTCATTTAAATGCTTTTTCTTAGTCCTATTAGCTTAAGTTTGACTATTTAAAGGTTGTCTAAACAAAAGGCTTTAGTTAATTGGACAAAAGTCCATTCTATAGGCCTCCATAAGGCTTATGCTCAAAAAGCATCGCAAAGGATTCTGCTCATGGCCTTATATGATCGAATCACATTTTTGTTCTTCTAATTAGCCCCAAACCATCCATACAAGTCAAAAGAAGCATCTAGCCAATGTCAAAAAGTCTGTGGTTTGACTTTTACCTTTCCATAGGCAGTTATCTTGCAATTAACTCCTTTCACCTTTCTTTATCCTATTCAATTTTGAGTATAGACTCTATTTCAACTCAAGCTTGATTATCTATGTTATATCAAGCCCTGAATATTTAAATTTTTGTTTTGGATACTTTATTCTAAAGTTCATCCAAGAAAAATATTCAATAGAGCATAATACTCTAGCTATAGATTATTGAATAATGGCATCTTACAATAGACCAAGAAATAAAATCCCTTTTTAATATACGGTGATGAATTCTGTATTGATCACCTAACTATCTTCAAACTAAATCCAATCACCAAGCAATGAACACTCCATAATGGAGCATAAGTAATGGAGTCAAAGTGCAACACTTAATACCCAAGATAACCTTGGTGGTATCACTATAATGAAATTCAATCACTGATATAAATTAAGTATCTATGTGATAATCTCATATAAGGTGTCCAATGTACTTGTTCTCTTAACAAGTAGCCGATAAGTTAAAATCTATACTTTATTTATGTCAATTTTTAGGTTACTTTTGAGTTTTGTAGTTATTATTTTAGGTTGTTTTTGTTTAAAATAATTTTAGATCTTTAAATGGACTAAATTGAACTTTTATTGTGTTTTTGGTAGATTTTAGGTAATTTACACAGTGGTAAGGAGTTTCATAACGCCGTGTAGCCACAAAAAGCCAGGAAGCACGTGCATGGAATATTACACAACGATAAGGATTTTTATACCGTCATATAATCAGGATTTTCAGATATTTGAAGGAGTTTTACACGGTGGGCAAAAATCACCTTACCACCATGTAAATCAAGAGGAAATCAAGTTGCAATCCAGTAGCTATTTACACGGCAGTAATGATCTTTGTACCGCACCAAGTAATACAAAATGGCTTTATTTAAATGAACAACTGATAATGTACACTGACACAGGCAAAATAAACTAAATCTAAGAGCAAGTGTACTCTGTCGGTGCAAGTAGTAAATGATATTGAGTCCAGAATATCGTCCTCATGGAACAACCTAACAATTACTAGAATTCTCAAATACTTATGTTATTTAGACAGAAAATAGTTAAATATGAAACTAAGTTAAATTATGCTAATAAATGACTAAATAATCTAATACTAATTTTAAGAAGAGAATTAATAATTATGATGAATGTTAGAACTTGGGTTTCACTTAACTTCTCAACTATGTAATTTTTTAAATTTTTATGCAAAAGAATGATAATTCACATGAGATGGTGATTTTTTCCTAAATTAATCAAAATCTAATGATCATGGTATTTTAACCCTAATCTCAATTTAATTCTTCCAATTGATCAAGTAAAAGAACCAAAATTAGAAAGCATTAAGTTTAATGGAAAAGCCTTGATAAAAATAAAAAATCACAAGGAAAAAAATAAGTTTGATCATTCATATTTGCAATCCAAGTTATGTTTCATTTGATCCACCAATTAATCCAATTGGTCAAGTAAATTAATTGATTAGTTTCATGTTAATTTGATCAATTTCAACAAGCATTAATCTCAATAAAAACATAATCTCAAACCATAAAATTAATCTCATGTATAAAACTAAAAATATATTACATAATCTCAAAGCTAAGATCCACCATAACCCTAACTATGGAATTTAGTTCATAATGACATTAAAATCCAAAACAAAACCAAAATCTATCAAATTCATCATAATAGCAAAAGAAAAATAAATTAGAGGAAAGAAAAAAAGAACACGATGAAGAATAGGTCTGCCCACCAGCAGGTTTCAGAATAGAGGAAGAGGAAGAATAGGATATGGGTTGGCCACCAGCAGGTTATTTCTCCACTTTCTTTGATCTTCTTCTTCTATTACCGTAATCTTCAATTGTTATGTTTTTCGATGTGTTTTTCTCCTTCAAATTAGGTTAAGAGATGTGTTTTTAATGTGTAACTGCCCCCTTTTTATGTTCCTTCTATCATAGTCCATTCAGAAAAAGAAGTCTGTCAAAATAAGAATTAAAAACCCATCAAATTATAGACCAAAGCTGCGATCAAAGCTGGGTCTTTCTTTGGTCTCAGCTTTGGTCAGTAACTTTCTCTCTACCAAAGTTGATACTTGCTTTGCTTCCAGCTGATAACTTCAATATAGTACTTAGTTTTGATAGTATTTTTGTATGATTTTTGGGTATTTAGTTGTGTTTTTTGTCATGTTATGTTTCTTTTAGGTTAATTTTGCTAATCTTAGTCAAATTGGAATTTTGATGCATTATAGATAGCTTTTTGATGGAGTTTGATTTATCTTTGCAGGTGTGGTTCTAGGTACCTCACGGTCACAACCAAATTGGTTGTGACCGTGACATAAAAAGGAATTGAAAACAGGAGCTAACTTACAGGGGTCACAGTCACAACAAAACTCATTATGACCGTGACATAGAGACCCATCGGACAGAATGCAAGTATGAAGCACCTCACAGTGGCAACCTATTCGGCTGTCACCGTGAAATGAAAATAACCAAGGCAGAATCAGTGCAGTACGTACCTCACGGTGGCAACAAATTTCATTGCCATCGTGACATAAATTTTTCCTGGACAGAAGCTAAAATTGAAGACCTCACGGTGGCAACAGATTTCATTGCCACCGTGACCCCTCTCCTGTGCGCAAAGGCAGATTCACATTCTCGACACCTCACAGTGGCAGCAGATTTCTTTGCCACCGTGACCACTCTGACACTATATAAACATATTTTTTTGTTTGGCTAGGGTCCGAATTTTTTAGTGGAGTTTTCATATTAGTTTGGAGTTTGACAATTTTTGTAGTTTTTCTTCTATTCTGAATTTTAGGTTTCAAATTTTTTTGTCTTTAGTTTTGAATTAGAAATCAAGAATATTTCATCAAATTCACATAGTTTAATTTCCATAGAGTTTTTATTTTGGGTTTCCAGAATTTTAAATTAACTCTCCATTGAAGATCCAAAGAAGAAGATCAAAAAACATAAGATTCAACCGGGATTTCCACCTCAATGAATTTCTGGGTTTATTCTTTCCTTTACTCTTTTGATTTTGTAATGGATCGTGAGTAGTCTTTTAGTTGTTTGGGGGATCTTTGAATCCCCTACCCTTGATGTGAATTCTGAACATGTTTTGATATTCAATATATGAAACAAAGGTTTATTTCGCTGGTTCTTATTGTCAAATCATGAGATGTATATTTTCAAGTTAATTTCCAGTTTTAATGAATGATTTAATTCATGTATCTTAATTGGTTATTGAGTTGTATTATTGAATGTCATGATCAATTATCTTCAGATTTTCTGTCATGTTTGCTGTATCATTTGGGCTGCTTCGGAATGGGAATCTAGATGTGCAGGTTTTCATGGTTTAAGATTGGAGTGACGAGTGAAAGAATTAGGTTTTAGGTTGTTTGGCTCCGGAATGGGAAAGCAAACCGAACTTAGGATTTTAGACCCGTGCTTAGGCTAGTTGTATGGCTTGCTCCAGAATGGGACGTCATGCAATTAGAGTAGCTTGCTCCGGAATGGGACGCTTGGGTTAAGAGGGTTATCCCAATTTCATTCGTATATGTTTCTTTATGTGTTTTGATTCATGTTTGGGTATAGGGTGGATGAGTGAACCTGAGCAACGTTTTTCTATTCTGAATTCTTTGCTTGTTAATTTTTGCATCAATTTATTTCTACCATTTATTGCAGTAATTTAATTTGATTATTTATGTTGCTTATTTTTAGCTGTTTAATTCTTTTGTTTTTAATCAATAGATTACTAAATCAATTCAAACGTTTGGAAATTCTTTAGCATATATTTGATTTTCTTAACTTACGCACACAATCCCTTGGGTACGATAACTCGGGGTCTTAATTTTACCCCACTGTATTACTTGCCGATTCAGTACACTTATTGAGATCGCGTTAAGTTTTTGGCGCCGTTGTCGGGGATTGGCGTTGTTTGTGAGTTTTGATTTTTATTTGTATGTGTGTTTATTTTTCTTATTTAATTTTTTTTATTTATTTTCTTATTCTTTTCAGGTAGTTGTGGTGCATGAGCAGATTGAGACAAGAACAAATAGCACCCTACGACCCTGAAATCGAGAGGACTCTGCATCAACGAAGGAGAGCTAACAGAGACAATAACATGGAAAACAATCCTCCTCCTATTGGTGAAGTTCCTCCCGAGAACGAACAAGTGCCGAGGGCATAAGAAGAGAATCCGGGTATATACAGAGAAGAGGTCCCTAGGCAGAGAACGATAAGAGACTATACTGTACCGAGATGGAATGAGGATCATCGAACAATTATACTGCCACGGGGAGTACAGTTTAAACTTAAACCAGCAACCATCAATATAGTACATAGGAACCATTTTTCGGGTTCAAAAGTGGAAGATCCTGCACAGCACCTGGACATATTTTTGGAGGTTAGTGATATGGTCCAGATTCCAGGAGTGACATCTGACTCGGCAAGATTAAAGTTGTTTCCTTTCACTTTGATTGGAAAAGCAAGAGAATGGCTTCAAATGTTACCGATACAGTCAATCAAATCATGGGACCGGTTACAAGAGAGGTTTCTGATGAGATTCTTCCCTCCTATAAAGACAGCGAACATCCGCAACAGTATTCTGGGTTTTAGTCAGATGGTTGAGGAGCCTTTTCATGAGGCTTGGGAAAGATTTAGGAGATTGTTGAGAAGCTGTCCACACCATGAGATAGCAATCTACCATCTGATGACGCAATTCTATAGAGGAGTTACACCGTAGACAAGATCCCTTTTGGATGCATCATCAGGAGGTTCATTCATGAATAGGATGCCAGAGGAAGCTTTCCATCTGTTGGATGAAATGGCAGCGAATGATGCTCAATGGGCTAATCCTAGATCGGTTCCGAAGAGACAAGGAATAGATAATGTGGATGAGGTGTCTATGTTGAAGGCACAGATTGAGTCAATGAAAAAAGAGATGAGTGGATTGAAAGTGCAAAATGTAGCCTCTGTGTCTCAAGAGAGTGGATGGTACGAAAGTGGGCAATCTAGTCAAGAGAGTGGAGCAATGGGAGATGTAAATGTTGTAGGAGATTACAGAAGAAATGACCCCTACAGTAACACATATAATCCGGGTTGGAGAAATCATCCAAACTTCTCTTGGAAGGATGGGAATCAAAATGCTTCATCCTCTAATTCATAGGTAAAAGCTCCCTTCAACCAAAACACTCATCACAACCAAGGGCAGTCATACCAACCTCCAATATCCATTTAGTATCAAACACCATATCCTCCCCATCACAACCAAGGACAAGGTTTTAATCAATCACAGGGTCAATCATACCACCCACCAGGATACCAACCGAGACCACCTGTGCAAGAAAAGAAGCCAAACCTTGAAGATATGTTGGCGACTTTCATAAACAGCCAACAATAGTTTGTGAATAGCCAGCAACAGTTTATGGCTAATCAAGAAACAAGGTGGAAATCTCAAGAGCAATGGAACCGAAATCGAGATGCTTCCATGAGGAATTTAGAAACTCAGGTGGGACAGCTTGCAAATTCTATGTCTCAAAGGCAACCGGGAACGTTTCCCTCGAATGTGGACCGAAATCCAAAGGAAGAAGCTAAAGCGATCACATTGAGAAGTGGCAAGGAAGTGGTACCGAGAGAGGACCAAGGTAAAAATTCTTCATCATCATCAGAAAAGGAGGAGCCGACACGGACGGTAAGTAACTCTAACTCTAGGGTAGAGGTTAATGAGAAAGCTCCTAAAAATAAAAAGGTTAAGGGTCTAGTGAATCCTAAAGTAGAAGATCTTGATATTAATAGACTGCCATTTCCTGCTGTGGCTAGACAGGAAAAGAAAAATGAGCAAAAGGCTAGGTTTCTAGAGATGTTTAAGAAACTACACATAAATTTACCATTCGCTGAAGCCTTAGCTCACATGCCTAATTATGCAAAATTTATGAAAGAATTATGTTCTAATAAAAAGAAATTAGAAGGGCATGGAACTGTACAGCTCACAGAAAATTGCAGCGCTATAATTATGAACAAGATCCCTGAAAAATTGGAAGATCCAGGTAGATTTACTTTACCCTGTGAAATTGGTGAGGATTTTTATGGAAATGCTTTGTGTGATTTGGGTGTTAGCATAAATTTGATGCCTTATTCTATTTGCAGGAAGCTTAATCTTGGAGAGCTCAAGGAGACGGGAATGAGACTCCAACTTACAGATAGGTCAGTGAGGAGACCCAAATGAGTGATTGAGGATCTGTTAGTGAAGGTGGGGAAATTTATTTTCCCAGTGGATTTTGTAGTGATAGAGATGGAAGAGGACCGCAAGGTACCACTCATTGTGGGTAGGCCTTTTTTAAATACTACCAAGGCGTTGATAGATGTACATGGTCAAACGGTAACCCTAAGGTTCAATGATGAGGAGTTGGTGGTGGACATGAACAAGGCTCAAAAATATCCATCTCGTGATATGGAGGAGTCTATTTATTTTGTGGATGAAATAGATGAGTGTGTGGAGGAGGTGCAGGAAAAAGTGTTGGGAGCTAATCCAGTGAGTGTGAGTTTGATACATTCATTGGAGGATAGAGAGATGGACGAAGAGATGAAGGGAAAATCGATGGCAGCCGTGGAAAAAGAAGATGAATAAGAGAAATTACAACAAGAAGAGCTTAATCCGAAAAAGGGGAATTCAAATTCTGAACTTAAACCTCTTCCCTCTCATTTGAAATATGTGTTTTTAGAAAATGAGCAAAAACCAGTAATTATATCTTCTTTGTTGTCAGGTGTTGAAGAGAAGATGTTGCTTGAGGTGCTGAAAAAGCACAAGGGTGACATTGGATGGAAGACATCAGATTTAAAGGGGATTGACCCTAGTTACTGCACACACTAAATTCCGATGGAGGAGGAATGCAAGCCGGTAGCTCAGCCTCAAAGGAGACTCAATTCGGCCATGCAAGAGGTAGTAAAGAAGGAGGTACTTAAACTCCTAGACTCAGGTATTATCTACCCTATCTCTGATAGTAAATGGGTTAGCCCAGTGCAGTGTGTGCCTAAGAAAGGGGGAATGACAGTGGTAAAAAATGAGCTAAATGAATTGATTCCAACTCGTACTGTTACGGGTTGGAGAGTCTGTATTGATTTTAGAAGATTAAACAATGCCACTATAAAAGACCATTTTCCCTTGCCATTTATTGACCAAATGTTAGAGAGGTTAGCGAGCAATAGGTTTTACTATTTTTTAGATGGGTACTCGGGATATTTGCAAATCCCTATAGCCCCTGAAGATCAAGAGAATACAGCTTTTACCTGCCCTTATGGCACATTTTCTTACAGGAGAATGCCTTTCGGATTATATATAATGCACCGGCTATGTTTCAGCGGTGTATGATGGCTATTTTCCATGACTTCATAGAGAAATTTATGGAGGTATTCATGGATGACTTCACTATATATGGGGCTGATTTTGAGAGCTGTTTAGAGCATCTCGATTTAGTGTTAGGGAGGTGTGAAAAGACCAACCTAGTTTTAAATTGGGAAAAATGCCATTTTATGGTGAGAGAGGGCATTGTGCTTGGGCATAAAATTTCGGAGAAAGGGATAGAGGTTGATAAGGCCAAAGTTGAAGTGATAGAAAAGTTACCACCCCTGACTAGTGTGAAGGGCATTAAGGGTTTCCTAGGACATGCAGGGTTTTACAGCCGTTTTATCAAAGATTTTTCAAAAATTGCTAAACCCTTGTCCAATTTGCTTATAAAAGATGCTCCTTTTAATTTTGATAGTGAATGCATGCTAGCTTTTGAGACTTTGAAACAAAGGCTCATTTCAGCCCCGGTGATTATATCTCCGGATTGGAATCTGCCGTTTGAATTAATGTGTGATGCTAGTGATTATGCAGTTAGAGCAGTGCTTGGACAGCGGCAGGATAAAATATTTTGTGCAGTTTATTATGCCAGTCATACTTTGACAGGGGCACAGGTTAATTATACCACCACTGAGAAAGAGCTTTTCGCGATTATTTATGCTTTTGAGAAGTTCAGGCCATATTTGCTAGGCACAAAAATCGTGGTGTGGTCAGACCATGCAGCTTTAAGGCATTTGTTTGCCAAGAAGGAGTCCAAGCCGAGACTGATTAGATGGGTGCTTCTATTACAAGAATTCGACTTGGAAATCAAGGACAAGAAAGGAGCGAAAAATTTTGTGGCGGATCATTTGTCACGATTAGAGAATGCTCACATTGAAAAAGGGGAAATTTTAGATTTTTTTCCTGATGAACATATTTGTGCTTTATTTGCATGTGACACTTCTTTTCCTTGGTTTGCTAATGTGGCGAATTTTCTTGCAGGAGGTTTTATGCCGAAGGACTTTACATGGCAGCAAAGGAAGAAGCTGCGAGCTGATGCCAAACATTACATTTGGGATGACTCATACCTATTCCGCTTATGTGCTGATCAAGTTCTAAGGAGGTGCATCTCAGATGAGGCGAAGGGAGAGATTATCATAGCTTGTCACAGTGGAGAAGCTGGTGGACATCATGGGTCAAATAAAATAGTATCAAAAAATTTATCTTCTGGTTTTTATTAGCCTACTATGTTTAAGGATGTCCAATTTTTTTGTGAAAACTTGTGATAGATGCCAAAGTGTAGGAAATATTTCTAAGAGAGATGAGATGCCCTTGACTAATATGCTTGAGGTAGAACTGTTTGATGTATGGGGAATAAACTTTATGGGACCTTTTCTGGTTTCATACAGGTTTGAATATATTCTAGTGGTAGTTGATTATGTGAGTAAATGGGTAGAAGTTGTAGCCACTAGAACTTGTGATGCAAAGGTTGTTTTAAAATTTTTGAGAAAGAATATATTCACTCGGTATGGGGCCCCTAGAGCCATTATTAGCGATGGTGGTAAGCATTTCGTTAACCACCAATTTAAGGCTTTATTGAAAAAATTTGGAGTTAGGCATAAGGTCACGACCCCTTATCATGCTCAAGCTAATAGTCAGGTTGAAGTGTCAAACCGGGAGTTAAAGGCCATTTTAGAAAAGACGGTCAATGTATCTAGAAAAGACTGGTACCTTAAGTTGGATGACGCTCTATAGGCTTATAGGATAGCATTCAAGACACCGATAGGGATGTCCCCTTTTTGGTTGGTTTATGGGAAGTCCTGTCATCTCCCAGTGGAATTAGAGCATAAGGCTTATTGGGCTACAAAATTTTTGAATTTTGACCTTGAGAATGTAGGAAAGTGCAGGGCCTTGCAGCTAAATGAGTTAGAGGAGCACCGATTTTGGGCATATGATCATGCCATAAAATACAAAGACAATACCAAGAAGTGGCATGATTGAAAGCTGATAAGGAAGGAACTTGTACCTGGAATGAGAGTACTCCTTTATGATAGCAGGTTGCGGTTATTTCCCGAAAAGTTAAAATCGCGATGGAAGGGGCCCTATGAGGTTGTGGCAGTTGATAAGTTTGGAGTGGTGACATTGAAGCACCCGAGGTTTGAGAATGAATTCAAGGTGAATGGACATCGTGTGAAGCCTTATTTTGAGTCTATATTTGATAGTGCTTCCGCGATTGCCGCTCTTGCAGATCCTTGACAGTATTTAAAAGTCCAGCTGCGGACTTGTTAAATGCAGAACTTCTTCTTAACTTTGTTTAGTTTTGTCAAATATGTGTTTAATAGTGAAACTATGTTTTTGTTGGAGAGTTTTCAAAGTAATTATAGCTAGAAGTTTAGTGAGGTTGATGAAATTTTTTGCAAGTGTGCAGGTGGTCACGGTGACAAGGGATTTGGTTACCACCGTGGCCAAATGAAGTTGCATTCTGGATTCTGTTTGGTGCACATGTCACGGTGGCAAGGTATCTGGTTGTCACCGTGACGAGATGAGGAGCGTATTCTGAAATGGTATAAATGGTATGTCACGATGACAATGAATTTAGTTGTCACCGTGACCATCGGGTAAGTAACATTCTATTTTGAGGTGTGCACATGTCACGGTGTCGATAGTTTTTATTGTCACCGTGACCCCAGGTGGGTTACATTTTGTTTTCAAAATGGGTTATGTCACGGTGTCAATGAAATTCATTGTGACCGTGACATGATGAACATTCAATTCTGTTTTGAGAGTGTGGTAAGTCACGGTGACAACTAAAGTTGTTGTCATCGTGACCCTATGGCGGTTCAATTCTGGATTGAAAATTTTGGGTATATCACGGTGGCAATGAAATTCATTGTGACCGTGACCCACACGAAAATATCTTTTAAAATCCCAGTTTTCCATATATTATTTCTCACTCTCCCACACATCATTCACTCTCACCGTACGTTATTCGCTCTTCTCTGCAATCTCTGTGTTTCTTTTCTCTCTGTTAGGCTACCATCTCTGATAATCTACAACAAGTCATTTTTCTTTTTCTTTTTCGTTATTTTCTTTATGTTTTCCTTTGCATGTTGTTCCCTGTTCATGCTTCTTCTCCATCATTATGCATTTTTTGTTTGCTTTGTCCGAATATTTCGTTTTGTCCTCTGGTATTGCTTTGCAATCTTGATGTGAATCCTCTTAATTATTACTTTCCTTCTCAATTTTTAGCCTTAATTTTGAACATGAATGATTGGGAAGTAGGAGTTTAGGGCGTAATTTGTGCACAACTTGGGTTGATGATTTTACACAAATTTTGGATTGGACTTGAATTTTATCGATCTTAAACTATTTGCTATGCATTGTATTATTGCTGATTGCTAATTTGGGAGGTTGTTAGTGCCCTTGGTTTCCAATTCCAATGCGTTTAAGTGTTGCATTCCAAGTGCTTGAAAAAATGTCTCTATGAACTGATCTAAAATGCAGAGTTTTATTTGCCTTGTTGCTTAATTATACTTTAAGGTTGTCATTGCACACTCTTAACCTCTTTATGAGTTGCTTCACTTTGTTAAAATCAAGCTCATTTGGAGGATGAATATGTTTGGGTAGAATAGATTGTTTACCGATGAGTAAATTTGTAGCCATTGTTTGTTTAAACTTAGATTGTTATTGAAATTGGCTGATTGTTGTAGTGCAGTGGCTCCAAAAAGAAAAAGTCCTCCTCTAGCTTCTAGTTTTAGTAGCCAACCCCCCAGTTTAGATTCAGTGGACATTTCCAAGGTACCATCATGGGTTTCGGGTAATAAAAAGGTTCCTTATGCTCTCTTCACCAAATGCTCGTACATCCCAACAAGCTATTTGGATTTTTGATTGTTGGAGAAACTCGGAATAAAAAATGAAGTCCAGCGGCTTATCGCCAACATTGGCTGGGAGCGGGTTTTCTTGCTTAATGAGAAAGTTTATCCTACTTTGACAAGAGACTTTGTGTCGACTATCACCTGTCGACCAGGCCGAGACCTTATCAATGATCCAAGTTCTGTTTCGTTCTTCTTGGACACTATAGAATATAACATCACTTTTCATGAATTTTTAGAGTATCTTGGTTTTCCACACCTAGTGCCGGATTGCTACAGTGGCTATGATAAAGATGATGCATGGGGTATAATTAGAGACGTGGTGACTGCCACACAATATGTCTCGGGCAAAACTAAATCACATCATTTAGACAGCCATATTCTGTGAATCCTACATCGATTTTTCTCATTATCTCTTTTAAGTCACGTGGATTCAGCAGGCCAAGTCAATCTGCCTGAAGCTCTATTTCTCGCTTGCATGGTGCGGGGTGTCCAAATTAATGGCGCCACGTATGTCTGGCATAAATTTAAAGAGATGCAATGGCACCCGAAAAAAGTGAAAAAGATAGCACTAGGTGGGTTGGTCACAGCCATTGCTAAGCGTGTCCGTCACCCCTTGAAGAAGTATAAATCCTTGCCTTCCATTGCTACAATTGATCAGAAGATGCTCACAAATATGAAGGTCATAGTGAAGGATATGACGACAGCTGACGGCTTTCAATTGTCCACTCGTGATGAATATCTGCAAGGCATCGAGCGAGGTCTGGGAGGCTTGCCACGCGAGAATGAGGAGGATCCTGAGGCACCATCTCCTCCAGCCCCTGAGCACCAGCAGTTTTCCTCTACGCAGTATGATGCGATTATGGAGCGTATGGACACCATCGCTACGTCTGTGGGCACCATCTCCGCGTCTCAGGCCGACATTCAGTCCCAGATGGACCGGATGCTCTTGGGATTTTCCGCCTTGTCTGCGTGGTTTGATGCCCACTTTCCACCGCCGCCACCATCATCGGAGCATTGAACAGGGAGTTTTACTACCTTTTATTTGGTTTTTTTTCCTTTATTTTATTTTTCATTTTGTTTTGTAATATTGAGACTTGCTGGGGACAGCAAGTTCTTGTGTGTGGGGTAGGGGAGTAACTCTAACTTCTTATATGTAACTAACAGCTTATTATGTTTGTTTATTTTTGTTTTATATTTATTTATTTTTGTTTTAGCTTTTTGGTACTTTATTGTTATTGCTTGATTATCCCTATCTTAGCTTGGCTGGCTCTTAGTTATTCCTGTTGTGAATGTTTTGAACTTTAATTTGAGAATGGTTTATCTTAAAAATTGATCATAGCAAATGAGTAGTTGGAAGTTTTAGAAGCAAATTAATTCAAATTAGTCATATATCTTGTAATTTCCAATCTTTTCTGCACTATAAGCTTGTTTGTAAAAATTTAAAAAATCCAATGCGTAAAAGTTTTTGAGTGAAGGAATTTTAGGATAGTTAGAACCTTCCTCATCACCCTTCGAAACATCATAACAACTCAAGCAAGTTTAGGACATGATCTAGGAAATTTCTTTCTTTGGTAACCATTTTAAATAGCTTTTGACCTACCTGTTTACTTCATTTCCATTGCTAGCCCCGTTGAGCTGATTTAGTATGCTAAAAGAGTACTATGCATTTTTCTTTGTTACACTATTATTTTACCATTTAACCTAAATGCCTTTGACTATCCTTTCTAAGAATTGGCCACTCTAGGATTGGGTTGGGTTAACATTGAAAGTTGAATTAGGGTATTTATTGTGAAAATAGTGTGGAAGTGAGAAGAATTGTGAAACTTTGGGGTGTTGTCTAGTATATCATTTAAGTTCCCTTTAATGGAGTCAAATTTGTGGTAGGAAAATAGAGGTTTTCGGTATCTCATCATAAAAAAAAATAAATTAAATAAAAAAAAGGAGAAAAGAAAAGGAAAAGAAGTTGATGAGTTGTCGATTGTTGTTAATCTTGGAGTTAGTTGATTATAGAAAAATTCGAGTGTGGGGTACCCTTAATTAGAAGAAGACGTATTCATATTCATGGATATTTGGGTTTGAAAGATAAATTCATTAAGAAAGTTCATCACTTTGTTTTCTTGAGGTTTAATGTATTTCATATTTAGGGAAGTTTAGACGACCTTTGGCAACTATGAGTAAATTGAAGGTAGGCCATGGAAAATTTCTGTTCAGTTTGGGTAGTGGAATTATAGGTAGAGTGGCTGACTCGTTATTTGATTTCCCTTACTATTCTTGTTAGCCAATTACCTAACCCAACATTTCAACCTTGGAAAAAGTCCTTTTGATCCTGTTCTTGATTTGAGTTGTTTAGTGGAGATGACCCTTGTGGTTCCGGTGCTAAAGGAGAGGCTTATGGTTATCCTGAGTTTCAAGTGCGAAACCTGTATGCAAATTTACTTGCATATTCTTTTTCTTTGCTCAATTGCTGGAATGCATTGGTTGTTTTGTTTTGAAAAGAGAAAATTTATTTTGAGCCTAGCACACACACATATGAAATTACTGGATATAAATTGATTTGAGAATTTATAACTAAGACCCTTCTGCTTAGTGCTAAAAGTGTTGTTAAGTTTTTGTGTTCTGAGTTAGAGTTTGAAATTTCAGGAATGTGGATAATTCATTTACTCGAGGACGAGCAAAGTCTAAGTGTGGGGTATTTTGATAACTTCAATATAGGTATTTTGATAACTTCAATATAGTACTTAGTTTTGATAGTGTTTTCGTATGATTTTTGGGTGTTTAGTTGTGTTTTTGGTCATGATATGTTTCCTTTAGGTTAATTTTGCTAATCCTAGTCAAATTGAAATTTTGATGCATTATAGATAGCTTTTTGGTGGAGTTTGATTCGTCTTTGCAGGTGTGGTTCTAGGTACCTCATGGTCACAACCAATTGGTTGTGACCGTGACATAAAAAGGAATTGAAAATAGGAGCTGACTTACAGGGGTCACGGTCATAACAAAACTCATTGTGACCGTGACATAGAGACCCATCGGACAGAATGCAAGTATGAAGCACCTCACGGTGGCAACCTATTTGGCTGTCACCATGATATGAAAATCACCAAGGCAGAATCAGTGCAGTACGTACCTCACGGTGGCAACAAATTTCATTGCCACCGTGACATAAATTTTTCCTAGACAGAAGCTAAAATTGAAGACCTCATAGTGGCAACAGATTTCATTGCCACTGTGACCCCTCTCCTGTGCGCAAAGGCAGATTCACATTCTCGACACCTCACGGCGGCAATAGATTTCATTGCCACCGTGACCACTCTGACACTATATAAACATATTTTTCTGTTTGGCTAGGGTCCGATTTTTTTAGTGGAGTTTTCATATTAGTTTGGAGTTTGACAATTTTTGTAGCTTTTCTTCTATTCTGAATTTTGGGTTTCCAATTTTTTTGTCTTTAGTTTTGAATTAGAAATCAAGAATATTTCATCAGATTCACATAGTTTAATTTCAATAGAGTTTTTATTTCGGGTTTCCAGAATTTTAAATTAATTCTCCATTGAAGATCAAAAGAAGAAGATTGAAGAACATAGGATTCAACCGGGATTTCCACCTCAATGAATTTCTGGGTTTATTCTTTCCTTTATTCTTTTGATTTTGTAATGGATCGTGAGTAGTCTTTTAGTTGTTTGGGGGATCTTTGAATCCCCTACCCTTGATGTGAATTCTGAACATGTTTTGATATTCAATATATGAAAGAAAGGTTTATTTCACTGGTTCTTATTGTCAAATCATGAGATGTATATTTTCAAGTTAATTTCCAGTTTTGATGAATGATTTAATTCATGTATCTTAATTGGTTATTGAGTTGTATGATTGAATGTCATGATCAATTATCTTCAGATTTTCTATCATGTTTGCTGTATCATTTGGACTGCTCCGGAATGGGAATCTAGATGTGCAGGTTTTCATGGTTTAAGATTGGAGTGAGGAGCACTACAAGAGAATTGAGTTTTAACGACCAAAATTTAGCGAAGGGCAAAAATCCGGTCGTAAAAGGATACAAATAACGAAAGAAATATAATCCGGTCGTTAGAACTCAAATTTTAACGAGGGGTTTAAATTCGGTCGCTAAAAAGCTCAAAATCCGGAGGTTGAAAGGTTGAAACAAAATAGTTGGACTTCCAAATCATTTACCTGCAAATATAATCTAAAATTACAAAACCCATTTTCCCATCTGCCGCCCTTTTGCGTTGCCTCCTTCATCGTACCTCCCCTCCTTTGCCAGCCTCCAGGCGCCAGATCCGGCGTCGCCCTCCACCCCGCCGCCGCTCGCTCCCTCACTGCCGTTCACCCCCACCCCGCCGTCGCAGGTTAAGTCTCGCCGCTGTTGCTGCCTCTAGAGCCGTCTCCCTCGCGTGCTATCAGATCGCTGCCATCGCCCATCGCAGCTCACCTCTCGTCGCCGTCGCCACTCGCCCTCATCGCCGTCGCCACTCGCCCTTGTCGCCGCTCTTTCGTCGTCTATTGCTCGCCGGCGACCATCCCCTGTTCTTAACGTTCCTGTTCTTTTCTTTCAGCATAAATCATTCCCTCTTAAAACCTTTGTATTCTATTAGTACAAAATCAATAAGAAGTGCCCAGATCAATTACAGTCTTTGTTTCCCTCAAAATCTCTTATTTTCTTCTTTTAAATCAAGAAAGTCTCTGTTTTGCACATACGCAACTCTTGACAGTAAAATTCACAACCCTGCCCAAAATGGCGAAGCAGAAACATTTGTCCTCACAACTCCTCTTTATTACGTGAATGCCCCTCCTCATATGGGTAGTGCCTATACCACCATGCTGCTGACGCCATTGCTCGATTTCAGGTTAGTTCGTTATTTTTGTTGAATAAATTTTTATGCTTGACAAGCTTAATTGGATGGATAGATATGAATGGATTGAACGATATTTGTTAGATTGCTTATGGTATCGAGTTTAATTGGTTCAAACTTTAGTTTTTTGGAGCTAAACATGGAATACAGAGAGACCCTATTTATCCACACTAGTGTGGTTGCTCTGCTGTGTTTTTAGAAGCACTATTTCTTATTGGGTGTATATTAATTGGCAGAGGCTTTTAGGAAAGAAAGTTATATTTGTCACTGGAACGGATGAGCATGGAGAGAAGATTACTACTGCTGCAGTTGACCGTGGTTCCAGCCCAAGCGAGCATTGTGATGTCATATCTCAAGCTTACAAGATACTTTCGAAAGATGTGATTTTTTCTCTACCTGACAATTTTTATCTTTCTGCTTATTGATTGTTGTATATGTTATAGCGTTTTATGTTTTGTCGATGACAGTTAGAAATTGCTTATGACAAATGCATTCGGACAACTGATCCCAAGCATGAAGCAATTGTCAAGGAATTTTATTCTAAGGTTCTTGCTAATGGGGATATCTGTAGAGCTGATTACGAGGGATTATACTGTGTTAACTGTGAGGAGTATAAGGTGGTTCCCTGCACTTATAGCTTGTTATTATTCTTATTCTCTTGTTGGTAGAAAACTCTTTGTTGGCGGAGTTTCGTGGGAAACTACTGAAGGCACCTTGAAAACTCCTTTTTATCTACTTTTAGTTGCATTATGTCAATATTTAAATGAGCAATGAATTCCCAGTAATTGAGTGTTAAATGCTTGTCATAATTGAATTGGATGTTGCCCCTTGCTTTGTGAGTGAAAATAGTAACTGAATCATACATGTTTAAGCATACTTCAACTGTTGGAGTATATTTGTCTGTTTTCTGGTGTCTTATTCTAGAGGACAGTAACTTTGCCTTTTAAGCATTATTTGCCATCTCATGTTGTCTTGCTTTTGTGCATAAGTATCAAACTCCCTGTAGGTTTTGTTTTCTTGTTTATGATCAGAGTTTTGTAGAGATTAGATTGTAGGAACTAAATTTATTTACAAACCGTTATTTGAAATGAGTATGTCCTTCTTTAGGTCTTGGGTGATGTTAGGGGTTGGTGTAAATATGTTTTTCCTAGGTCTGAAACTTGCAATGTGCCTCTCATCCTCTGAGCAATTTTCTACTTAAGTGTTCAGTGAAGTTGATGTTGGAGATATAAGTAATTTAGATACACTTCACGTTAAGTCGCTGGTTGTGTTTAACCTATTGCAAAATCATTATTTTATATAGTTCACACTGATAATTAATTTTTGAATTCGGATTCATGCATAATTCTCTTATCAACTCAAGAATTGATTTTAAAAATGCAGGTGGAGATAGTTTACGGTGTTTTGCATGGGCTTCAGGTTAAGAAAATGTTTTTGAGACATAAAACCACCTTTTATAGGGCAGATGGTTTGGTTGTTATAATCTGGTCTTTCCATCATGATCAAATCTTGTTTTTCCTCATGTTGACGTGCTTCTATGACTTATGAATGATATTTGTGCAGATACATCACGGCACTATCAGCCATTAGCAATGATAAAGAAAGTGATTGATTCTATGGCTTATGCAACACTGGTATGATAGAAAACAGATATCAATATAAGAAATTTTCTAAAAGATTGTAGGATAAAAAACTATATATATATGCTTCTATTTTTTCCAAGTAACCTGTGTCTTTTCTTGAGCATTACATGTCAGAATTGGTTATACGTTATGCTCTGGTAAATTAATATAATTGTATGGACATAATGTGACTGTAGGGGGAAGGGCTATCCTTCTCTATGGCCATCAAAGGACTGTCAGCAGCCTCTTGATGTGAGCAATGAATTCACATTTCAAGTGATAGATGGGATTCTTTCAGGTAATGAGTCACTTCATTTATAAAACTCAATAGAATTTATGTTACCATGTGATAAAACATGCTATGTAAGTGAAGCAGCCAAGCATTTTTCTTTTTCAGTCTTCCTGATTTGAGGAACAAAAATAGAGGCTAACATTCTTTTCACATTTCAAATTTCAGTAAGATTTTTAAATTTAAATTTGTGCACTTGGGAGGTGATGAAGTTGACACAAGTAAGTTTAAACCACATATAACTCTTATGACCATTGTCTATTGGCATTTATACTCCATGACATCATTTATTATTTTGTCTTAATTTCTAAGGTTTTCATTCTTTTCACTCATCAGATTTTGAGTTGAATTCTAATAGGAGTGGTAATTCCACCATAATTGATGAAGCATCTATGAAATTTTATTTTATTTAATTTTTTTTGTAAAGAATTTCAAGAATACGACTTTTTACCATTATCTGAATCCATTCGGAGATGGATAGTCTACTGAGATATGATTGCTTCAATGGTTTCAGGCTGTTGGAGATCAACTCCTCGTATCATGAACTGGTAACATTCCTATGATATTAATTTTAATTGTAATATGTCATTCAATATTATGACAAATTTGCATTTTTCTTATATTGTTGCTACAAATGCATAAATATTCTACTAACTGTTACATACACATATTGGCATCTCTTATGGAATAAAGGCGCATTTCAGTGTATGATAATTTTTTATACAACTGGATCAAACCACTCTAATTATGGTGCTCCTAAACTGCAGGTTATAAAAGCATGGTATTTTCTTTTAAGCTAGAAAACAGAATTGCCATTTTCTTAGAAAAAGTAAAACATCAAGTCAATGTAATTATGAAATCTGACAGGGAATAAACCTTCAATAGTTTGTTTTCCTTTCCTCTTTATAAAAGGTCTTAGAGCTGTATATAAATAGATTGTACTATTAAAAAACTCAAGTTCATTTCGCTAAAAATTAGCAGTTACATTTTACTGTTTTGTTGCAATGTTTTAACTATGTCCTGTGCATAATTTTCATGCAGAAATAGCAGTAATTAAGTAACAAAAATTTTAGATTCAAGATAAATTTTGTTTTCTATCATACAACTTCAATATCATTGCAGTCTTGTTGATGTTCTACTAACAAACTTCTGCTTCATAAAGTCGTAGACACAGAACCATAAATTGATAATTACTCTTAAGATGAATTATTAATAATTTGTAGAACACTCTTCTTTCTTGTATTTTTATTTCATTTATATTATTCTTCACATGTTATATTATTGTTATTATTATTTTTTATGTATTCTTATTTTTCTTTTTTTTGTTGCTATTGTTAGGTCCCGTCTGGTGAATATCGATTATCAGTTTTTGTTGCTAGTCTTGAAGAGTTCATTATGCATTCTTTAGAAGATTTTAGGTGAATAGAAAATAGTATAGGTAGTAGCTGTTTTTATAAATAAATTTGTATATGACAAATAAAATGTCAAACAATTTCAAAATATCGATATATTTTGTAATTGATATTTTGAAATTTATGAAAGTACTATTTATTATAATTTTGGATATATATATGTGTGTGAATGATGTGTACAGTTAATATTCAAATAAAATATTTTGTTTATTTTGAAAATTTATTATTGATGACCAAATTTCCTTTTAACGAAGGAACATCCAGTCGTTAAAATGACTCTTTAACAACCGGAATTTCTTTCGTTGAAAGTGAACATAATTAGCAAAGGAAACATTATGTCGCTAAAAGGTATTTTCAGCGACCGGAATTTCCTTCGCCAAAAGTGAATACAATCAGCGAAGGGAAAATTCGGTCGTTAAAAGATATCTTCAACGACCGGATTTTTCCTTCGTTGAAAGTGAACACAATCAACGAAGGGAAAATCCGATTGCTAAAAGAATTTTCAACGACCGGAATTCCCTTCGTTAAAAGAAAACATAATCAGCGAAGGGAAAATCCGGTCGTTAAAAATCAGTATTTAACGACCGGAAACGTTCCGGTCGTTAAAGGCATTAACGACCGGATTCAAAATTCGGTCGTCTATACCTTTAACGAAGGGGCTTTTACCGACCGGATTTTCCGGTCGTTATTGATTTTTAACGACCGGATTTCGACTTTTAACGACCGGATTTCCCTTCGTTAAAAGCCATTTTTCTTGTAGTGGAGTGAAATAATTAGGTTTTGAGTTGTTTGGATCCGGAATGGGAAAGCAAACCGAACTTAGGATTTTAGACCCATGCTTAGGCTAGTTGTATGGCTTACTCCGGAATGGGACGTCATGCAATTAGAGTAGCATGCTCCGGAATGGGACGCTTGGGTTAAGAGGGTTATCCCGATTTCATTTGTATATGTTTCTTTTTGTGTTTTGATTCATGTTTGGGTATGGGGTGGATGTGTGAACCTGAGCAACGTTTTTCTATTCTGAATTCTTTGCTTGTTAATTTTTGCATCAATTTATTTCTACCATTTATTCCAGTAATTTAATTTGATTATTTCTGTTGCTTGTTTTTAGCTGTTTAATTCTTTTGTTTTTAATCAATAGATTACTAAATCAATTCAAACTTTTGGGAATTCTTTAGCATACATTTGATTTTCTTCACTTACACACACAATCCCTTGGGTACGATAACTCGGGGTCTTAATTTTACCCCACTGTATTACTTGCCGATTCAGTACACTTCCTGAGATCGCGTCACCAGCTTTTGTCCCATCTTTGGTAAGCTACTGCTTTCATTGATTCTTTCTCAAAAATTGCTCTCTACCAAAGTTAGACCTTGCTTTGGTTGTAACTTTGGTCCCAATTTTGGTTAGCTGCTGTCCCCTTAAGCACTTTCAACTTAAAAATTTATCTAAGTCACCCAAATCTAACACAAAAACGCATAATTAACACATGAACATATATAATAATTCAAAATAAATGCAAAAACACAAGAAAACCCTACATTAAATCAACAACATAACATCAAACTTGAACAAAAATATCCTAAACATACTATAAAATCACATACTAATAAATTCCCCACACTTGAGCTTTTTCTTGTCCTCAAGCAAAACGAAAGAAAATTTCTCAACAAATTCAAATACAATAGACCATCCAAACTCATAAAAATCATAACCAAAATAAATAATAGTCTCAATGTTCTAACACTAAGATGCAAACCTCAATAAGCATTATCAATTCCTACTAATTTGATCATGTAACCAAATGAACAAAAATTTACAAATATCCAAAATTTAAAGAAAATAATGCTAGTTAAAGAAACTAAAATTGAAGATTAACTCCTTACTCAATTAAAAAAAAAAACACTTATCATTCTTATTTTTCACATCTTTCATTCAAATTTTTTATATGCACATTTGATAAGTAACTTCAGTGAAAACAAATTTAAATATTTTAGATAATTTTCCAGTAACCAATCAATCTCAAAGGGGTACTTATATGTATTTCTCCAATAACTGATGGTCTCAAAGAGGTACAACTAAATATATTTCCCCAGTAACCAGCAATCTTAAAGAAGTACATAAAATGTGTTTTCCTAGTAATTGATTATCTCAAAGGGGTGTCTCAAAATTCATACATTAAACATGGGTTTGAATGAAAGTAAAACCTTATTAAAATTCCAGTGCAAAGTTAACTTCTTTAAAGTCCCAAAATCAAACAAAATTTTCTAAAAATAAAGGAATTCTTAAATCACATGTTCAAAGGATTACACACAATAGTAAAAAGAAATAACACTAGAATTGAGGTTACAAAATTTAACAAAAATCAGAGACTCCTATAAATTTTTAGGTTATGATTAATAGAATTTAAGATGGACTCTATATTGAAATAATCAAGAAAAATTTCAGTTAAATTGCTTAAAAGATTAACAAAAACACAAATGAGAGGAGTGATAAAACATCAAAACACACTAAAGAAACAGTTCCACACCCCCCCCCCCCCCCCCGCCCGCCACCCACCCACACTTAATATATTCAGTGTCCTCAATGAATAAAACAAAATCAATAAAAGATAAAGGAAAAGAGACTGCCCTGAATTAGTGCATAGGAATGGAAAGGGAGAATGATTAATGGGGAAAGTTTTCATCATAGAGGTAGTCCCAAATCTGCTCATGTTGGAATTGACTTAGTGTGCCAAAATTGTGATTCATTGATGAATGGAAACCTAAAAAAAAAATAAGATGGCGAGAAGAAGTTGATGTTAGAAATATAGAAAGATGAAACAAAGCACAAACAAAAAAAAACAAAGACTAAGGAATGAAATAAAAGTTCTTGGGTTATTTAAATCCTAAAAACGTCGTCGTCTTTTTCTTTTTTTTTTTTAAAAAAAAAAAGAATGCAAAACAAAAACATAGAAAATTCCCACTTCTAATGTCAAATTATTTTTTTTAAAAAAATATCAAACACCTAGAAAATTTTGAAAGAAATAGGAAAGGCATAAAATAAATAAATAAATAAATTGATCGGGTTGCCTCCTGGAAGTGCTAAATTTTAAGTCATTAGCTAAACATTGCGAATGTACTCAATTCGATTCTTGAAATTGGAGAGTGATCAAGTGATCATCACAATTGCCACCCTCATAATGTTTCACTCTCTATCCGTTAACCTTGAACGTGTCATCATTTGCTTTGCGAACTTCAATTGTACCAAATGGAAGCACTACAACCACGTCAAAAGGACCATACCATCTAGACCGTAATTTCTTTGGAAAAAGTTTTAGACGTGAATTATAGATTAAAACTCTATCACCAACCTGACACTCACGAGAAAGAATGCGCCTATCATGCCAAAACTTCATCCTCTGTTTATACAACTTTGCATTCTCATATGCTTCAAGATGGAATTCATCTATAATGGCCTGAATACTGGGTTAGTTGTGATCAGTGTTTTCTTTAGAGTCTGTATGTATGTTCTTGGCTTCTGATGTTGTATGTGGTATTCTTTATTCAGTAGAGTTTAAAGGTTAAACGCGCTTGAGGCATAGCAATTCTAGGATGGGTGACCTATTGGGAAGCTGTATAGCTGATATTTTTAGCTGTGTGCTAAAAAAGTATTATTTCGTAGAAATGATCTGTGAACTGTCAGGAGTTTAGTGGTGAAACTTGGTGCAAAAATGAGGTCAAATAGGCCCCCGAAGGTGAGTCTGAAGTTGGCATTCGGTTCGGTTCGGTTGAACCGAAGGTTGACTGAATTTTGATCGAATTTTTAAAAATGGTTAGAGTAGATAAAAAGATCTACTGTGGGAAGTGTACAAGCTCAAAATAATTTTTATAATTTTTTGACAGGTTTAGAATGGTATTTTACGGCAGAACCGAACTGAATTGAACTAGACCGATTTAGGTGAACCGGGCCCTAAATGGACTCCGATTGAGCTAAATTTTTTTTGAAGGCTATTTTTAGTATTTTAAGAATGATGGAATTGATTGGGAGTGAAAATAAATTGAGGAACCATCAGTTATCCTTAAACAATGAAAAATGAACCGAAAAATTAAAATTGAACCGAACCCGTTCGACCACTCCGGTTGGACCCGGTTGGATTCAACTAAACGCATATAAATACATCTTAAAGGCTAGAAAACCCTAGAGTTCTCCATTTGTACTGCCTCATTGTGACGCACGCCGGAACCTGCAAGGCCCTCATTGAGCCCGCCTTTTGGGGCTCGGGGGATTTGTTCGCGTCTTTTATGATCTTGGGCATCATGAGTTATTTTGGATGCCTCCTTCCCAATAGAACACTGGAAAGGATCATCTAGTCTCATGACGCTTTTAGGCACCTAGAGATATTTTGGAGTCGCCACCCAATTTACAAGAAATTGGGAAAAGTCTCTAACCTCAATTGGTCTAAACTAGAGATGGTGTCTGAAACTTCACTCTTATTAATGACTTAAGTTAATAGATGAGTTTTTAAGAAATCAAAATTCCATCTCTCATCTCGCGAGATTATGCATTAAATTAAAGCGTATTCATTCAGATAAATAAAGCGAAAAATAATAAATTACAAAATAGAAATTAGGACAAAACAATCCCCCAAAATAAATAATAAATAAAAGGAAAATAGGACAGAACAATACCCCAAATAAATAAGTAAATAAATAAAATAAATAAATAAATAAACACATAAAGGGAATTAAAATGCAACATATATAAATCGGATTATTCATTAAATTTTAGGAACAATGGTTCATTTTTATTTAGAAAAATTGGAGAACTATTTTTAGGATATTGATTGGAAAAAACTGGGATGAGTGATCCCATTTTATGAAAAACTAATTCTCCATTTTGAAGGTGAGGTTTTGTTGGTTAAAATACGACGTTGGTCCAATTTATTAATAAAATTTCCAAATTATTAATTATCTAAAAACGTGATTTTCTATAACGCGGATAATTAAAACATATATTTTACATACAAAATAGACAAAAATAACATAATGACAAGAAATAAAATGGCTAGTTTGCAAACTCTAATCTTGGATGGCCTCTAATTCTCCGGTCCTCCAACCCGTGCGCGAATATAACTCGCGGAGACAAATAATTTTCAAGACAATAGCACAACAAAAAATGACATTGAAAATATTAGTAATAATTCGAAAAATTAATCAATTGAATATAAAATTAGAGAACATGCAAAAATAACTAACAAATGTATATGAGATAAAATAGGTTAAATTAAACATGTCAATTTAATATACAAATAATTCACATGTGAGATAGATTAAAATAAGTTATGTTAGCATAATAATAATAATAATAATAATAATAATAATAATAATAATAAAGATGACAACAAATACTAAGAGATATATTAATGAGATACTAATAATAATAACCTTTGAAAATATATTAACATGAAATATTAATGATAACTAGACTTGATAAACCACAACAGAAAAATAAATTAAAGAAAAGTAACTAATTAAAAGAGGACAAAGAAACCATAAAAGATGAAAGCTAAAACGGGACCACGTGAGAAACAAAATGGCCAAAAAGAATGAAAGTTTAAAATGAGTAAACTATACATCACGTGAAAGGCTTGGCTAAAGGACAAAATGTGGCCAAAAGTCATGGAAATGTGAAATGTGAAGTGGAAAAGTGGAAATGATGAACACTAAGAGCATTCACGAGTCGTGAAGTGCATTCATGACTTGTGAGTGCTCTTCACGAGTCGTGAAGTGCACTCACGACTCGTGAGTGCTCCTCACGAGACGTGCAATGCGCAGCGACGCAAAATCCGATCGGTTACGGGGGAACACGACGCAATCCGACCAAGAAACACAAAATCCGATCGGGCAAACGACAACCTAAGCAAAAATAAGAACGAAATCCGATCGGGAATCAAAATCAAACAAAACAAAATCACTAACTCAAAAACCCTAGAAAAACAGAGGTAAACAGAGGAGGTATAGCAGACTTGATAAACTCAATATCATGCATAGAACATGCAAAGTAAAGCAATATACACACTTATTAACCATAACAACAAATATATAAAATGAGTGGACTAAATAAATCAAACAACGCATATGTACAATACGTACAAAGAAGAAAAGATAACAGGTAAAAACAAACGAGAAAGAGAAAGAAAAGAAGAAGAAGAAAGAATAAATAAACCCAGTATTTACCCTCAGATTTTGACGTTCAATGTGCAAATGATGTGGTTCTGGCTTCTTGGATTTAAGAATAATCTTTAAACGGCTTTTGAAAATCCAAAAAAACCTTCTTGCTCTCAAAACCTTCTCACTCTTTTCTCTTGTCTCTATATTTTTTCTTTTTCGTTCTCCCTCTTCTTCCCAATCACGCTCTCCCCTCTTTTGTTTCAATTCTTTCTTTTTTATGTTTTTGACAGATTAGATAGTTTCCCACAAAATCCACTGTAAACCCATACTTTCTCACCAAAACTCTCAAAAAAGAAGGAAAGGAGCCGTTGGGCGCGTGAGGGAGGGGCAGCTGAGCCTCTCCACTTAACGTGAGGCTGGGCCTCACGTTAGTGAGATGGGCCTCACTAACATGAGGCCCCCATCTCACATAAGTGAGATGGGTCTCACTGCCCAGACCCAAAATCCAGCTCTCTCTCTCTCTTTTTTTTTTTTAAAAAAAAAAGCAAAAAACATTTTTTTCGAGAAAGCCATCACTTCTATTTGCTTCTTGCCCGCAAACAGGCATCATTTTCATCATTGGATAACTTCGGTCTGGGCTGCCTTAGGACCCGGTGTCTACAGTTGCCCCCAGTTTTGGGAAACGTAGTGCTTAGGTGCCTAAATGAGCCAAAACTCAAAGAAAGAAAGAAAAGACACGTACCTGAGCCAGCTGTCTTCTTGAACTGGGTGATTGTAGATAACGGGTCCCGAGACGGTCCCAGATCAGGATTATCCAATGATGAAAATAAAGACTAATTCATAAGCGAGAAAATAGGAATTGATCATCTCTTTGTCAAATTCTTCTATTTGTTTCAAAATTCTTTTAAAATGTTTATTCTTATTCTTATTTTTATTTTTATTTGTATCTTTATTTTTCATCCATATTTTGCATTTTATTTTATTATATTTTCTGAAAAAATTTAAAAAAAAAAAATTCAGCGGCTGCGCAGGAGCTACCACGCGCGCGGCACCTAACTCGATAGGTGTGATTTCTCACCGATCCGCTCAGGTTTCCCCCCTAGCTGCGAGAAATCTCGCCAGCTCCGCCCAGTTTCTGCCGATTTCGCCAATTTCCATCGAAAATCAAATTTTTCACATTTTTAGGGTAAAAAATGATTTTTTCAAATTTTGTTGAAATTTGACAAATATTAGTCAAATTGGGTGGGTGTTAAAAGTAAAAAAAAAACAAAAAATAATTAAAAATAAATAAAAACATTAATTGTAAATATTTGATTTTAGAATTTTATTTTCAAATTTTGAGTGTTTTTTGTTGAAATTGGGGAAGAGGGAAATGGAAAAAGCTGGAAATGGACTAAATGGAGAGGAGAATGGGGTTTTGACGGAGGATGGATTTCATTTTTGGAAGAGGAGGAAAAAAATGGAAAATATTGATTTTTTGGTAAGAAAAATTCTCTAAGTGAATGGATCTTTTCTAAGGAATTTTGGGGAGGTGTTCTTAAAAGAAGAAAGTGTATTTTGCTGGAAAAACAAGGAATTTCTTGTTCTTGGAGTTCATCTTTTCTTTTTCTCAAAATTTAAAATCATTTTCTTTAATCTTCTCAATTTTCTTTTCTAAATCTAAAAATGATCTTCTTTAATTTCATGCTAGTTTTTCTTATATCTAAAAATTTTTATTGAACTTGAAAACTTGAGAAAGGAAAATTAATTCCTTTAACTTGAGTTTTCTCATCAAATAGCAAACATAAAAAAAATCAAATCATTTTTTAATTTTAGTGTTCTTGAGTTACTTGAGACATAAATTCAAGATTTTCTTGAACATTTTTTCGAGTTTACTCTCGAATCTTGACAAGGAGAATAAATCGAGATATCTTGCTTCCATATTACTTAATTATGAGGGTAATAATTCTTGGATCCATCTTTATCTCATCTCATTTTATTCATGTTAATTTATTTCACTTCATTTTATTTTACCTTCTTTTCTTGCATTAATGCATGTATGTGTTCTCTTTGAGTTAAGATTTATTTCTTTAGCGTGAGTTTTCAATCTTTGCTTTGTTCTTGGCATGAAAATGGATAAATATACATGATGTTAAGACATGAAAAATAAGATTTGCATGATTTTCTCTTTTAGTATTATCTTTTGTGATTTTTTTTTTTTTGTATGCTTAAACGTTATTATTGTATATTGTATGTTTGATTGCCTTCTTTTTGTTCACTTATTTAATTTTATTGGTTTGTTATTATTATTATTATTATTATTATTATTATTATTATTATTATTATTATTATTATTATTATTATTATTTGTTACTATCATCACTTATCATCATCATCATTATTATTATTATTATTATTATTATTATTATTATTATTATTATTATTATTATTATTATTATTATTATTATTATTATTATCATCATCATCATATTTTGCATGGTGTTATTTCATGATTTAGCTATGGTTATTATTATTAGCATGCCTTGCATGATTTTTTATTTTATGTGTGATGATAACATATTAAAATAACGTGTTCAATTTAACTTATTCTACATTTTATTGGTGTATTAATTTATAATAGATTTTCTTTATTTGCTTAATTTTGGAATTATTACTAATATTTTTATTTTTTTATTGGAGCTAAAATGTCGTGCTTATTTGTTTGAGCATTTATCGTGAAAAAATTTCTCGCGCCACGTAGGAGTTTATATCACTTGGGTGAGACATTTCCTATCCCTATTTATGTGACTGTGTTTTGTTTGTAAATAAAATAAATTTATTTTATACGCGTGTTAAATAAAAATCACAAAAATATTTTGTACGACAAAATTGGGATTTTTATTAATAAATTGGGACCAATGTCCTAGATTTTAGCCAAGCAATGAAAAATATCACGAATTAAAATGAAGAGTTAAATTTTCTAGAAATGGGATCACCCGTCTCGGATTTCGACCTAATGGTCAAAATAACTCTTCGATCCCTCTTCAAATAAGCATGAGGGAACCAATGTTCTTAAACTGAATAAATATCCCGATTTATATATGTTATTTTCTATGTGTGACTTTGTTTTGTCTGTTTTAAATTTATGTTCATATATCTTGTGGGCCCTTGTAATTAATTATTTTTGGGGTAATTTAATTTTCTTTCACTTGGGGATTGTATTCTGTCCCGATTTTCATTTTAAATTTTATTCAGCTTTTTTTTAATTTGGGGGATTGTATTTGTCCCAATTTTTTTTTTGTAAATGGCGTGTTTGCGTGCTTACTGCTTTCTTTACAGCTTTCATTTTATCGCTTTCTTGATGCTCGAACTAATCGCTTGAGGAGAGAGATAGAATTTTCAAATCTAAAAACTCCCTTATATTTAACCAAGGCATAAATAAGAGTGAAGTTCCGAACACCTTCTCTGATTTAGACCGTAGAGGTTAGATAACCTTTCCCAATTTCTTGTAAATTGGGTGGCGACTTCAAAATACCTCAAAGGTGCGTAAAGGCTTCATGGGACTAGATGAACTTTCCAATGTTCGATTGGGTAAGGAATTCCAAAATGTCTCATGTTACCCAAGATCAAAAGACGCGAACCAATCCCTCGAGCCCTAAAAGTGGGTCTCGCCTACGAGGGCCTTTGCTAGGTTCAGAGCGAGTCACGGTGGCGACTCCACTGGGGACTGTTTGTGACTTTGCTCTGAAAGTGTCTTGGTTAAAACATATAATTGAGTTTTTAAAACCTAAAATTCTATCTCTTTTCGAAAATTACATTGCATCATTTTAGAGCCTTAGAATTATGCTAGTTTGGTCCCTATTCTTACCCCGGTGCTTTCCCAAAGCATGACCCTACTTTCACTCAATCTAGGGAAGTGTTAAGGATAATCACCAGCCCAAGCCTCGTACCATCATGGTATATTAAATGAAGACCGGATCGATCGTTATGCTCGTGATGAGCTAGACCCATTGGCAGGGACCATGTTTGGGTAGCCCTAAAGTATCATCACCCTTGACCAAAGCTCATGCAATGGCAATAGATACTTTCCCTAGGTGAAATGTACCTTAATTTGATGCTTGTTATGTGGGCTATTATATATTGAACAAAATCAACCAAATTAAATGGTCATATATCAAAAGCTTTCATGCCTCGGTGGGCCCATTTAATATGGTTGAAATGTTTAAATACATAAAGGCCAAAAATTCATACGTATGCACATTAGATAAGAGATGTTATGCTGCTGGCTTTTCACCGTGCACCATACGCATCCGTTGGGTTCCCTGTTAACCTATGGATCAAGTCCACCTAGGAAAGAGACTGCATTACCTCGTGTGTGGGAGTAATAAGGTTGGAAGGATCTACTTGCTGGTATGTGGTTGTAAATGTTGCATAACACACGATCATGCATTGTATATGTCATTCATGAATCACTCTAATAATTTAAATCTTTTAGCCATCATAGATTCATCTAAGTGGACTAGAGGTTCCGACGGTCGGCTAGTAAGGACAAATCTACTCTTTAAGTTGTCGGAATTAGTGTCTAATCGGGATTTTGATATCGATCAGTGAATTATCCCTAGAATCATCGATGGCAGAAGAGACCAAAGCTTTGACCACTCAAGACCTTGCTAGGAGACTAGAGAACTTTGAACAGAGGATGTTAGATATGATGGGCGTCATGGCTGACAGGATTGCTCATCCCCCTGTTCCACAAGCACCTATTGCTCCACAGCCACCAGTCGCTCCACAACCACTAACAATCCCTCCTCAGGGGCAAGTTGAACTACCCACTGGCGGGGAGGCTCCCCTCTTTGATAATGCCGCCCGTCAACTTGTCAATGAGCATAGAGCTGCTGAGCTTATTGAGCCAAGAAGGGAAAGGATCCCCAATCCCAATGAGGATTTCATGATGAAGGAGGAAGATGAAGAGGTAATAGCACCTCAAGTTGTGAGGGCCAAAGCACCCAGGGTAGAAGATCAGGCAATAAGAGGGATGAGACAGCAAATTGAGATGATCACCCGCATGTTATCAGCTGGAAAGGGGGTCAACCCTGAAGATAGAGATCTGGGGAATAAAGAGCTGCTACCCCAAAGGTTTAAGATGCCTGAGCTGCCGAAGTTCGATAGTACTTCGGATCCATCTGAACACATCAAGCAGTATACCCTGGTAATGAAAGGCACAGGGTTGAGCAAGAAGCAAAAGGTAGAATATTTCTGCCTCAATCTGGTGGGTCCGGCAGTAGACTGGTTTCACGGGATGGACAGGAGGTCCAAGGAGGATTACGACCTCCTGACTGATGAATTCATGAGGCAATACGACTGCAGCACTAGAATGGAGGTCATCCTAAAGGACCTCGAGCTTCTACAGCAAAATAATGATGAGTCGTTCCACGAATACCTCACAAGGTGGAGAAACAGGGTCATGGAGATAAAGGAAAAACCCGACACCGCTGATTAAATCAGATTGTTCATCAGGAACTCCTGGCCTTACTTAAGGGACTTGCTTAGCTTCAAGGGGCTCAGAGATTGGGAGTCGCTCAAAGACATTGCTGTAGAGGCTGAGGCAGCTTACCTAGCAAAGAAAGCAAGCCAAAATAACTTTGCTGGGAAAGGCTTTGAGAACCAGTCGGGGTACAGATCAGGCAGAGCGAGAAGCAATAATGGTAAAAATGGTAAGACAGTCGAAGTTTCAGCCACCGGAGCAGAACAGGGCTAGCAGTACTTTTCTAACTTGGGTCGACCTCTATCCTGGGTGTTGGAGAGACTAATGAAGGAGGGCAAGTTGCAACCATTGCTGCCCAAACCAGCTTTAAGTCAGGGACAGCTGGGGCATAAGAGTGATCAATACTGTGCCTACATCAACACACTAGGCATTTAACAGACCATTGCCAAATCTTGAGGGGCAAAATCCAAGATCTCATTGAATCCAAACAAATCACGGATCCTGAAAAGAGAGAAAAGAAGAAAAAGGCAAGCTATAATGCAGTCCCTCCTCCAGATATGTGATTAGGTCTGGTCCACCTGAGTGGTACTTGTCAGAAGAGCTACATGAAGACTATGTTTTTTAGATGCTTTATTTCCTTTTAATTCAAGAACTCCTTATAACAGTTTAGCTATTTTAATATGATGAACATTTCTATTTATTTGTATGGTATTTTTTAATGATTTCATTTCCTATGATCACGATGCATTCATTCATTTTTTACATTAACCCAATTAATATGACTTCATCTAATCTCAAAACTTTGGGGAGTCCAAACAAAATCTTGATAGCATCTGATATAACTCTTGAAGAGAGGATAATTTTGAGAGATACAAAAAATAAAATAAAAAAGAGCCTTTGCCTGGACCTGGTATGACATGCTGAAGATTAACAAGGACATTCTTGAGACCAATGCTACTTCCACGTGCCAACATGACAACGAACCGGATTTTGAAAGCCATTCCTTTGCACCCCCAACATCTGGGTTGCATATGGCGCTGCCAAATAAAATCAAACCCCGAGAGCTACACTAGAAGTTGGAAGAAAAAAACTTAGGACCTTCATAAGAAACATATAATTCGTTAGAACCAAACCGTGTGACCCATTTCCTCCCGACCATTTGAAATGCGTACCCTAAAATCAATCAAGATTGACCTTTAACCATCTGGGACACTTACAGCCAAATTTAGCAAAGACAGCTCTTTACCTTTCAACCAAAAAACAAAACAAACAAAAAAAAGAAAAAAAAAGAGAGAAAAGAAGAGAGAAAAACGTACGCGCAAAAAAAAAAAAACCAAAACAAAAAATAAAGAGAGAAAAGAAAAAACATACAAAAAAAAACCATGATCTTTGCCCCAGATCATCCGAGCCTAACCTGTCTCCAATCTCAACCGTTGAAAAATCATTTCAGAATTTGAACCACCAAAGCCAATAAAAGCAAAGTGTGCATCCAAGCCTAACCTGCCCCCAATCGCCAAGCCTAACCTGCCCCCAATCACTAAGCCTAACTTGTCCCCAATCTCAGCCATTGAAAACCATTTCAGAATTTGAACCACCAAAGCTAATAAAAGCGAAGTGTGAGATTTCACATCCAAGCACCAAATAAGGAACCCATCACCTTAATCGGTCTGCACAAGGGCTAAGAACAAAACTTTAATACAAAAAAGAACCACTCTCAGAAGTAGCTGCCTCTCCGGCTAACGAAGATGAAAGCGAATTCAACCAACACTAACGGACTGAAGGATGGTTCGTGGCAAAGGCTAAAAATAAAAAGGAGAGAAAATGTTCAATCAAGAAAACCTGCGAGGCCTGATTGATAACAGGAGTTTGATGCTCTCAAGATCTATCTCGAGATTAGATGAGATCTCATATTTTTCGAGTTAATGCCAAATAATGATCATGCGTTATAAAATCAGATTAAAATATATGCATTTATGCAAAGATGTATTGGTATGACCAGAGCAGTTCATCTTGCATGCTCAAAGTTGTCTGGGTCCGGCATAGAATCAGCACATTGTTACTGTCTAACCTCTACCATTATCGCTACTCAAGCACTTCAATCGACTCATCCAGCTATCAACTGTAAGGCCAATTTTACAGCATCCTCATGATAGGAATCAAACTCATACAACCATAATCTGAGACATAAGTACATGCCAATCATATCCGAAAGATCTTTGGTAACAACTTCAGCACCTCAAAAAAAAGGGCCATTAAAGATGAAAACCGTAATTGGCGCTCTAAGCAAAAATTTGGCCAAAGGGCAGGGTGAAAACATGGGAACAGGCAGTCTATCCTACAAAAAATAAAGTGAATAAAAGCCGTTGAATTGGGTTGGGTCCATTCCAAGCAAAAAAAAAAAATAAGGCACAGGGTTATGTGAAAATCCGAAAATGATGCATTTCCCGCTAAAAAAAGCTAGTGTGAAAATCCACAAGGGACGCACTACCTTCAAAAAATGACTACAGGTTTCAAATGAGAACCTCATAATCCCCCAGAGGCATAAAATTCAAAAGCAATTCTAGGGGGTACCAATCATGCTGCAAATAACGACCAAACCGGCTGTCACCTCTAGATCCACTTAGACAAATTCTTGTCCTGCATTACTGCATACATCTGCATCTCATGTGCATGCTCACTATTTCTCCTGCATATTTGGCTTTCTGAGGTCTTGCAGAAAGAGAGAATCAATGCGAACGCTGACAAAAGGTGAGTGACGACATCGATCAAAACACCAAGCCAACCAATCAAAGACCTCTAAGGGGGTAACCAATCAAAGACCTCTCAGGGGGTAACCAATCAAAGACCTCTCAGGGGGCAAGCAACCAAAGACCTCTCAGGGGGTAACCAACCAACCAAAGACCTCTCAGGGGGCAACCAATCAAAGACCTCTCAGGGGGCAGCCAACCAAAGACCTCTCAGGGGGCAAGCAACCAAAGACCTCTCAGGAGCAAAGGGGGCAACGAATCAAAGACCTCTCAGGGGCAGCCGGCCAAAGACCTCTCAGGGGGCAGCCAGCCAAAGACCTCTCAGGGGCCAGCCAGCCAAAGACCTGTCAGCGGGAAAGCAACCAAAGACCTCTCAGGGGGCAATCAACCAAAGACCTCTCAGGGGGTAACCAGCCAAAGGGCTCTCAGGGAGCACCACTTCAGAAGGGTTAGCACCATGATGTCACTACCACTCTACGGAGGGTTAGCACGATCACGGCACTGCCACTTCACATCTCAGAAGGGTTAGCACGATGGCAGCACTGCCATTCTACGGAAGGTTAGCACGACCACGACACTACCACTTCAGAAGGGTTAGCACGATGACAGCACTACCACTCCACGGAGGGTTAGCACGATCACGGCACTAGCACTTCACATCTCAGAAGGGTTAGCACAATAGCGGCACTACCATTCTACAGAAGGTTAGCACGACCACGGCACTACCACTTCAGAAGGGTTAGCACGATCATGGCACTACCACTCCACGGAGGGTTAGCACGATCACAGCACTACCACTTCACATCTCAGAAGGGTTAGCACGATGGCGGCACTACCATTCTGCGGAAGGTTAGCACGACCACGACACTACCACTTTAGAAGGGTTAGCACGATGACGGTACTATCACTCCACAGAGGGTTAGCACGATCACGACACTACCACTTCACATCTCAGAAGGGTTAGCACGATGGCAGCACTACCATTCTATGGAAGGTTAGCACGACCGCGGCACTACCACTTCAAAAGGATTAGCACGATGACGGCACTACCACTCCACGAAGGGTTAGCACAATCTCGGCACTACCACTTCACATCTCAGAAGGGTTAGCATGGTGGTGGCACTACCATTCTACGGAAGGTTAGCACGACCACGACACTACCACTTCAGCACGATGACGGCACTACCACTCCACGGAGGGTTAGCACGATCACGGCACTACCACTTCATATCTCAGAAGGGTTAGCACGATGACAGCACTACCACTCCACGGAGGGTTAGCACGATCACGGCACTACCACTTCACATCTCAGAAGGGTTAGCACGATGGCGGCACTACCATTCTACGAAAGGTTAGCACGACCACGGCATTACCACTTCAGAAGGGTTAGCACGATGACGGCACTACCACTCCACGGAGGGTTAGCATGATCACGACACTACCACTTCAAATCTTACAAGGGTTAGCAAGATGGCGGCACTACAATTCCACGGAAGGTTAGCACGACCATGGCACTACCACTTGAACAAAGACTTACACGCTGACGGTAAATACCACTTCAACGAGGATTTACATGATCACGGTAACTCGTTTTAACGAAGAATAATTTGCCGACAAGCTGGCAACAACCATCACAACAACAATGTCCAGTCTGGAAAGACAGCCTCCTCAGGTACGTGCTTCTTTCCTTTATTTTCTGAATTTTGGCTCATCTAGGCACCTACGTGCTAGTTTTCCCAAAATTGGGGGCAACTGTAGACACCGGGTCTCGAGGCAACAACCATCACAACAACAATGTCCAGTCTGGAAAGACAGCCTCCTCAGGTACGTGCTTCTTTCCTTTATTTTCTGAATTTTGGCTCATCTAGGCACCTACGTGCTAGTTTTCCCAAAATTGGGGGCAACTGTAGACACCGGGTCTCGAGGCGATCCAAGATCAGGATTACCCAATGTTAAAAATAAAGACTAATTCATAAGCGAGAAAATAGGAATTGATAATCTCTTTGTCAAATTCTTCTATTTGTTTCAAAATTCTTTTAAAATGTTTATTCTTATTCTTATTTTTATTTTATTTTTATTTGTATCTTTATTTTTCATCCATATTTTGCATTTTATTTAACTATATTTTCTGAAAAAAATAAATAAAAAAAAAATTCGGCGGCCGCACTTGAGCTGCCGCGAGCGCGCGGGCGACATCTCGCCCGATAGGCAAGATTTCTCGCCCATCGGCGAGATTTCTTGTCGATTTGCGCAGGTTTCTCCCCCTAGCTGCGAGAAATCTCGCCAGCTCCGCCCAGTTTCTGCCGATTTTGCCAATTTTCGCCGAAAATAAATTTTTTCACATTTTTAGGGTAAAAAATGATTTTTTCTTGTGATTTTTTCAAATTTTGTTAAAATTTGACAAATATTAGTCAAATTGGGTGGGTGTTAAAAGTCAAAAAATAACAAAATGTAACTAAAAATAAATAAAAACATTAATTGTAAATATTTGACTTTTAGGATTTTATTTTGAATTTTTGAGTGTTTTTTGTTGAAATTGGGGAAGAGGGAAATGGAAAAAAACTGGAAATGGACTAGATGGAGAGGAGAATGGGGTTTTGACGGAGGATGGATTTCATTTTTGGAAGAGGAGAAAAAAAAAGGAAAATATTGATTTTTTGGTAAGAAAAATTCTCTAAGTGAATGGATCTTTTCTAAGGCATTTTGGGCAGGTGTTCTTAAAGGAAGAGAGTTTATTTTGGTAGAAAAACAAGGAATTTCTTGTTCTTGGAGTTCATCTTTTCTTTTTCTCAAAATTTAAAATCATTTTCTTTAATCTTCTTAATTTTCTTTTCTTAAATCTAAAAATTTTCTTCTTTAATTTCATGCTAGTTTTTCTTATATCTAAAAATTTTTATTGAACTTGAAAACTTGGGAAAGGAAAATTAATTCCCTTAACTTGAGTTTTCTCATCAAATAGCAAACATAAAAAAAAAATCAAATCATTTTTTAAATTTAGTGTTCTTGACTTACTTGAGACATAAACTCAAGATTTTCTTGAACATTTTTTCGAGTTTACTCTTGAATCTTGACAAGGAGAATAAATCGAGATATCTTGCTTCCATATTACTTAATTCTGAGGGTAAAGATTCTTGGATCTATCTTTATCTCATCTCATTTTATTCATGTTAATTTATTTCATTTCATTTTATTTTACCTCCTTTTCTTGCATTAATGCATGTATGTGTTCTCTTTGAGTTAACATTTATTTCTTTAGCGTGAGTTTTCAATCTTTGCTTTGTTCTTGGCATGAAAATGGATAAATATACATGATGTTAAGAGATGAAAAATAAGATTTGCATGATTTTCTCTTTTAGTATTATCTTTTGTGATTTTTTTTGTATGCTTAAACGTTATTATTGTATATTGTATGTTTGATTGCCCTCTTTTTGTTCACTCATTTAATTTTATTGTTTGTTATTATTATTATTATTATTATTATTATTATTATTATTATTATTATTATTATTTGTTACTATCATCACTTATCATTAATCATCATCATCATCATCATCATCATCATCATCATCATCATCATCATTATTATTATTATTATTATTATTATTATTATTATTATTATTATTATTATTATTATTATTATTATTTTTGTTGTTGTTATCTATTGTCATCATTTTTTGCATGGTGTTATTTCATGATTTAGCTATGGTTATTATTATTAGCGTGCCTTGCATGATTTTTTATTTTATGTGTGATGATAACATAATAAAATAACGTGTTCAATTTAACTTATTCTACATTTTATTGGTGTATTAATTTATATTAGATTTCCTTTATTTGCTTACTTTTGGAATTATTACTAATATTTTTATTATTTTTTTATTAGGGCTAAAATGTCGTGCTTATTAGTTTGAGCATTTATCGTGACCAAATTCCTCGCGCCACATAGGAGTTTATATCACTTGGGTGAGACATTTCCTATCCCTATTTATGTGACTGTGTTTTGTTTGTAAATAAAATAAGTTTATTTTATACGTGTGTCAAATAAAAATCACAAAAATATTTTGTACGACAAAATTGGGATTTTTATTAATAAATTGGGACCAATGTCCTAGATTTTAGCCAAGGAATGAAAAATATCACGAATTAAAATGAAGAGTTAAATTTTCTAGAAATGGGATCACTCATCCCGGTTTTCGACCCAATGGTCAAAATAACTCGTCGATCCCTCTTCAAATAAGCAAGAGGGGACCAATGTTCCTAAACCGAATAAATATCCCGATTTATGTATGTTATTTTCTATGTGTGACTTTGTTTTGTTTGTTTTAAATTTATGTTCATATATCTTATGGGCCCTTGTAATTAATTATTTTTGGGGCAATTTAATTTTCTTTCACTTGGGGATTGTATTCTGTCCCGATTTCCATTTGAAATTTTATTCAGCTTTTCTTTTCATTTTGGGGGATTGTATTTGTCCCAATTTCTTTTTTGTAAATGGCGTGTTTGCGTGTTTACCGCTTTCTTTACAGCTTTCAATTTATCTCTTTCTTAATGCTCGAAATGCGCTTTCAATAAATTGCACTAATCTCGTGAGAAGAGAGATAGAATTTTCAAATCTAAAAACTCCCTTATATTTAACCAAGGCATAAATAAGAGTAAAGTTCCGAACACCTTCCGTAGAGGTTAGATGACCTTTCCCAATTTCTTGTAAATTGGGTGGCGACTCCAAAATACCTCAAAGGTGCCTAAAGGCTTCATGGGACTAGATGAACTTTCCAATGTTCTATTGGGTAAGGAATTCCAAAATGTCTCATGTTACCCAAGATCAAAAGACGCGAACCAATCCCTCGAGCCCTAAAAGCGGGTCTCGCCTATGAGGGCCTTTGCTAGGTTCGGCGCGCGTCACAGTGGTGCTATTGTTGTGGTGGTTATCACTATGTTATCGGCGTATTATGCTTTGTTGATACGGTAGTGCCGTGATCGTGCAAACCCTCCGTGGAGCGGTAGTGCCGTCATCGTGCAAACCTTTCTGAAATTCAAAGTAGTAGTATCGTGGACGTGCAAACCTTCCGTAGAATGGTAGTGCTGCCATCGTGCAAACTCTTCTGAAGTTCGAAGCAGTAGTACCGTGGTCGTGCAAACCTTCCGTAGAATGGTAGTGCCGCCATCGTACAAACTCTTCTGAAGTGTGAAGCAGTAGTACCGTGGTCGTGCAAACCTTCCGTAGAATGGTAGTGCCGTCATCGTACAAACTCTTTTGAGATTCAAAGCAGTAGTACCGTGGTCGTGCAAACCTTCCATAGAATGGTAGTGCCACCATTGTGCAAACTCTTCTGAAGTTTGAAGCAATAGTACTGTAGTCGTACAAACCTTTCATAGAATAATAGTGCCGCCATCGTGTAAACTCTTCTAAAGTTCAAAGCAGTAGTATTGTGGTTGTGCAAACCTTCCATAGAATGGTATTATCGCCATCGTGCAAACTCTTCTGAAGTGGTGATGTCTATGAGCCCTTTAGTTGGTTGCCCCCTGGGAGGTCTTTCGTTGATTGTTTGGATTTGATGTTTGGATTGATGCCATTACTCGGCTTTTATTGGCATCCGTATCGGATCTTTCTTACTGCAAAACCGAAAAACCGAATATGCAGGAAAAATTGGTGAGCATTGTGACGCGCGCCGAACCCCGTAGGATGCCCCGAAGGCCCACTCTTAGGGCGATCAGGATAAGGTTCATGAAAACTTGTAAGGTATTTACAAGTGAATCTATTTTGGGCAACAAGGAGGTTTCTTGGAGTCGCCACCTAATTGAACATTGGGAAGTTCGTCTGGCCTCAGTGTGCCAAAGACGGCGCATCTTATCCATTTTGGGCAAACCAAAGGGGTCTTGGAGGCATTCACCCCAATAGAACATTGGAATGACCCTCTAACCCTATGGAGCCTAGGATTGTAAATTGAGTCTTTTGGTGGGACACAAGAGGTGTCTTGGAGATTTCATTCCAATGAAACATCAGAATGGTCCTCTCGTCTCGTTGAGCCCAAAGACCAGAGATGGTTCGGGACTTCTCATTTATTCATACCTTGGTTATTTTATAATTAAGTTTTGAATTTAAGTTTTCATCCATTTTCTCATACATTTCGATGCAATAATTAGAGCGCAAGTTTGATCATTCAAGGAAAGCGATAAATAAAAGGGTAAATAAAATAAAGTACATGAAAATATTAATACAATAAAACTAGGGGTGGAATACAACCCCCATTGTAAATAAAGTACAAACCATACATAAATCGGGATATTCATTAATGATGAGGATATTGGTCCTCGCAGGCATATTTATTATAAAATAATTTTTATGTGATGATTTTGGATGGAGAAAATTGAGACATTGGTCCCATTTTTATTTAGGAAAAATACCAATTTAATTAATAAAAAATGTTTGTGATTTTCTTTCTAGTGGATCTAAATAAACAATTTTACAAGAAAATTATATGAAAAAAATAAAAAAAAAACAAATAAATAAAATGTTACAAATAAAGAAAATAAACATATAATCCAAACGACCCATTCTGGATCCCCCGTGTGCTCGCAAAAAATGTCCAAGCAAAAAAATGAGTTTTGACATAAAAACAAAGCATAAAAATAATGTTAGTAATTAAAACAATTAAATCAATAATAAAAGATAAAATGGAATAAAATAAGATAAATAGCATAATATCAAAATGACGATTGAATTAATATGTTAACAATTAAAATAAATGTGAAAAATGCATTTTTATGACAAATTAAATAAATGATGTGATTAAAATAAAATATAACATGTTAATGAATTAATACATGAAAATTATAAACATGATGAAAAATAATGAGAATAAACAAATAATTGAATAAACAATAAATATAACATGTAACAATGACAAAAGAATGATAAAAGTTAGTAAATAAAAGAATGATGAAAATAATAATGATATATGACAAGGTTAATTGATGTGTTCATAATTAATATAAACTATTTACATGGTAAAAATGATTAACAAAAATTAATTAATTAATTACATGTTAAAAATAAGGAGGAATCAAAATAAAATAAATTATTTACATGTTAAGAATCAAAAGAAATCAATATTCACATGAATAAAAATAAAATCATACATAAACAATTAAATAAAAAAAATATAAATTCAATACAACAAGTAAATAAATGAAAACTATAACACCCTCTTCCGACACCCCCGTAGAAAAGGGCGCCGGCGGTTGCGCTACACGAAACGAAGCATACATTCACACATCATAAGCATATAGGAATACGAGGGAATTAAAAACTTTTGAGGGCACAAGCTGATCATGCAATACATCGCACACACCCACAAGCATTAAGCGGAAGCATACTATCATGCAAACATGCATTCATTCAGCGGAAGCATTCATTAGGCAGAAAAGGGTACAAAAACTAATCCAAAACATTAATACTTGAAAACACTTACATAGCCCAAAAATTACATCAAGATCTTTATATCTATACATATACAAAACATTACTGAATTACAAAATCCAAATTACATAAGCTGGTAACAAAATACAGAACTTTTAACTCCTACGTGGCCGACCTTGCAGATGCGCGACTTGAACCGGACCAAACCTGCCACCTGCACAGGAAAAGAGTCCGTGCTATGCGATAACGCTTAGTGGGTAAAACACACAGCAATAAGGATGACTATTCACAATGGTCGTCAAGGCATAACACATTCACAAAGGCAGATGCGGACATTCATAACACATAAATAATCAAGCTTGCATAAAATGGCATTCATTCGAAAACTCACATCCATATCCATATACTTATGTAAAAATTAAGCCGAAACAGACATAACTTCATGTGTGATACAAGTATCATCATGCAGAACTACTTACAATCTCACATGCATAAACTTACCAAGGTCTCAAGTATCCGGTTCTTACCGTGCATCTTCACAAGAGATATTACACATGCAGCTATCATGCCAGCGTACCCGTGCCTTAACGGACACCCATGCACTTACAATACAATTACCATATGATAACATACCCAATGGTCATGCTAAGAACACAAGCTGTCTAATCATACATTTGTTATGCCATAACACACACATTAACTGAACCCAAGGAAAGACTTCAAACACCCTATGTCCACTATGCGACTCTATCACATAACATAACATATCATGCCATAAACGCAGAAACGTGACTACATGCCAAAGATGCTACAATAGCTAAGACCAAAAGAACATATAGCCGAATATTACATTCAAGCATACACTAATACAAAATCAAATTTTTATACACTTAAACCTGCCTCATCAACATCCATTACCGCACATACACTTACCAAGGCCGATCCACATGCATTGTACCCCAAATAACATGTATGTGATCATTCAATCGCCCAGATCACCTTATTACGCAGACTAAAACACATGCTACCATAATGGTTAACAGTACAGAACCTCATTTATATACACATTAATTAACCATATCGATTTGAACTCAGATTACATTCGTATACATAATATTTCATATGCTTATAACCTAACTAATCAGATTCACATTCTCATACACATAACATAATAAAATAGGTTCATGGCATTAGAGCAGTTATGATCACAATCATACACGTCTTAATTTCAGTACTTATATCCACCATTGATGGCATATAAATACAGTCACACTACAGTATACTTATATACGGATACACAGATAATTATGTCCAATTCATATGATTTGGTTGTACCCAACCCATTCAGAGATCCATAAACACATTCGAATACAAATCCGATCCACCTATCCAAAATCATACTCATACGAATATCACATTCTCTTGTTCATATTAGATAAAATAGACAAAATACCTGCTAACTCAAAATAGTGGATAACGAGCAATCTGACAGTGCCTCGCTGGCACGAACGGGCGCACCTTACGAGTACGAATCGAAGTAATCACATAAATTCTCATTCGAAGCACTTTCACAATAGGGGATCTTAAGCAAGATCCAAACACACAAAAGGGTTCGCGAGGAACCAAATAGGGACCTGATCAGGGTCCAAACGTTCAAAGGGCTGCAGTTAACGAAACTCTATTAGGCATGCCTAACTATCCACTTAGTTGACTCGCAGGTTAAATTACATAGTTAATACCCATAGTTCAATTATAACCAATAAAGAATCCGCATACCTTGATTAATCAGTACATGTAAATATCATCCATCTCACTAATATATAGTTCATATTAAAAGACAATGCATGCAAAAATCCATAATTTAACATCTTAAAAACGTGTGAAACAAATAAGATTTTATTGCAAAAACAGGGTATGTAACACCCCAACTCATACGTGGACGAACCCATCCGCAATGGAGTAGGAAGCCGTACGAGTAGGTGTGTTACCGGACTGAAGCGAGACAAAGCATACTAAAATACGGAAGAATTTAAAACTTGAGGAGTAGATTTGGACATGCATATTTCGTAAATGCGCATACACTAATCAAAAGCATACAGTTGTGAAAACTTACAAGCATACAATAGAAGTTATTCTCCAAACATTGCTATACAAATATTTACATGGCCCAGAATATTATATAAGTAATATTTACATGTTATTACATATACGTATTCATCAGAATTACAAAATCCAGGCTACAGAAATTCAACAAAATACATCACTTCTAACTCCTATGTGGCCGACTCTGTAGATGCGCGACTCGAACAGAAGCAAACCTGCCACCTGCACGGGAAAAAGAACCCGTGCTAAGCGATAACGCTTAGTGGGGACAACAAACATAATAATATGGACGGCCATTCACAATGGTCGTCAAGGCAAAATACATTCAAATGGCAATTGCGAATATTCAAAACATATATCTAAACAGACTTGTATAATAAAGGCATTCATTCGGAAACTCACACATATAATTATATACATATATCCGGAATGGGCCAAAACAGTCATAACCCAAAACACGACACCAATGTTATCATGCTGAGCCATATACCCAAGAAAACATCCAAAACACCACACTTCTGCTGCACAACTCTAATACATAGCATATCATGCTGTAAACACTCCCATAACGGAAACTGAAGGCATAATCACATCACTTCACATTCATATCAAAACCATGCAGAAAGTACGATTACATCTTATATACTTACCCTCACAACCGATCTGATTCACATGCTTGTACACAATAAAACCATGCCTAACTCATATACATAAATACATCAATCGTATAATTTCAAAGCATTCAGAAACTAATAACAAATCACATGCCAAGTACGGATAGTCATGTTAACTGAAAAGTCATGTTTACTAAATACAGATTTATCTTCTGAAGCCCGTAGTCATATTCATATACATATAAACTGATTCTTGTTCATTCAGATATCACATTCTGATGGCTATTTCAAAACAAAATAAAACAAACCATCAAAATACCTGCTGACTCATAATAGTGGATAACGAGTACTCATGAGGGAACATATAGCCCGATCTCTGACCGGGTAAACCTCAGAGGAAACATATAATATAATGTACCATACAGGTACTAGTCGAAAAGCAACATCATCTTTTTCCACATTCCAAAAACATTTCATATCAAAGGGTTCGCGAGGAACCAGTCGTGGGACCTGATCAGGGTCCAAATCGTTCAAAGGGCGCTGCAGCTACAAAGACTCTATTAGGCATGCCTAACTATCCACTAGACTGACTCTCGCAGGTCATGCATCATTTAAATCAGGTATCACATCAGACAATATATAATATCATCATACTTAATCCAGAGTATATTAGACATATAAAGAAATTCATAATATCAGTCATGCTTAATACAAATTATGTTCAAGTCACACGACAAAGTTAATCATACACAATACTGCGTATAAATAGGCGTATCAATAAGTTCACACTACCCTCATGTATCATGTAAATCATGTGTCTATTTACACTGCATATATATATATATATACATGTCATTATGCATGATCTAGAGTCTAATATCCAAATACATAAGTACATAATATCAATCATACCCCATACTATTCATATTATAAAGCGTGTAATATAACTCAACCAATACATTTTAACACATCCAAGATTCTACAATATATCAGAATTAAAGATAGAATTATAATATGCCAATAATTCACAGCGCATAATCCTAATCAGGAAATTATACAATATACATCTAAGCACAGCATGTTATCCTAAGAGCAGTGTCTGACTAAAGATAGACATGACATATTTTTATATTTCAATATAACCTATTCGGGAGTAACCAATTATGAACTTAACTTTTATAATTTCTTCATTTTCTAAACACGGCAGGTAATGCAGATCACCATCTTCATTAAATATTATATCCATAACCCAAGAACATTCAACCAAGAATAACATGAAATTTTACCCATGATATTAGTTATTCAAAGATTAATTGTATATCAAAATACAGCATGCGTTATACTTTACATTACTTAGTATTCATAAACCAAATTACACAACTTCAATCAGATATTAGATTACCAGGAATTCCTCTTACTACTCATATCATAAGTAAGTGTGAACATATTATCATTTCATTACTGTCACTTTAGAAAATAATCCAAGTTATGTTTCAAATTATAATGTATGATTTATTAAGCATAATCCGTATAATAATAGGCATATAACCAAGTTCACATAGCATACGGGAAAGAAAAACCATGACAAAAACATTTAAAATTCATTTTCGGAACACAGAGCACAGAAGAGAAAAATAGGGCAAAATGGAGGTTCTGTCGCGATCGCGACTTTGTCGCGTTCGCGATAGAATGCGCGGGATACGGGTCCTGAGCAACCTTCACGCGACGTGAAGGTTGCTCACGACGTGTGAGCACTGCCCAAGATGCTCACGTCGCGTGAGCATCCCTCACGCCACGTGAGCTTTGCTCACGCTGTGAGCAATTCTCACGTTGCGTGAGCCTTGCTCACGCCGTGAGCCTTGCTCACGTCACGTGAGCTAAGCTCACGCCGTGAGCCTTGCTCACTCGTGAGCACTGCTCACTTCTCTTCACAGTTCACGATCTGTGAACTTGCTCTCAACACGCGAGAGCTGGATTTCACGTCTCTGTCGCGCTCGCGACAGCGTCGTGATCTTCAGTTCTCAGCAAAACACAGGAAAATCCAAACATCCAAATCAAAACCATTTTCACTCAAACCAAACTTGAATCCAATCTTACCTTAAAATAGAACTTCCCAAACATCTTAACCAATATAAAGCACAAGGTTTCAACAATTACTTCCAATCATATAATCTATTCACGTATTGAAACCTCAAAATGTAGAAAATCACAAACTTGACAGTACATTCAACCAATTCTCACAATCCATTTATTAATTCTATAATCATGCATATCCTTTCATCACAATTAAAAACCCATACAATAAACATTCATTCCAACCTAATACTCATCATCTATTTTCCAGAATTTAAACAAATCAAAGCATACATGCAAATTAATTGAAAAGCTTGGATAAAATAACTCAAATAACTCCCAAACCTCATTGAAGCAAAAACCATTCTTCTTCAAGCTGGATCCTCAAACCTTTTCTTGCCCTTATACTTCCTCTTGTTAGCCAAAGCTTACACAAATCAAAAACCCAAGAATTACTCTTAACCCAAAAACCCTAACTCAAATAAAACAAGAAGAAGAAGGGAAACATAATCTTTCATAGGAAACCCCAGCACTCAAAACCATACACATACCTCCATAAAAGACTCTTAAGCTCCTCCAAGACATCAACCCATGCCTAGCCACCGAGAAGAACACGATACAAGGAAAAGAAAAGAAAGAAGAAGGAGAAAACGCAGGGAAAAGAATGGGAAATCTGATTGCCCTCTTTTCCTTTCCTGGTTTCGTTTTCCTCTTTCATTAATTACTCCCCACTAACCCAAACCACTAGTCAAAATCCTATTGGTCCACATGTCAAGATCCTAAAGAATCAAAATCCCTCTTTGACCAACTCTTCATCAAGGCACCATACTCACTCCACATACAAACATTCCTTGAATAAAAATCTTCAAGGTACCACACTTGAGTCACACCAAATCATTTCCTAAAACCCACTTATACCCTAATTCCATACACAACAAGCACAATATAATAATTCCTTCACTTAACTTATTTAATTAATTTCTTTGCAAATAAATCCTTATTATCCATATTATTCATGTACAAATTACCGAATTACCCTTACTCATTCCGACCGAGCAATCATATTTCGACTAGGCCCGATTTGGGGTGTGACAGGGTAGGTCACGGTGGTAATCAGATTGGTTGCCACCGTGACATACCCAGGGATCTCGGCAGAATGCGGGTCTAGGGTACCTCACGGTGGTAACCCATCTGGTTGTCACCGTGACATACCTAGACCCCCAAAACATAATGCACTAATGGGGTACCTCACGGTGGTAACTCAATAGGTTACCACCGTGACATACCCACTGCCCAGAACAGAATCAAAGGTTGGGACACCTCACGGTGGTAACCAGATTGGTTGCCACCGTGACATATCCAAAACTCACGGCAGAATGCATCTGGTGCGTGCCTCACGATGGTAACCAGATTGGTTGGCACCGTGACCCATGCCCAGATGGGATTCCAAAGGGCAAATTCCATATCATTTAAGCCAAAAATCCCAAAACTCTCACTTCAAACAACATGTCCTCACTCCAAACACAATATTAAGCAAAGTTATACATCAATAATTCATGCCATAAACAAAATCAACTCATAAATTCAAAGAATAACATTAATTTACATAATCAATCTCATCACCATTCACACCATCATATTCAAGATCACAATTAAATTCATTAAACCACAATAGGACTTCCTTAACACATCTAAAACAACACCCATAACATTTAGACCATATAACACATCAAGATCACCATAATTTCCAGAATTGCATTCAAATAGACATGCCAACTACACATATAACACAAATTCCTAAACAAATCATGCATAAACTCATATCAACACTCAAATTTCTGGAAATCACACACACAAATACGCATTCATGATCCAAAAGAGAATTAGGGCAGACAACCCAAAACTGAAATGTAGAAAATAAATTCCCAAACCTCTTTTGAAGCACAACTCATAATCTCTTCAAGCTTTAATCCTTAATCTTCCTTTTTCCCTTGCTTTACTTCTTCTTATCACCACAAACTTGCACAAACACAAACCCAGAAAAATTACTTATCCAACCCAAATTAACTCAAACAAAAGCCAAGAATGAGAAGAGGAAGAAACCCAAAACGCAGGAACCCTAAAACCCAAACACATACCTCTATAATCTTGCTTTCAAATCTCAATCAAAATCACCTCTAAGCAAGCTCAAATCCCAGCCAAAAGGAAAAGAAGAGGAGAAAGCAGAAAATGAAGAAGAGAAGAGGAAGAGGAGGCGTGAGAAGGAGGGAGAACGGGACCAATCCGTGTTCTCTCTCTCTCTCTCTCCCTTTTCCTCTTCATCTTCCCATTCAATGCCCAATAACCATGCCACATGGCAAGCTCCTATAGGCTCAAATCAAAATATCTTGTCTTATTTCTCTTAAATCCTTGGCAATTCCCACTTAAGTCCCTAGCAAATTACCACTTGGTCACCAAAACAATTATTTCTCACTTAGACTTTAATTATCTTTTCAATTAAGTCCCTAAATACTCAAATTCCATGTGCATATTTTACCAAATACTTCCAATCCACTAACCAAAATTACTGAATTACCCAACACTTATCCGACATCGAATGCGCATTCCGACTAAGCCCACTTTGGGGTGTGACAAAAATAATAAATAAATTAATACAAACAACAAAATATACATGAATAGATTAAATATAAATAAAATAAAAATAAAATAGAAATTGAGCCTAGAATATTTACGCTCAGAGTTTTGGATTCGATGAAAGTGAAGTGATGATTTTCCAAAAAATTGCTTGAAAAAATAATTTTGCAATAAGATTAATTCCCTTTGTGTATGGAAGAAACAAATGAATTAATTTGGATGCATAAAATAGAAAAGAAATTGATTTAGAAGTGAATTATTAATTTTTGGAGCCAAAAACAAAGAAATTAATTCAAAATAATTGAAAGAAGAATGATGAAATTTTTGAAGAAAAATTAAAGAAGAAATCTGGAAATTTTGGTGTAAAAAAATCAGAATGGTGGCTCTCCCTCAGGTTTTTCCCATCATAAAGAATATATAGAATATTAGAAAGTTGGCCGAATTCAATTAGGGAAAGCAATTTTTTTTAACACAAATTCCTTTACTTTTGGGGATAAAATCAAGTTTTATTAATTAATAATCAAAAAGAATATTTTAAAATTTTATTTGTACTCAAAAACCTTGATTTAGGGTGAAAAAAATCGTAAAAGGGGTAAAAAATCGTAAAATAGCTGTTTCAGGCCTTTTAGCAACGGCCAGGAGGAGCGACGCCCGTCTCTATTGAGCGACGCTGCGCGATTCAGCGCGCGGAGGCGCAGAAATCGCACGCTCCAGTGCGCGGTGTGGCGCGCGCTTTTAGCGACGCGCAGCAGCGTTGCCTTTTCGCGCCCGCTCGCCGCCGCACTCGACACTCGCGATTTTTTTAAAAAATTTTAAATTTACTAAAAACAGTATAATTTTAAGCCCCCATTTTTTAAAATTAATTTTTTAAAATATTTTTTATTATTTTTCAATTTTTCACTCTAAAATGCAAATTTTCACGAAAATCACCACTTTTAACCTTTTTGCCTGTGACAAGACATCTTATCATCATTGGGTAACTTCGATTTAGGCTGACTCAGGACTCGGTGTCTACAAGCATGCAAGTGAAATGCATGAGTTATGCAAAAATGCAGGATAAGAATTCATCTGAGTGGATTTGGATGCGACAGCTGGTTTGGTCACAATTTGTAGTAGGATCGGTGCCCTCTGGAATTGCTTTTGAATTTCATGCCTTTGGGGATTACGAGCTTCTCCTCTGATACCTGTAGTCATTCTTTTAAGGTAGTGCATTCCTTGTGGATTTTCACACTAGCTTTTCTTAGCGGGAAATGCATTTTTTCGGATTTTCATATAACCCTATGCCTTATTTTTTTTGCCTGGAATAGACCCAACCCAATCCAGCGGCATTTATTTATTTTATTTTTTATAGGACAGACTGCCTGTTCCCAGGTTTTCACCCTGCCCTTTGACCTAACTTTTGCTAAGAGCGCCAGTCACGATTTTCATCTCTAACGGTGCTTTTATTTTAACAGGAAGAGTTGACTGAAATGCCCGAGTGGATAGAACACCAAAGGGAAGATAGTACCAATGCGTTGATTATGTGTCGGACCCAGACAACTTTGAGTATGCAAGATGAACTGCTTTGTTCACATCAATATATCATTGAATAAATGCATATATTTCAACTTGATTTCAAAACACATGATCACTATCTGGCATTAACTCGAAAAAATATGAGACCTCATCCAATATCGGAATAGATCCCGAAAGTATCAAACTCCTGTTATCAATCAGCCCTCTCGGGTTTTCATGATTGAATATTTTCCCTCATTTTTATTATTATTTTTATTTTTCTTCTTTTTTTCTTTTTTTTTTAGCCTTTGCCATGTGTGACGCCCATGCCCTAACGACAGACTAGCTCAGCTAATCTTAGTTAGAGAAGACCGCACACACACAATAGAATACATGCTTAGCCTGAATAATAAAATTTCATCATATACGATCGTAACTCACACATCACATGCCAACTACTTATAGTGCATTTCCATAGCCACACGCATTGCACATACATATTTAGGTTAACATTCATAGTTATCATATTATTACATGCCTTTACATATCCGCTATACATACGATGGTACAAAAGCTTATATAGAAATCCCAAAATATTAAACCCAGAACCTACACTTCCTATTTCCTACTATTGACCGTACAAAATGCGGGGACGTCCTTCAGTCACCCCTTGTCCGTACCTGCACAGATTAGAGTAAATCCATGCTAAGCGATAACGCTTAGTGGGGAACTCATATATAGTACATAATTTATCACACATCAGAGACATCAAACATTACATGCTAGTAGACATGCCAAGCAATCATTATCAAAGCAAGTATCATTTCAAGCATAGTATTGTCCATTACTATATTCAATCCTAAAGCATCAATCACTTATTCACATAACGACATCACATGCTTTATTATATTACAGTCACTTCTCTGTATTATTTGATTAATCAATTAGCCTACAATGCAATGACGCGGATAACGGGTATCGCATTGGTACCTCTCAGGTACTAGAATCTCATCGAGATTACACTTACGCATGGGTACCCTCAGGTACCAAAATATCATTTCACTTATAATATAATCCAGCAAGGATTATTCACATTATTTTCGCATTGTGATTCCCATGGAATCAGACACATTATACGTATGGGGCTGCAGCACTTGACCCTATAGGCATGCCTAACTATCCACTGCTTGACTCGCAGGCTTAAGTTATTAAACAAATTATTCAATTCACATTGATCGCTTTTCACACCACATACAGAGGTAGCTCATATCACATTCACTGGCATATTCAATATGCTTCCAAATTCATTCTTCATAGTTCATAACTACATATTTGATTGCATTCAAGATTTATCACACAGTATGCAAGTGTACCCGTTTAACACTTATTCATAATGTCTTTCATTTCACTTGAAGACTTACCATTAGAAAGTCCGAACACATTAGGGTTATATTGCCAAAATAGGGTAGGTCACGGTCACAATGAATTTCATTGTCACCGTGACATGTTGAAGTTCAAAATAGAATGCAAACTGGGGACAGGTCACGGTCACAATCAATTTCATTGTCACCGTGACATGTTCCCAAGTCTCGGCAGAATGCATCTTTAGGGTATGTCACGGTCACAATGAACTTCATTGTCACCGTGACATATTCTCACCTTGCAAAACAGAATGCTCTCTTAAGTACCTCACGGTCACAATGAATCCCATTGTCACCGTGACATACAAAAATCAAGTAGACAGAATTGAACTCAAGCACAACTCACGGTCCCAATCAATTTGATTGTCACCGTGACCTATGCAAAAACACCATAACATAGTTGTGTTTTTCAGTCCATTTCTTCCTTCTTATTTAAGCTTCAAATCTCACTCTCACTTTTGGCAATCAACCCATAAACATCAACCACATAATTAATTAACACATACCTATTTTCCCCTTTTTGTTTTGGCATTCAATAATAGCACAATCATAATCATTCTCAAGCACTATATCACCAAGCATATTACTATTACAATCACATAATCTAACATCACATAATTCATGCTCAATTTCAATTTCGCATACACATACACTTCAATTCAAATCTCTATTCAACCAACACAAATCATACAACCACACAATTAAGGTTTGTTCCCAAACCTCGTCGCCTTAGCTCCTAATCACGACGGACGCTCGGCTCTCCGATCACAGCTTTTCCCTTATCTCTCTTCACTTCTTCAGCTAGCAAAACCAATTCAAATTCCAGGATTGAACACAACCCATCAATTCTCATACCAATACCAAATTAAAACCAAGAAGAAGAGTAGAAGATGAGAATAAGCACACATAATCACTTACCCTTAGATCATAACACTTAATTCTTGCTCCAATTAGCTATATGCATACATCCACTTAAACCACTCTCATCCTCACTCACGAAAGCAAGAAGAAAGACAAAGTCAAATGCAGAAAAAATGAAAAATGAGACCAACACACACTCACCTCTCCCTTCTCTAGGCAAATGCATGCAAAGAAGGAGGTGGCTTACTCTCATGATGCCACACGGATTCCACTCTCAATTATGCCTCCACTATTCATTTAATCAAGTTATTTTATTCTCTAATCCACACTTACTTAACTTAGTTAATCCACTCTTACTAATCATGCACAATTCCCTTTTTAACCTCTTAAATTCCCTTACCCTTCCAATTAAGTCCAACCTTATTCACTTAATTTCACTTAGACCCCAAATAAAACTAATTGCAACTAGGGTACAAGTCCGGCCATGACACCATGAACCCTCCTTCAGTCCATCAGTGTTGATTAAATTTGCCTTCATCTTTGCTAACAGGGGAAGTTGCTTCTTGAGAGTGGTTCTTTTTAACATCAAAGTCTTGTCTCGACCCTTGTGTAAACTGGCCGAGATGACGGGTTTCTTATTTGCGGCTTGAATGTGAAGCCCCACACTTTACTTTTGTCAGCTTTTCAAATTCTGAACTGACCTTCAATGGTTGAGATTGGGTTACAGGTTGGGTTAGGCTTTAGTGGTTGAGATTGGATTACAAGTTAGGCTCAGATGGTTTAGGGAAAAATTGAGGGTCTGTTTTCTTTTCTTTTCCCCTTCTTTTCCTTTTTTTTCTTTCTTTTTTTTTCTTTTGCTTGTTTTGCTCTCTTTTTTTTACTATTTTTTTCTTTTTCTCTTTTTTTTTCGAAAGGGTAAAGAGCTATTGTGACGCGCACCGAACCTCGTGTCCTCCCGAGGACCCGCCTTAGGGCGATCAGGAGAGGTTCATAAAACTTGTAAAGTATTTACAAATGCGTCTATTTTGGGCAACAATGAGGTTTCTTGGAGTCGTCACCCAATAGAACATTGGGAAAGGTTGTCTAGCCTCAGCGACCCTAAGACGGCGCATACATATCCATCTTGGGCAAGTCAGAGAGATCTTAGAGGTCTCAGCCTCTACCCCCTGGAGCCTAGGATTGTAAATTTTAGTCGTTTGGTAAAACTCAAGAGGTTTCTTGGAAGTCCTAGACCTCTCGCCTCATTGAGCCCCAAAGACCAGAGTGAGTTCGGGACTTCTCATTTATTCATACCTTGGTTAAGTTTATAATTGAGTTTTGAATTTATTATTTCATCCCATTCCACATACATTTAATGCAATTAATTAAAGCGCACAATAAATATTTAAGAAAAGCGGTAAAAACATAAGTAAAATAAAGCACATGTAAAAATATTACAATAAAACTAGGGGCAGAATACAACTCCCATTGTAAATAAAGTACAAAACATGCATAAAATGGGATATTTATTAAGATTGGGGACATTGGTCCTCGCATGCATATTTATTACAAAACAATTTTGATGTGATGACTTTGTTTTGGATGGAGAAAAACAAGGACATTGGTCCCATTTTTATTTAGAAAAAATTCTAAGTTAATTAATGAAAAAAATGTTTAGTGATTTTCTTTCTAGCGAGGCTAAATAAACAATTTTATAAGAAAAATATACATGGCAAAAATAAATGAAAAAACCAAATAAATAAATATTACAAACAAAGAAAATAAATATGTAACTCGAACGAGCCTCCTGGATCTCCCCGTGTGCTCGCAAAAATGCCCAAATAAAGAAAATAAGTTTTGACACGAAAACAAAACATAAACAAAATAATGTTAGTAATTAAAACAATTAAATCAATTGAATATGCAAAATAATGAATAACAAATTAAAATAAAATAAGATGACATGAAAAGAATGATAATTAAATTAAAATGTTAACAAAGCAAAATAAATGAGAGGTCTTTGGTTGATTGGTTGATCGCCCCCTGAGAGGTCTTTGGTTGATTGGTTGATCGCCCCCTGAGAGGTCTTGGGATGGTTGCCCCCTGAGAGGTCTTTGAATAGGATCTGCCCCCAGAGAGGTCTTTGGTTGATTGGAGAACTACCTCTTCAGAGGACTTAGAGATTTGCCTCTTGAGAGGGCTTTGATTGATGTTGGGTTGATAGTGGAACTGATATATGGATTGATGTTGTTTTGGTTACTTGTTTGCATTGATGTTGTCACTTGCCTTTTGTCGGTGTTCGCATCGAATCTGTCTCTGCAAAATAGGAAAAAATCGAATATGCAGGAAAAATGGTGAGCATGCACGTGAAATGTATATGTATGCAGCAATGCATGATAAGAACTCATCCAAATGGATTTGGAGGTGACAGCCGGTTTGACCATAGTCTTCGGTAGGATCAATGCCCCCTAGAGTTGCTTTTGAATTTCATGCCTTTGGGGATTTTGAGGTTCTCTTCTGATACCTGTAGTCATTGTTTGAAGGTAGTGCGTCCCTCGTGGATTTTCACACTAGCTTTTCTTAGCGGGAGATGCGTCCTTGTCGGATTTTCACATAGCTCTGTGCCTTATTATTTTTTTGCCTGGAATGGACCCAACCCAATCCAGCGGCTTTTATTTATTTCATTTTTTGTAGGGCAGACTGCCTGTTGCCAAGTTTTCACCCTGCCCTTTGGCCTAACTTTTGCTTGGAGCGCCAGTCACGATTTTCATCTCTAACGGCCCCTTTTTTTGTGTGTGTGTGAGAGAGGTTGGAGTTGTTGCGAAAGATCTTTCGGGTATGATTGGCATGTGCTTATGTCTCAGATTATGGTTGTATGAGCTTGGTTCTTTATTAGGAAGGTGCTGTAGGGTTAGCTTCATAGTGGTTAGCAAGATGAGTTGACTGAAGTGCCTGAATGGTGAGAGTAGCAGAGGGTATACAGTAGATGATGATCACACAGGTTGGACTGCTCTGATCACATTGTGCAAATGCATGTTCTTCAATTTAATTTCATCAAACATGATCATTGTTTGGCATTAATCTCAAACAATACAAGATCTCATCTAATCACAGAATAGATCCTGAAAGCATCTAACTCCTGTTATCAATCAGCCCTCTCGGGTTTTCATGATTGAAGATTTTCTCTCAGTCTTTTTTTTTTTAGCCTTTGCCATGAACTTTCTTTCGGTCTGTCAATGTTGATTGAACTTGTTTTCATCTTCATTAGCTTGGGAGGCTGCTCTTTTTCGACGGTAGTTCTTTTGGCATCAAAGTTCCGTTCTTGGCCCTTGCGCAAGATGGTTGAGGTAGTTAGCTTCTTCACTTGGATCTGTTTCTTCCTTTTGCTGGTTTTGGGTGGCTTAATTTCTGAGGTAACCGTTAGTGGTTGGGATGGAGTTGTAGGATAAAACTATGACAGGACTATGGTTCTTCTTTTTTTTTTTGTTCTTTGCTTTTTTTTTGTTTTTTCTTTTTTGAAGGGGTAATGAGCTATCCTCCTGAGTCTGGTTACATGGGCGCTTTTGGTCTCATACGATCAAAGGTTGGTCTCGATTGGTTTTGAGGTACACGTCTCAAATGGTTGGAAGGGAAGGGATTCTGGGGTTTGGTTATATTTCTCGTGAAGGTCCAAGATTTTACTCGTCTATCTCCTGACGTAGCACTCAGGACTTGACTTCGCTTGACTGCATTATATGCATCTTAAATGTTGAAGGAGCAAAGGAATAGCCTTTGAAACTTGCTTGTCGTTATGTCAGCATATTGAAGCAGCATCGATCCAATAATGTCCCTGTCGATTATCAGCATGTCATTCCATGTCCAGGCAAAGGCTTTTTTTTTCTTCTCTCAAAAATTTCCTCTCTTCAGGAATTATATTAGTTTCTATCAAGATTTTCTTTGGCCTTCTCATAGTCTCGAGATTAGATGCAATCGTATTAATTGAATAAATATCAAAATGAATGTATCATGACCATGTGAAATGAAATCATTAGAAGCATCACACAAATAAACAAAAACTGTTCATCAAATTACAATAACCAAATTGTCATAAGGAATTCTTGAAATGAAAAGAAATAAGGCATCTAAAAAAAAGCATAATCTTCTCCCCCACTCTCCCGATGAGTGTCAGCGACTTATTCATATCCATCTAGCTCCTGCAAGATATGCCATTCTGGTGGATCAGATCCGATCACATATTTGGTGGAGGGACCGCATTATAGCCTGGCTTGTTCTTATTCTCCCTTTTCTCAGGATCCATGATCTATTTGGTGTCAATAAGATCTTGGATCTTATTCCTCAAAGTTCTGCAGTAATCAGTCGAGTGCCCAGTGTGTTGATGCTCGGCGCAGTACTAATCATCGCTATGCCCTGGCTGTCCTTGATTCGCAGCTGGTCTAGGTGCTAGTGGCTATAGCTTGCCCACTTTCATCAATCTCTCCAGTACCCAGGACAAAGAGCGGCCTAAATTGAAGTAGTACCTCTGGCCTTGCCCAACTCCAGTAGCTGAAACTTCTGCTGTCTTGCCACTTCTGCCATTACTGCTCCCGGTGCTACTTGACCTGTACCCTGATTGGTTCCCAAAGTTCCTCCCAGCAAAGTTATTTTGGCTTGCTTTCTTTGCTAGGTAAGTAGCTTCGGCCTCTACAGCAATATCTTTAAGCGATTCCCAGTTTTTGAGCCCCTTAAAACTGAGCAAATCTTTGAGGTAAGGGCAGGAGTTCTTGATAAATAGCCTAATCTGGTCAGCAGTGTCAGGCTTTCGCTTCATCTCCATGACCCTGTTTCTCCATCTTGTGAGGTATTCGTGAAATGACTCATCACTCCTCTGTTGTAAAAGCTCAAGGTCCTTTAGGGTGACCTCCATTCTAGTGCTACAATCATACTGCTTCATGAATTCATCAATCAGAAGGTCCCAGTCCTCTTTGGATCTCCTATCCAGCCCCTGGTACCAGTCTACTGCCGGACCTACCAGACCAAGGCAAAAATATTCCACCTTTTGCTTTTTACTCAACCCGGTGCCCTTCATTACCAAGGTGTACTGCTTGATGTGTCCAGATGGGTCAGAAGTTCCATCGAATTTCGGCAGCTCAGGCATCTTGAACCGTTGGGGTAACAGCTCTTCATGCCCTAGATCTCTGTCCTCAGGGTTAATCCCTTTTCCAGCTGATAACATGCGGGTGATAGCTTCAATCTGCTGTCTCATCCCCCTCAGAGTCTTATCCTCTAACCTGGGTGCTCTGCCCCTCATAGCTTATTGGACCATTGGCTCTTCATCTTCCTCCTTTATTACAAAGTCATCATTGGGATGGGGGATCCTTTCTCCTCTTAGCTCAACAGGTGCAGCAGCTCTGTGCTCATTGACAGGTTGGTGGGCAGCAACTCCAACGAGAGGAGCCTCCCCACCAACAAGTGGTTCGGCTTGCTCTCGAGGAGGGGCTACCGGCGCTTGTGGACCAACAGGCGGCTGCGGAATAATGGGTGCTTGTGGAACATGAGGGTGAGCAATTCTTTCGGCCATAGCGCCATCATTTCTAACATTCTTTGCTCAAAATCTTCCAACTTCCTAGCAAGGTCTTGAGTGGTCAAAGTTCCAGTCTCTTCTGCCATCGAGGATGATTCACTTGTTGTTGAGAGTGAATCAGAATCCCAATTAAGCACTAATTCTAGTGATCCAAAGGGCGAGTTCGTACTCACTAGTCGACCGTCAGGACCCTAATCCACTTGGATGAATCTATAATGGCTGTCTAGACACCAGGTCCCGAGTCGGTCCAAGATTAGGATTACCCGATGATGAAAATAAAGACCAATTCATGAGCAAAAAAATAGGAATCGGTCATTTCTTTGTCAAGTTCTTTTATTTTCCTCAAAATTCATTTAAAGTGTTCATTCTTCTTTTATTTTTATTTTTATTTTTATTTTTATTTTTATTTTTATTTTTATTCATGTTTTTGTATTTCATTTTATTATATTTTCTGAAAAAAATTAAATTTGAAAAAAAAAAAAATCGCGAACGTCGGGCTCGTCGGCGCGTTTGCGGCAGCGCATTGGCGCTGGGCGCTCGGTGCTGGGCTCAGCCCCCTGCGCGCTGCGCAGCGGTCCCTGCGCGAGAAAGAGCGACGCGCCATTACGCATCGCTAAAGCCCCCTGCAGCGCGCAGCGAGATGCGCACGCTGCGCGCCAGCTCGCCCAGGATCGGCGAGAAATCTCGCCGATCCTGCCCAGTCCCCGCCGCAACCACCCATTTCCGTCGAAATTCATATTTTTCACTTTTTGGGCTAAAAAATAATTTTTCCTTGTGATTTTTTCAGGTTTTACTCAAATTTAATAAATATTGGTCAAATTGGGTGGGAATTAAAATTCAAAAAATGACAAAAATAATTAAAAATAAATAAAAATGTTAATTGTCCAAATTTGACTTTAGGGATTTAATTTTGGATTTTTGAGTGTTTTTTGTTGAAAATTTGTGAGGGGAAATCTTGGGAAATCTGAGGGGAGCTAGAGAGGGCAGAGGATGGTAGGATTTTACGGGGGTGAGATTTCATTTTGAAAAGAAAAGGAAAAAGATTGGTCTTGAAAGAGAAAGAAAAATTCTCTCTAAAAGAGATTTTTTCCTAAGTCATTTAAAAAAGAGCTTCTTGAGGGGAGTTAGTGGATTTTGCTGGAAAAATAAAAGGGTTCAATGTTCTTGGATTTCATCTTTTATTATTCTCCAAAACAAAAATTATTTCTTCAATTCTCTTAATTCTTTTCTTTTACTCTACAAGTTTTCATCTTAAATTTCAATCTAGTTTTTTTATCTCTAAAAATTTTTGATTGATCTTGAAACCTTTGAGAAAGGAAAATCAATTCCTTAACTTGAATTTTCAGATCACATATCAAACAAAAAAAAATCAAATCATTTTTCTTGTTGGTGTTCTTGAGTTTTTTTAGACATAAACTCAAGATTTACATGAACACATTTTCGAGTTAATTTTCGGATCTTGATAAGAGATTAGATCGGACTATCTTTCTTCAATATCATTTAACTCTGAGGGTAAAGATTCTTGGACCTATTTTTCATCTCATTTTTACTTCAATTTATTCATGTTAATTTATCTTAAGTTATATTATGTTGTTATTTTTGTGAATTAATACATGTATGTGTTTTTTTGATTTGAGATCTATCTTTTTAGCATGAATATTCATCTACTCATTTTGTCGCTGGCATAAAAATGGATAGATCTATATAATGCTAAAAACGGGATTTGTATGATTTTCTCTTTTATTATCACCCTTTTATAATTTTTGTATGCTTAAATGTTATTACCGCATGATGCATGTTTTTCCTTTTATTTATTCACTTAATTTCATTGGCTTATTATTTTTATTATCGTTCTTATTATCATAAGAATTAATACTTATTTTTATCATCATCATTATACACATTTTTAACATAACCCTTGCTAATTAATTGTTAACCATGTGGACCTTTGCATTTGTTTGGTTTTTAATTATTTTCTGTGTCTTCTTACATAGATCTAAGGTTTCTAATATTATTTTTTCCATCGTTTCATTTCATCGTTCGTCATTATTATTATTATCATCTTTACTATTATTATTGTTATTTTCATTAATATTACTATTGTCATTATTTATCATTACACATTATCATTATTATCATTATTATTATTATTATTATTCTTGTCGTCTTTGTCGTCATTATCACTATTTATTTAATATTATTGTTATTATTATTGCTATTATTGTTATTTTTTTTACCATTTAACGTAATATTTTAATATGTCAACTTAGCTTCATGTATCATCTAATTTACTAGTCACTCAATATGCATATTTTACCTAGTTCATTATTTTTTGTTTAATTGAATTTTGTTTGGACACTAACATCAATTTTACCTGTGTTTGTTTTTCCTTGTGTCAAATTCTTGTGTTCCCCTGTTTGAGCGTCCGTGCGAATGGAAGAGGAGACCGGAAAATTATTATTATTTTTATTGTACTTGTTATTTTTTGTTTGTTTTACTGAGTTATTTGGCATGTAATAATTAATTAAACCATTTATTTTATGCACGCTTAATCAAAAATCACACAAAAATATTTCTACAAATAAAATTGGATTTTCTAATAAAATGGGACCAACGTCCTAGTTTTCCATCCAAAATAAATTGTCACTTTAAAATGATTTTCTTTAATTGTGCATGAGAGGACCAACGTCCTCAACATTAATAAATACCCCGTTTTATGCATGATTTATATTTTATTTACAATGGGGGTTGTATTCCGCCCCTAGTTTTGTTGTAATTTAATTTTGTCATTATTTTTATTTTTATTTATCATTTCATATGTGATTGATGTGCGCTTTAAATTCAATGCATTAATCGTGTGAGATGAGGGATAAAATTTTGTAATTTAAAAGCTCATTTATAATTAATCAAGACATAAATAAGTGTGAAGTTCCGAACACCATCTCTGGTTTAGACCGATAAGAGGTTAAATTTTCCCAATTTCTCGTAAATTGGGTGGCGACTCCAAAATACCTCAAAAGTGCCTAAAGGTGTTATGGCGATGGATGGTCCTTTTTAATGTTCTATTGTGAAAGGAGGTGCCGAAAAATATCTCATAACACTTAAGATCGGAAAAGACGCGAACCAATCCCTCGAATCCTAAAGTGGATTCCCGACGAGGGCCTTGCTGGGTTCGGCGCGCGTCACAGGCTGAAAGGGTCAAATTGTTAGAATGATACATGGATGATATGTACAATGCATGATCGTGAACTATGCAACATTTACAACCACATGCAAGCAAATAGATAGATCCTTCTAACCTTATAACTCCCGCACACGAGGTCGAATAGTCTTTTCCTAGGTGGGCTTGACACATGGGTCAACGGGGAACCCAATGGGCGCGTATGGTGCATGGTGGAAAACCGGCAGCATAACACTCTTAATTTAAAGAACATGCACATGGATTTTGGCCATTATATATTTGGACCTTTCAAACAAACTAAAATGAGCCCACCGGGGCATGAAAGCCTTTGATAAGTGCCCGATTTAATATGTTTAAATTGATTTGATATACAAGGGCCCACATAACAAGAATTGTATTTAAGGTACATGTAACCTAGGGGAAGTATCTATTGCCATTACATGAGCTTTGGTCAAAGGCGGTGTTACTTTAAGGTTACCCAAGCATGGTCCCTGCCAACGGGTTTAGCTCATCACAAGTATAACGACCGATCGGGTGTTCATTTTATATACCATGATGGTACGAGACTTGAGCTGGTGATTATCCTTAACACTTCTCCACATTGAGTGAACGTAAGGTCGTGCTTCGGGAATGCACCGAGGTTAAAAGAGGGACCAAACTAGCATAATTCTAAGGCTCTAACATGGATGCAATGCAATTTAGATGAGAGATGAAATTTTAGTTTTTAAAAACCCAATTATACATTTTAACCAAGACATTTTCAGAGCAAAGTCACAAACAGTCCCAGTGGAGTTGCCACTGTGACGCGCGCCGGAACCAGCAAGGCCTCTTTGAACCCGCTTTTAGGATTCGAGGGATTGGTTAGCATCTTTTTCGATCTTAGGTGTTATGAGATATTTTTGGCACCTCCTTTCACAATAGAACATTGAAAAGGACCATCCATCGCCATAACACCTTTGGACACTTTTGAGATATTTTGGAGTCGCCACCCAATTTACAAGAAATTTGGAAAGATTAACCTCTTATCGGTCTAAACCAGAGATGGTGTCCGGAACTTCACATTTATTGGTGCATTGGTTAATTATAAATGAGTTTTTAAATTATAAAATTTCATTTTTCATCTCACACAATTAATGCAGTTTATTAAAGCGCATATCAATCACACATGAAACGATAAATAAAAATAAAAATAAAGACAAAATTAAATTACAACAAAATTAGGGGCGGAATACAACCTCCATTATAAATAAAATATAAATCAAACATAAAATGGGGTATTTATTAATGTTGAGGACGTTGGTCCTCTCATGCACAATTAAAAAAAATCATTTTAAAGTGACAATTTATTTTGGATGAAAAACTAGGACATCGGTCCCATTTATTAATAAAAATTCTAAATTATTAATTATATAAAAGACGTGATTTTCTATAGTACGGATAATTAATATATATATATATATATATATATATATATATATATATATTACATACAACACATAAAAAAATGTAATAAAAGAAAATACAAAATTTAAAATGCAAACTCTAAATTTGGATGGTCTTCTATTATCCGGTTCTCCGTTCGGAGTATGAATGCAACTCGCAAAAATAAATAATTTCGAGACCATAAAAAGGAAATAAAATGTTAGTGAAATAAATTAAGTAATTAACATGAACAAATAAATTAATTAATTAAATAAAATTAGTTGGATAAAATAAATGATTAAAGCAATTAATAAATCCATCAAATAATAATCAATTAAACAAATTAAGTATAAACAACTAATTAAATAAACCAATTAAAAATAATTGAATCTTGATAAATAATATAACAATAATATAACAACAATAATTAAATCTTGATAATAATAATAATAATAATAATAATAATAATAATAAAGAGATAACAATACTAAGACATATCTTAATAAAGTAACAACAATAATAACATTTAAAACCTATTAGTATTTAATGATAAGTATAATTAAGCTAGATGAATAATAATAATAAATTGAAGTAAAATAAAATAGTAAAACAAATGAGGACAAAGTAGCTATATGAAATAAAAACTAAAATGGAATCACGTGGTGACAAAATGGCCATAAAAGATGTAAACTTAAAACAAGCAAATTAAGGAATCACGTGGGGAGCTAAACTAAAGGACAAAGAGTGGCCAAAAAGATGGAAATCGGAAATGGAATTGTAAATATAAGAGATTGAAATGTGAAGAAATGGGAATTGAAGTAGACCCAGATAAGGTTAAAGCAATCAGGGAGATGCCAACGCCTCGGAAGGAAAAAGAAGTTAGGAGTTTTTTAGGCAAATTGCAATATATTAGCAGGTTCATTTCCAAGCTTGCTTCGGTATGCGAACCGATTTTTAAGCTCCTTAGGAAGAATCAGCCAGTTAGGTGGAACAAAGACTGCCAGAAAGCTTTTGATGTTATCAAGGAATATCTTTTACACCCACCAGTTCTGCGGCCTCCGCAGCCGGCCAGGCCATTAATCCTTTATCTAGCAATAGAAGAAAATTCTGTAGGCGCCATGATGGCCCAAGAAGATGAGTTCGGGGTTGAGTTTGCGGTTTACTACCTCAGCAAGAAATTCCTTCCTTATGAAGCCAAATATGTCGAGGTGGAAAAGATTTGTTTAGCAGTAATTTGGGCTTCAAAGAAACTAAGGCACTATTTCCATTCTTACAAGGTGCAGGCGGTCGCAAAGCAAAATCTTCTCTGATACCTTCAGGAGGCACCCTCTCTGCTAGGAAAAATGGGAAGATGGTTGTTATTGCTGCAGGAGTTTGATGTGGAGTATATCACCAGAAAGACCATTAAGGGCCGGGCAGTTGCGGAGTTCTTAGCCAACCACCCGATTGAAGGTGACCAATTGGAATACGAATTTCCTGATGAAGATGTATTGGCCATCACAACACAGAAGTGGCAGATGTACTTCGATGGGGCAGTGAATAGCAAGGGAGCTGGAGTAGGAGTAGTTTTGGTGACCCCAGAGGGTGAAAAACTCCCCTTAGCTAAAAAGTTAAGATATGGAGCCACCAATAATGAAGCTGAGTATGAAGCCTGCATCTTCGGGTTAGAAGCACTCTCAGCCGTGGGGGCGAAAGTAGCGGAGGTTTTTGGGGGCTCATCCTTAGTGGTCCATCAGGTCAGGGGTGAATGGTCCATCAAGGAAGAACGGTTGCTACCGTATGTCGAGTGTTTGACGGGACCAAGTAGTCAATTTGAAGTCTGCACTTTTAGCCATGTGCCTCGAGATGAGAACCAATTAGCTGATGCCCTAGCCACCCTTGTATCTATATGGGATAACCCAAAAGGAGCGGTTATGAAGCCGGTGTTGGTCTTTAGCTCGGATAGGCCATGCTTTGAAGCTGAAAGGGTGATGGATGCTGGGGTTGGTGATGGAAAACCTTGGTATTACGATATCCAGAATTATTTAGAGAGGTCGGTTTTCCCGGAAGAGGCCACTGAGAAGGATCAAAGAATGATTAAAAAGTTGTCCTCTCAATTCATTAGCGTGGATGGGGCACTGTACAAAAGACAAGTGGATGGTATTCAATTAAGGTGTTTAGCAGAGAAAGAAGCTGAAAGGATTATGGAAGAAATTCATGCCGGTGTTTGCAGAGCCCACATGAACGGTTTAGCCTTGGCAAAGAAGATCATGCGCCAAGGATTTTATTGGATTACAATAGACGCTGATTGTTCAAAGTATGTGAAGCAATGCCAGTTATGCCAGCAATACGCAGACATGAGGCACGTGCCGGTTTCAGAATTACACAATTTGACGTCTCCATGGCCATTTGCAGCTTGGGGAATAAATATAATAGGGGAGATACATCCTACAGCATCTAACGGGCACAGGTTTATTGTGGTCGCTATTGATTATTTCTCTAAGTGGGTCGAAGCTGAATCCTTCAGAAAGGTGGACGCTAGGGATATGGCCAAGTTCATCGAGCGAAATTTGATATGCAGATATGGCCTCCCACACCACGTCGTGTCGGATAATGGGGTACAATTCTTGGCGAAAACCAAGCGGATGCTCCAAAAGTATGGAATGCAACATCACAAGTCCTCGCCATACCGACCGCAGGCTAATGGAGCAGTTGATGCGGCGAATAAGAATGCCAAAAGAATATTGGCCAAAATGGTACATACTTATAAGGATTGGGCAGAAAAGTTACCTTTCGCACTCTGGGGCTACAGGACCAGTATCAAGACTTCGACAGGAGCCACCCCCTTCTCCCTAATCTATGGGACAGAGGCAGTTTTACCAGTAGAAATCGAGCTCAAATCATTGAGAGTAATATCGGAGGCCCAGCTGCCAGAAATAGAATGGACGCAGCAGCGGTTGCTACAACTGAACTTGCTAGATGAGGATAGGATGCGGGCCTATTATCACAATCAGGTTTACCAGAAGAGATTAGCTCGATCTTTTGGGAAGAAAGTCAAAAAGCACCCCGTAAGAGAAGGAGATTCGGTCTTCAAGCAAATGAGGCTGGGGGTTCCGGACTTTCGTGGTAAATTCAGACCGACTTGGGAAGGGCCTTTTATTCTGAAGAAGATATTATCCAGAGGGGCTGCAATCTTGACAGACAGTGATGGAAATGAGTTCAAGGAACCAATCAACGTCGATAGATTAAAGAGGTTCCATGGCTAAAGACTAAAATAAAAATAAAGAGAATAAATGCCCCACGGGTCGAAAATCAAAAGAAAAGCGGCCTTGTTAAAATCGGGCGCCTTGTCAAGGTGAAAACCGAAAAAGGCATCTTGGGCAAAAGTTAAAGGCTGAGAGAAAATGGTCAATCATGAAAACCCGAGAGGGCTGATTGATAACAGGAGTTTGATGCTTTCAGGATCCATCTCGAGATTAGATGTGGTTTCGTATTTTGAGCCTAATGTTAAATAATGGTCATGAATAATGAAATCACATGGAGACATTTACATGTACGCGAATGTATGCTCATTTTGCGTAATGCCATTATCTTCCCTTCTGGAGAAGTAATACATTATTTTTAGATGTGTGCGATTGCCCGCCATTGTTTTGCCAACAAAGGGTTTAGTTAAAAAAAAAAAAGGCCGTTAGAGATGAAAACCGTAACTGGCTCTCTAAGCAAAAGTTAGGTCAAGGGGCAGGGTGAAAACCTGGACATGGGCAGTCTGTCCTACAAAAAAAACAAAAAAGAATAATAATAATGACCGCTAGGATGGGTTGGGTCCATCCTAGGCAAAAATAAGGCATAGGGTTATGTGAAAATCCTCGAAAGGACGCATTCCCCACAAAGAAAAGCTAGTGTGAAAACCCACAAGGGGCGCACTACCTTTAAAATAATGACTTCTGATGCATGGAGAGATAAGGCAACATAAATTCTAATGATTCCACTTAGGACGGGATAATGCCTAATTCTAGATATGAATCAAAATTCAGGCTGTATGCTCATTGACCAAGTGGCAAAAATGCGCACTTGATGATTCATTCTGAGAAGATTATGAGTCGGAATCCATAAGCCACAGAGCATCCCAATTAAGATCCTTGAGAATGAAATTGTGCTTCGATACCCAGACCACCTGGATGAATTCATCGCGCACATTTTGCATGAGCATGTGCACATTCACACGCATAATTTGCCTTGGATATTGGTTTTAATTTTGCAGGAGGCATTAGATAGTGGAACTTGTCTGGAAGCACACCTCAACAATTCGGGGGGTATGCAGAAGGATTGTGTAGGAATGAATAATTGTGTAAATTTTCCTCTTTTCAGGATACCTCCGCGACGGGCCCCATCTAGAGAACCAGCCAGTGCCCCACCTCCAACGTGGATGGATGCTACACAAAGGCAGAAGTTTAGATCATTAGGTGATTCGCGATTCTTGTCCAGTAAATTTATGTCCCAAACATTCTTAGAGCAGATGGGCATGTGGGAAGAAGTTAGCAGGCTGTTAGCAGCCATGGGTTGGACGGATTTCCTCACACCAGCTTTCCTCACTTACCCAAGAGTTAATAGGGAGTTCCTGGCTACGCTTAAGTATGGGGGGCTTTCAAGATCAAACACAGACCCTGAGGCTATATATTTTCGGGTCCAAGATACGGAGCATACGATGAGCCGCCAGGATTTTGCACAGATCATGGGTCTTCCGACGGGAAATTGGGTACAAGTACCAGACAGAGTTGTTTTGGCGCATCAATGGGAAATGATCGTGGCATCAGGGGCCCATTATGACCGCAACACGGCGAAGAGCACTTTATTGGCCTCGCAGGTATACAGTTATGTTCAGAGGGTTTTAGCCAGCAGCTACTTGGGCAGAACTGGTAGTCCTAGCACCATCAGCACGGTAGAGATTTGGAGTCTATGGGCTGTGGCAACAGGGACCCCACTCAATATTAGTCACGAGATCATAGCCGGCATGGTTAGAAAGACTTGGAGAGCTACAGCGCAGATATGTATTGGCGGGGTAGTCACCAGGTTGCTACTACAACTAGGGCACGACCCCGACACTTTTGGCCAGCCTATGGACAAAGACATTTATATCGATTGGGCCCTTGCCAAATGTATGGGTATGGTTAAGAAGTTGCCTGGACAAGCAGGAGAGTATAGACTTCTTACTATGGCAGAAACTCGACGGATGTACCGTTTGCCTCCACTCACAGTTGCCACACCGTTCGAAGATCATTTTCAGGATGAGGGAGATCTTCCACAACCTCAGATGGATGAGGAGTACTATTGCCCGCAACCAGTGGAAGAAGAGCCTCCATAACCCCAGACAGGTGAGGAATATTATCATCCGCAACCAGTGGAGGAGGAGCCTCTACAACCTTGGACAGATGAGGAGTGCTACCATCCGCAATCAGTGGAAGGAGAACCTTCACACCCTCAGATAGACGGGGAATATTATCGTCCACATCCAGAAGAAGAAAGGCCTCACTCGTTGCCAGACTATACGGATATGGACATCAATTTGGATGACTTTGACATTAACTTGAGTGGTCTTTTTCATGCTTCATTATCGCAGCCAGTTCCTCCAGAAGGTCAGATACACCCTCCTCCTTCCATGCATGCTTCGGAGGTAGATCCCCAGACATATGGGAGGTATCACCCCTATGATCGTCTAGAATCTCCGGGGGCATTTACTTTAGTAGCTCCTCCACCACCACCTAGACCCGGGATGGAGCAAAGCCAGATAGGTATGGAGGTCCTCATCCAAACCATGCAAAGGGAGATTATAGCAGTAGTGGAGGCTAGATCCCAATGCTTTGACGAAAGGCTGATGGCCATGGAACAACGAATGAGTGAGAGACTGATGGCTATGGAGCAGCGTATGGGTGAGAGGCTTATGGCGGTAGAACAGCGAATGAATGAGAGATTAATGGCTGTAGAGCAGCGTATGAATCAGCGCAGGGATGAAAGACTACAAACCATAGACAAGAGATTGCAAAGCATAGGGCGGTGCGTGAAGGAGACACGACAACACCAAGACAGACCCGAGGAGCCCACAAGAGCCTCCTACACACCTATGAGCCATAAAGGATCAAGCGACGCACACCAACCATGATCTTTTAATCAATGTTCAGGGAGATTTATGATTTTTGATGTAATTCATGTACGAAAATAACATTTATATAGATGACCTTTGTTGCACTTTGCATGTTTGGATACCCTTTAAATTAGAAATCTTTTTTGACAAGCATGGAAATCATATGATAAATCACAAAATTGGTAAAATCATAACAATTGAACCTTCACAGAAGTTAAAAATGATCACAATGATACATTGATCTAATTGGAGTTCATTTTATTCAGGAGACAACCGAAGTTATGCTGGAAAGCACTTTTCGCGTTTTATAAGTCTGGAGCAGACTCGGCGCATCATCATCCGCACTTTGTAAGTCTGGAGCAGACTCGGTGCAGCTCAGGAGAGCAACCCTCGCGTTTTGTAAGTCTGGAGCAGACTCGGCGCATCATCATCCGCCCTTTGTAAGTCTGGAGCAGACTCGGTGCAGCTCAGGAGAGCAACCCTCGCGTTTTGTAAGTCTGGAGCAGACTCGGCGCATCATCATCCGCATCTCGCGAGTCTGAAATAGGTTTGCAGTTCGGGAAAAATAATTTACATTTCATAGCAACAGGAAGGTCGTCGCCTTAGGTACGCACTTCTTTCCTCTTTCCTGAATTTTGGCTCAACTAGGCACCTATATGCTAGTTTCCCCAAAATTAGGGGCAACTGTAGACACCAGGTCCTAAGTCGGTCCAAGATTAGGATTACCCGATGATGAAAATAAAGACCAATTCATGAGCAAGAAAATAGGAATCGGTCATTTCTTTGTCAAGTTCTTTTATTTTCCTCAAAATTCTTTTAAAGTGTTCATTCTTATTTTTATTTTTATTTGTATTTTTATTTTTATTTTTATTTATTTGTATTTTTATTTTTATTCATGTTTTTGTATTTCATTTTATTATATTTTTTGAAAAAAAATTAAATTTGAAAAAAAAAATCGCGAACGTCGGGCGCGTCGGCGCGTTTGCGGCAGCGCACTGGCGTTGGGCGCCCGGCACTGCGCGCTGCGCCGCGGCCCCTGCGCGAGAAAGAGCGACGCGCTGTTGCGCGTTGCTAAAGCCCCTGCAGCGCGCAGCGAGATGCACACGCTGCGCGCCAGCTCGCCCAGGATCGGCGAGAAATCTCGCCGATCCTGCCCAGTCCCCGCCGCAACCGCCCATTTCCGCCGAAATTCATATTTTTCACTTTTTGGGCTAAAAAAATAATTTTTCCTTGTGATTTTTTCAGGTTTTACTCAAATTTAATAAATATTGGTCAAATTGGGTGGGAATTAAAATTCAAAAAATGACAAAAATAAATAAAAATGTTAATTGTCCAAATTTGACTTTAGGGATTTAATTTTGGATTTTCGAGTGTTTTTTGTTGAAAATTTGTGAGGGAAAATCTTGGGAAATCTAAGGGGAGCTGGAGAGGGCAGAGGATGGTAGGATTTTACGGGGGTGAGATTTCATTTTGAAAAGAAAAGGAAAAAGATTGGTCTTGAAAGAGAAAGAAAAATTCTCTCTAAAAGAGATTTTTTCCTAAGTCACTTAAAAAAGAGCTTCTTGAGGGGAGTTAGTGGATTTTGCTGGAAAAACAAAAGGGTTCAATGTTCTTGGATTTCATCTTTTATTATTCTCCAAAACAAAAATTATTTCTTCAATTCTCTTAATTCTTTTCTTTTACTCTACAAGTTTTCATCTTAAATTTCACTCTAGTTTTTTATCTCTAAAAATTTTTGATTGATCTTGAAACCTTTGAAAAAGGAAAATCAATTCCTTAACTTGAATTTTCAGATCACATATCAAACAAAAAAAAATCAAATCATTTTTCTTGTTGGTGTTCTTGAGTTTTTTTAGACATAAACTCAAGATTTACTTGAACACATTTTCGAGTTAATTTTCGGATCTTGACAAGAGATTAGATCGGACTATCTTTCTTCAATATCATTTAACTCTGAGGGTAAAGATTCTTGGACCTATTTTTCATCTCATTTTTACTTCAATTTATTCATGTTAATTTATCTTAAGTTGTGTTATGTTGTTATTTTTGTGAATTAATACATGTATGTGTTTTTTTGATTTGAGATCTATCTTTTTAGCATGAATATTCATCTTCTCATTTTGTCGCTGGCATAAAAATGGATAGATCTATATAATGCTAAAAACGGGATTTGTATGATTTTCTCTTTTATTATCACCCTTTTATAATTTTTGTATGCTTAAATGTTATTACCGCATGATGCATGTTTTTCCTTTTATTTATTCACTTAATTTCATTGGCTTATTATTTTTATTATCGTTCTTATTATCGTAAGAATTAATATTTATTTTTATCATCATCATTATATACGTTTTTAACATAACCCTTGCTAATTAATTGTTAACCATGTGGACCTTTGCATTTGTTTGGTTTTTAATTATTTTCTGTGTCTTCTTACATAGATCTAAGGTTTCTAATATTATTTTTTCCATCGTTTCATTTCATCGTTCGTCATTATTATTATTATCATCATTACTATTATTATTGTTATTTTCATTAATATTACTATTGTCATTATTTATCATTACACATTATCATTATTATCATTATTATTATTATTATTCTTGTCGTCTTTGTCGTCATTATCACTATTTATTTAATATTATTGTTATTATTATTGCTATTATTGTTATTTTTTTTACCATTTAACGTAATATTTTAATATGTCAACTTAGCTTCATGTATCATCTAATTTACTAGTCACTCAATATGCATATTTTACCTAGTTCATTATTTTTTGTTTAATTGAATTTTGTTTGGACACTAACATCAATTTTACCTGTGTTTGTTTTTCCTTGTGTCAAATTCTTGTGTTCCCCTGTTTGAGCGTCCGTGCGAATGGAAGAGGAGACCGGAGAATTATTATTATTTTTATTGTACTTGTTATTTTTTGTTTGTTTTACTGAGTTATTTGGCATGTAATAATTAATTAAACCATTTATTTTATGCACGCTTAATCAAAAATCACACAAAAATATTTCTACAAATAAAATTGGATTTTCTAATAAAATGGGACCAACGTCCTAGTTTTCCATCCAAAATAAATTGTCACTTTAAAATGATTTTCTTTAATTGTGCATGAGAGGACCAACGTCCTCAACATTAATAAATACCCCGTTTTATGCATGATTTATATTTTATTTACAATGGGGGTTGTATTCCGCCCCTAGTTTTGTTGTAATTTAATTTTGTCATTATTTTTATTTTTATTTATCATTTCATATGTGATTGATGTGCGCTTTAAATTCAATGCATTAATCGTGTGAGATGAGGGATAAAATTTTGTAATTTAAAAGCTCATTTATAATTAATCAAGACATAAATAAGTGTGAAGTTCCGAACACCATCTCTGGTTTAGACCGATAAGAGGTTAAATTTTCCCAATTTCTCGTAAATTGGGTGGCGACTCCAAAATACCTCAAAAGTGCCTAAAGGTATTATGGCGATGGATGGTCCTTTTCAATGTTCTATTGTGAAAGGAGGTGCCGAAAAATATTTCATAACACTTAAGATCGGAAAAGACGCGAACCAATCCCTCGAATCCTAAAGTGGATTCCCGACGAGGGCCTTGCTGGGTTCGGCGCGCGTCACAGGCTGAAAGGGTCAAATTGTTAGAATGATACATGGATGATATGTACAATGCATGATCGTGAACTATACAACATTTACAACCACATGCAAGCAAATAGATAGATCCTTCTAACCTTATAACTCCCGCAGACGAGGTCGAATAGTCTTTTCCTAGGTGGGCTTGACCCAAGGGTCAACGGGGAACCCAATGGGCGCGTATGGTGCATGGTGGAAAACCGGCAGCATAACACTCTTAATTTAAAGAACATGCACATGGATTTTGGCCATTATATATTTGGACCTTTCAAACAAACTAAAATGAGCCCACCGGGGCATGAAAGCCTTTGATGAGTGCCCGATTTAATATGTTTAAATTGATTTGATATACAAGGGCCCACATAACAAGAATTGTATTTAAGGTACATGTAACCTAAGGGAAGTATCTATTGCCATTACATGAGCTTTGGTCAAAGGCGGTGTTACTTTAAGGTTACCCAAGCATGGTCCCTACCAACGGGTTTAGCTCATCACAAGTATAACGACCTATCGGGTCTTCATTTTATATACCATGATGGTACGAGACTTGAGCTGGTGATTATCCTTAACACTTCTCCACATTGAGTGAACGTAAGTTCGTGCTTCGGGAATGCACCAAGGTTAAAAGAGGGACCAAACTAGCATAATTCTAAGGCTCTAGCATGGATGCAATACAATTTAGATGAGAGATGAAATTTTAGTTTTTAAAAACCCAATTATACATTTTAATCAAGACATTTTCAGAGCAAAGTCACAAACAGTCCCCAGTGGAGTTGCCACTGTGACGCGCGCCGGAACCAACAAGTCCTCTTTGAACCCGCTTTTAGGATTCAAGGGATTGGTTCGCATCTTTTTCGATCTTAGGTGTTATGAGATATTTTCGGCACCTCCTTTCACAATAGAACATTGAAAAGGACCATCCATCGCCATAACACCTTTGGACACTTTTGAGATATTTTGGAGTCGCCACCAAATTTACAAGAAATTGGGAAAGATTAACCTCTTATCGGTCTAAACCAGAGATGGTGTCCGGAACTTCACACTTATTGGTGCATTGGTTAATTATAAATGAGTTTTTAAATTATAAAATTTCATTTTTCATCTCACACAATTAATGCAGTTTATTAAAGCGCACATCAATCACACATGAAACGATAAATAAAAATAAAAATAAAGACAAAATTAAATTACAACAAAATTAGGGGCGGGATACAACCCCCATTATAAATAAAATATAAATCAAACATAAAATGGGGTATTTATTAATGTTGAGGACGTTGGTCCTCTCATGCACAATTAAAAAAATTATTTTAAAGTGACAATTTATTTTGGATGGAAAACTAGGACATCGGTCCCATTTATTAATAAAAATTCTAAATTATTAATTATATAAAAGACGTGATTTTCTATAGTACGGATAATTAATATATATATATATATATATTTTACATACAACACATAAAAAAATGTAATAAAAGAAAATACAAAATTTAAAATGCAAACTCTAAATTTGGATGGTCTTCTATTATCCGGTTCTCCGTTCGGAGCATGAATGCAACTCGCAAAAATAAATAATTTCGAGACCATAAAAAGGAAATAAAATGTTAGTGAAATAAATTAAGTAATTAACATGAACAAATAAATTAATTAATTAAATAAAATTAGTTGGATAAAATAAATGATTAAAGCAATTAATAAATCCATCAAATAATAATCAATTAAACAAATTAAGTATAAACAACTAATTAAATAAACCAATTAAAAATAATTGAATCTTGATAAATAATATAACAATAATATAACAACAATAATTAAATCTTGATAATAATAATAATAATAATAATAATAATAAAGAGATAACAATACTAAGACATATCTTAATAAAGTAACAACAATAATAACATTTAAAACCTATTAGTATTTAATGATAAGTATAATTAAGCTAGATGAATAATAATAATAATAATAAATTGAAGTAAAATAAAATAGTAAAACAAATGAGGACAAAGTAGCTATATGAAATAAAAACTAAAATGGAATCACGTGGTGACAAAATGGCCATAAAAGATGTAAACTTAAAACAAGCAAATTAAGGAATCACGTGGGGAGCTAAACTAAAGGACAAAGAGTGGCCAAAAAGATGGAAATCGGAAATGGAATTGTAAATATAAGAGATTGAAACGTGAAGAAATGGGAAAAGGAAACCAGGTGCACTTCTCGGATAGAATGACATGACTCAGACGAAGCAACACGACACGGACAGAACGAGCTGAGGAAGATGACAGAGGGAAAGGCGCGCGACTAGAATAGGAAGACACGACTCGGACAAACAGATCTAGAAATAGGGGCAAACAGAGGACGTCCAATCGGGAACCAGGAAATAACGACGCAATCCGATCGGGAAGCATGAAATCCAATCGGGGCACAGCGATTCAAGCAATAATAAGAGCACAATCGGATCGGAAACAACAAAACAAACAAAAAAACAAAGATCAAAGTTTGAAGAAACTGGGGGACAGGGATGAACAGGGTATCTACAACAGATTAACAAATATAACCATGTGTCATCCAAAACATGTATGATCAGATAACTAACATGCTCATATATATATAACCACCATAAACATACGATCAATAAGTTGATAAAATCAAACAGGAAGTATTTACAATATGTACAATATATACAAGGAACGGAAAACCCACTGGTTCAACAAAATGAAGAAGCAAAAATAAATAGAAAGAAAGAAAAAGGAAAAGAGATGAAGGAAATAAAATAGAGGTAGCAAGTGAGTATTTACCCTCAGAGTAATATTTTGTTTGCAGATGATGAAGTTCCTAGTTTTCTCTTGGTTTTTCTTGAGATGGAAATCAAAACCGTGAACAGAAAACTTCAGTGAAAAAAGCTTTGAATGAAAAGAACTAAAATGTTGGATTTTTAGATGTTATGGTTCTTGTTTTTCCCTCTCAAAACAATCTCAGAATCCTTCTTCCAGCTCTCATCTCTCCCCCTTTTCTCTGTGTTTTTTTGTTTAAATATTTTATTTCCATCGTGCTCTCCGCTAATGCTCTCCCCTCCTTCCTTCCAGATTCCTCCCTTCTTTTTGCTCTCTCCCCGTTCCGTTTTTCAACTCTCCTCCCAATGTAACATGATAGGGTCCCCCTTTTTCTTACCAAATCCATGCATAAATCCAAGTTTTTCAAACCAACTTCCCATAAAACCAGGAAAAAGAGAAGAAAAGCACGTGAGATGAAGAGAGCCAGATGAGCCTCTCCACTTATCATGAGGTTGGGCCTCACGTTAGTGAGATGGGCCTCACTAATGTGAGGCCTCCATCTCACATTAGTTTGATGGGTTTGACCTACCTAGGCCTAAAAACATTTTTCAAATAATTTTTTTTTTAAGATAGAAAAAATATTTTTAAATAGAGGGAATGAAAATATATTTTAAGGAAAAAAATGCAAAAATATTTTTTCATATATTTTTCATTTTTTAAAGAAAGAAACATGTTTTTAAATAAAAGAAACGGAGAAATATTTTTTCGAGAAAACCGTCACTTTCATTTGCCATTTGCCCGTGAACAGGCGCTATTTTCATCATCGGATAACTTTGGTCTAGGCTAACTCAGGACTCGGTGTCTACAGTCAGCTAGTAACCTTTCTAACAGGTATTAATGCATTTTTCTTATTTTGCATAACAGTGGTTCCCCCCTTTTTAGGTACTACTTGCACAGGGCTTACCCAAGTACTATCAGAGATGGGATAGATAATACCTCCGTTGAGGAGTTTGAGTACCTCTTTCTTTACTACCTCTTTCATGCTGGGATTGAGGCATCTCTAGGGCTATACCATCGGCTTGAATGTTTCCTCCATGAAAATTTGGTGAGTGCGGATGGTTGGGCTAAGCCCTTTTAAATCAGCTATTGTCCAACCAATTGCTTGTTTATGCTTTCTCAAAACCTTTAGAAGTTTATCTTCTTCATCACCTGTCAAAATTGAAGAAATAATTTCTAGCAACTTAGAAGGAAGTTCAAGAAAAATATATTTAGGATGAGAAGGTAGGGGTTTTAAATCCAATTCCGAGGCTTCTTCCATGGATGGCTTTGGTGTGGGTTCCAATGGTCGCCCCAATTCTTCAAAAGGTTGATTTCTTATCCAAGAGCACATTTCATCAGCTTCCTTATCTACTTCCAAATCTTGATCACAATAATTTAAAACCTGCATATCATCAAAACTCTCTTCAACCAACAAATCAGTGATATCTTTACTTTCAATAAAAATGACATGAATCAAATTCAGAAGGATTTTTAAGGGCATAAAAAACGTTAAAGGAAATTTCTTCATCTTAAAGCCTGAGAGTTAATTTTCCTTCTGCAACATCAATTATAGAATGCACTGTTGCCAAAAAGGGTCTTCCTAGAAGAATTGGTATTTGGTTGTCCTCCTCCATGTTGAGTACAACGAAATCTGCAGGAAAAATAAATTTGTTGGCCTTAACCAAAACATCTACCACTATCCCACATGGATGCTTAATGGATCTATCTGCTAATTGGAGTATCACATTAGCGGGTTTAGGCTCTCCCAATCCTAATTTTCTGAAAATAGACAAAGGCATAAGATTAATACTTGCACCCAAATCACATAAAGCTCTATCAAAATTAAAATTACCAATAGTACAAGGAATAGTAAAACTCCCTGGATCTTTTATCTTAGGTGGAAATTTTCTTTGTAAGATAGCAGAGCATTCTTTAGTGAGGGGGACAGTCCCAAGATCTTCAAGTTTTCTCTTGTTAGAAAGTATTTCTTTTAAGAATTTTGCATATGTTGGCATCTGTTGTAGTGCTTCTGCAAATGGTATATTTATGTGCAACTTCTTGAAAACATCTAAAAACTTTGAGAATTGCTTTTCCAAATGTTTCTGTTTTAACCTTTAAGGAAATGGAATTATAGGTTGCGCAGGTTGTACATTTGGCTCAGCAAAAAGTCTTGGTGTTATCTTATCTTCTTTCTTATTTTCTTCATTAGAATGTGCAGCTTGTCTGCTCTTAAGAATTGGGTCAACTAGCTCTTTTTCACTTCGCAATGTGATAGTATGCAATTGTTCTTTTGGATTGGCTTCAGGCTGACTAGGAAGTGTACCTTGCACTCTCTCGGTCAAGATGTTAGCCAACCTGTTAAACTGTGTCTCCAACCCTTTGATAGCCACTTCTTGATTCTGAGCTCTTGTCTCCTGCATATTCAATCTTATTTCTTTGGTATAGATTAATTTAGTTAACAACTCCTCCATATTTGGTTTCCTCTCCATTTGAGGCTGAAATCCTAGAGGTATTGGTGCATTATTCCTTACATTGGGAATTTGAAATGAAGAGGGCTCCATTCTCTACATGTTCTGCTGGTTGCTTTAAGAAAAGTTGGGATGATTTCGCCAACCAGGATTGTATGTGTTCGAGTACGGGTTTCCTTGAGCCTTGTTCCAATTACCAACAAAATTAGTAGATTCATCAAGTGTAAATGAATTAATTATCGGACATTCATGAGCGGATGATTTCCTCCACAAGATCCATATGGAGTTGATCTGGTGAAATTCATAAAGCTGTCAAATTTCTTGGATAAATTTTCTACTTGTGCAGCAAAGGCAACATTGTCTTCAACTGCATACAGCCCTGCTAATTTGCATTGTCTTTCTTTCTGCCATTTGCAATTATTACTCATAGCCATTTCATCCAAGATTTTATATGCCTCAGCTGATGGTTTCTTCAGTAGACTCCTTCTTGTGGCTGCATTAACAAGTGATTGATTAGTTTTATTTAAACCATTATAAAAAGTTTCAACTAGAGCCCATTTATCGAAACCATTATGTGGACATTTTTGAACCAACTCAATAAATCTATCCCAAGCTTCTTCAAAGCTTTCCATCTCAGATTGTAAAAATAAAGATATCTCATTCCTTAGCTTAGCAGTCTTGGATGCAGGAAAGAATTTACTAAGAAACTTCATTTCCAATGTTTCCCAAGTGGTAATGGATCCAGGTTCCAAAGAATCTAACCAATCAGCTGCCTTGTCTCGTAGTGAAAAGGGAAATAGCCTTAGTTTAATAGCATAATCAGATATACCATTAAATTTGAAAGTGTCGCATAATGCTAAAAACTTTGTTATGTGTCTGTTGGGGTCCTCACTTGATAGACCACCAAACTGAACTCCAGATTGAATGAGCTGAATTATTCCATGTCTTATCTCAAAATTATTAGCTGCAACTGGTGGACGTACAATGCACGAGTCAACACCGCTCAAAGAAGGAGTAGAGTAGTCAATTACAGGCTTTGTCGGATCATCCCATGGATTTTCCATCTCTTCAATCTCTAAGGTAGGGTATTCTTCTTTAGAATCTATGGTTACTGAAGTTGAATCAGTTGCCCAAGCTTCTATAGTAGCAACATCTTTAGTCTCTTTAGTTTTCTTCTTTATCCTGCACGCAGTCTTTTCAATTTTAGGATAAAAAAGTAAAGAATCAGAATGCTTAGTCCTATTGATCATACAAAAACAAACTCAATTCAAATAATAAAATAAAATAAATAAAAATAAAATAAAAAATAATAAAAGAAATAAACAAAATGAAAAAGTCTAAAACAACTAGAATTCTTAATTCTAATATTGCAAGAAATATTGTTCCCCGGTAACGGCGCCAAAAACTTAACACAGGCAAAATAAACTAAATCTAAGAGCAAGTGTACTCTGTCGGTGCAAGTTGTAAAGGATAGTGAGTCCAAAATATCGTCCTCAGGGAACAACCTAACAATTACTATAATTCTCAAATACTTATGTTATTTAGACAGACAATGTTTAAATATAAAACTAAGTTAAATTATGCTAACAAATGACTAAATAATCTAACACTAATTTTAAGAAGAGAATTAATAATTATGATGAATGTTAGGACTTGGGTTTCACTTAACTTTTCAACTATGTAATTTTCTAGATTTTTATGCAAAAGAATGATAATTCACATGAGATGGTGATTTTTCCCTAAATTAATCAAAATCCAATGATCATGGTATTTTAACCCTAATCTCAATTTAATTGTTCCAATTGATCAAGTAAAAGAACTAAAATTAGAAAGCATTAAGTTCAATGGAAAAACCTTGATAAAAATAAAAAACAACAAGGACAAAAATAAGTTTGAACATTGATATTTTAAATCCAAGTTATGTTTCATTTGATCCACCAATTAATCCAATTAGTCAAGTAAATTAATTGATTAGTTTCATGTTGATTTGATCAATTTCAACAAGCATTAATCTCAATAAAAACATAATCTCAAACCATAAAATCAATCTCATACATAAAATCCAAAATAAATTACATAATTTCAAACCTAAGATCCACCATAGCCCTAACTATGGAATTTAGTTCATAATGATATTAAAATCCAAAACAAAACCAGAATCTATCAAATTCATCATAATAGCAAAAGAAAAATAAATTAGAGGAAAGAAAAGAAGAACACGATGAAGAATAGGTCTGGCCACCAGCAGGTTTCAAAATAGAGGAAGAGGAAGAACAGGATCTGGGTTGGCCACTAGCAGGGTTTCTCCACTTTCTTTCATCTTCTTCTGTTGCCGTAATCTTCAGTTGTTATGTTTTTCAATGTGTTTTTCTCCTCCAAATTAGGTTAAGAGATGTGTTTTTAATGTGTAGCTGCCCCCCTTTTTACGTTCCTTCTATCGGAGTCCATTTTAGAAAAAGAAGTCTGTCAAAATAAGAATTAAAAATCCATCAGATTACAGACCAAAGCTGCGACCAAAGCTGGGTCTTACTTTGGCCTCAACGTTGGTCAGTTACTTTCTCTGTACCAAAATTGATACTTGCTTTGGTTCCAGCTTTTGTCCCATCTTTGGTAAGTCACTACCCATCTCGTTGATTCTTTCTCAAAAATTGCTCTCTACCAAAGTTGGACCTTACTTTGGTTGTAACTTTGATCCCAGCTTTGGTCAGCTGTTGTCCCCTTAAGCACTTTCAACTTAAAAATTTATCTAAGTCACCCAAATCTAACACAAAAACGTATAATTAACACATGAACATAATAATTCAAAATAAATACAAAAACATAAGAAAAACCTACATTAAATCAACAAAATAACATTAAACTTAAACAAAAACATCCTAAAGATACTATAAAATCACATACTAACATACACAAACATATCCCTATCTAAGATTGTCTTTAAGGCAACGGTTTTCATTAATATATCACCCTCTAACTAATGGGTAAACTAAGGTGATTAATAGTAAAACCCTAATTTTCAGCTCTCAATTCTAGTCCTCTAGTTTTTTTTTTAAAAAAAATAATGCATATATTAGTGTGTTTTGATCATTAAAATTTATTATAGACATGTGTAGTTGTACTTGATAACAATTGGTTCATGAAAATAAGTATTTCAATTCATTAAAGATTGATTTTAGTATAGTGTCCCATACATTTCTTCATATGATTTTTCATGTCTTAATTTAATAGAAAACATTATTTTAATTTATGGGGTCATTATTTCGTTGAGATTATTCACAATTTCTTGTTATGTAGGAAACTCAAGTTAGATATTTATTTTTTTTATTTTTTAATATTTTGGAATATAATAATAAATTAGTTAGAGGCTTCATTTATAGGGCTAGGTAAAACCAAACCAAAACCGAAAATCGATTTTAACTTTGAGCTATTTGATCTACTTGATTTCATTTTTTCGATTTTCAATTTAATCGATCAGTTTGGTTTTAGAGTGAGAAATTGATTTAATTGGTTTAGTTCGATTTTTATTTTTGAAAAATTACTTAAACTCAATTAAAATTAAAAATACATCATTTTGGTGGTGATGATAAGGATACATATGCTATAAATTTTTTACTTTATACCAATTAGTTAATTAACAACAAAGGAAAGGAAACCTATCTCCTCACATCTCCATCTCTTTGTGCCATGTCATTCTCTTCTTCCTCACCTATCCTCTTTTCTTCTCAGTTCATCTTCAATTCTCTCCATTTGTCACTTCCTACCTTTAACGTTAATCTTTCTTTTAAGTTAAATCTCAAATTTTTGTGTGTTAAAGAGTAAGAACTTCAATTTTTTTTTTCTATTATATACATCTTCTAAATCTCATGATTTTTCAGCTTAATTTTTATAAAAACCATCAAATTATCATAATTGAGGATTCAGTTCTTGTGTTTTTGTAGATTAATTTGGTGCCTAATGAGCCCATCGAGACAAAGTAGTGTGTGACTTTGTTCTTCGAAAGAAGTTACAATACAAATTCTTCTTTCATTTTGTTTTTTAATTGTTCTTTTTGTGACTGAAATCTGAAGTTCTAAACTTAATTTATTCTTTCATTTTGTTTATTTTGTTTATTATTTTTCTTGTGATTGAAATTTGAACATTTTATTGTTTATTTTTTTAATTATTTGTATTTTGAGTTCTGACTTAAATTTAAAGTTACTTGCATTTTGTTGCATTTTTGCTTTTGTTATCTCATCAAATTGAAGGAATTTAAAGCTTATGCACAATGGATAAAAATAATAATAAAAAAATAAACTCTTATAGTTGATCTTGTTATGAAAATTGAAAGAACCTAGCTAAAGTTTCAAAAACTTTACCCTTGATGTTTGTTACTCAATTGAATATACACCATACTTAGTTGCACTAAACCACCAGTGTCCAAGAAAAAGGCATCTCCAAGGTATCCATGTAAGGACCCAAAATACACCTTAGCAGTAATAAGGCATACTTAGGGTGAAATGGAAATAGAAAGTGGATGGTTAAGTGACGAAAGTGTTAAAAAGGACGCAACCGTCATTGATTCGAAAGATATGGCAAGAGCGGCCATTCATCAATTGTTTATTTTAAAGTATGATAAATATGTATAAAAGAAATAGTATGGTGGACCAATGTATGAAATGGAAATTGAGTTAATTTGCGGTTGTGTTTTTTGTGGAATTGAATGGAAACATGAACTTGGTTATATTGAAGTTGTCAGGGAAAATTTTGCTCAATTTTACTCTTTACCTTGGTTCTGATTTTAGGCCATATCTCAGCCTAAAAATATCTAAACTAGATGAATCTAGTGGCATTTAAACCGTAACTTTTGTGTCTACAAATGTCTTAAAAGTAGTCATGAGTTAATTTTAGCTCTAAGTGGCCCAAAACTAGCTAAAACAAAAGGGTATCTTCTTTGACTGGGTTCATGGAATAGTATGTATCTCTAAGGCTATAACTCCTAGGTTTTAATTTCAATTGATCTGAAATTTTACCAGTAGCAATTTAAGATATATAAGAATAAAATTCTAGAAGAACATTTTTGCTAATTCTATCATTTGTAAGTTCAAATTGATTGCACAAAATGATGGATAGAATTTGTTTTTGAAGGAGTTAAATTCATAAACTTGAAATTAGGGACTTAATTGCATAAAAGAAGTTAGTTAAGTGATTAATATGATATTGTGTAATTATGATGATTAGTACGTGATTAATTAAGTTAAGCTGAGATCAGCTAAGCCTAAGTTGGATTAAGGTGTGTGTAAGTGAAATATAAGTGTCATATGATGAGTGAGCCACCTAATGCATTATATGTATATATAAGGTGTGAAGTGGTGAATTTTGGCCTTTTGTGTCCATTCTTGGCCAGCAATTCAAGGGAGAGGAAATCTGCATTTTCATCTTCTTCTTATTCTTAATTCATTTGGGTAAATCCTCCATTAAAGTTTGCTTAAGGTTGTCTCAAAATTGGATAAGTTAATTCTTGAGTTTTTGTAAGCTTTTTAAGGTAAGAATTGGTTGTTTGATTTCTTCTTATCTACCTTTGGTTCTTGAAATATGAGAACTTTGATTAGTTGTTTTATTGATGGTTTTATGGTAGTTTATGGAAGAGAAAGTGATTGGTGCTTAAGGCAAGGTAAAGGTAGGTGAAGTAGGAGCAAAGTGAGCTAAGAAAATGCAAGGAATTAAGGTTTGGGATTGTTGTGTTAATTTTTGTCTTATTAAACATTTCTTGGTGAATTGAATATTATGAGATATTTGTGTATGTGTTATGTTGATTTTTGTTGAATTGATGGATTGATTGTGTCAAATTAGTTGAATTTAGGTTAATTGATTTACATAGTGCAGTTCTATCCAAAGGGGCATAATGACCATTGATGACTATTTTGGGCATAAGTCGATATTTATAACTCCAAATTGCATGATTCTAGTTAGTTTATAACCGAGACATCATTTCCTACAAAAGTCCTAGAAATAGAAATAATTTATTTCTTAATCTAAGGGCCTCAAAATCCCCCATTACGGTAGTTAAATTCTTTAGGTATGTCTTTGGAGCAGTATGGACATTTTTAGGCACATCTCTTTTGATATATCTCCAAATAACTTGAAATTTGTGACATTAAATAGCTAATATCCTAACGATTAATTGTTAGGAGACTATTTTAGCTAAAAATGATATTTGCTATGTGATTTTGGATGTGTAAGTTAAGGTTGTAATCTATTTTGGTGAAACAGAGTTGGTTCAAGGGTTGCCCGTCCCTCATAAGCCATTTTGGTGAGGGACACCCTTCCCTCAGGTGTGGCCATCCCTCAGCCCCTTTTTTGACTATATGGTCCATTTTTTCATCTCAAATCGAACCCAAAATTCACCGAAACTTTCCGAAACTTATCCAATACATGTTTAGAGCGGTATGATGAATATTTGAGTGGTTACCACTTGGAAACATAAGTGAATACGTTATAAACATGAGTAATTTGTGAAGTATTTAATTGTATAATTAATCAAAGATGATCAAACAAAGTTAAAAATGAATTGGCATGTTATATTAATTGTTCATGAGCAATGCAACTTGGTTGAAAGTGCTTATTAAAATGTTAAGCGCGTGTATGCTATTATTAATGTAATGTTAGTATTAAATGATGTGATATTAATGTACATGATAATGTTAAATGTGCTTGTGAAGATAGTATCGTTAATAAGAAATTAAATGAGATTGAAAGGATAATGGTATTTATATAATATTGTTACATGAAAATTAATGAATGTGTGTGTAAATATATTGTGTGGTACCATGTAAAGTATTAATGATCTTTTATCTAAATACTGAATGTGAAAAATATTATTATATGAGAATTTTATGCTATGTGTCACAAATATATATGATCATAATAATTGTACGGCCGTCTCTCATTTAAGTTACTTATTCTTTTATACATTTTTATCTACATTTTAATTAACACCATGAATTATGTTCTATGAATTAAATAATGATTAATTTGGCCTATCCAATGAATTATATGCGTACAGAATTAATTTATAAAATAACTAATGCAACTAATATTTAATGTGACAATGTGAATAATTGGATTAATAGATTAATTAGCTTGCAAAGTCCGGTCGTGAATAGATAGGCATGCCTATAGGGTCCTTTGTTGCTGCAGCTTATCTATTTGGATTTCGGTTATGGATCCCCCCTTTGTTTGGGATTCCGGTTGTGGATCCCCCGCTGTTTGGATTTCGGTTGTGGATCTCTCCTTTGTTTGGGATTACGGTTGTGGATCCCCCTCTGTTTGGATGCTAGCTGTGGATCCCTGTGTGTTTTTAAATCCTTGATTGGATCCCTCTGTGTGGGGGTACCCTCGGGTACCTAAATGTTTTAACCCGTTATCCACTATTTCGTTCATGTAGGCAATAAGTAAATTAAAGAATGTTTCGATAAGGTTGTCCATGTTATGTTTAAATATATGTATGGGATAAGTACTAATTTTGAAGTAATATATGAATAAAAGGAAAATGAATTGGATAATTAAAATGTGATATTGGTAATATTACTTAATGAATAGGTTTCCAACATGTGATTTTTGATAAGTATGTTTATTGTAATTATATATATTATCTTTTCTGATATAAGTATGCTTCATGTGGATGTGCTATGTATAGATGACCACTATGAGTGGCCATTCATTTCATGCTTTCCCCACTGAGCATTTCATGCTTAGCACAGGTGTTTCATCTGTATAGGTTTTTGAGAGAAAGGTCTCAACAAGGACAATCCGCATCAGTTGAGGCCAATAAGTCTGTAGGAGTTCCTCAAATAGATTTTGTGTTAGTTAATTGTATGTGTCACACCCCGTTTGCCCCCTAGTTGAATGAGCCACATATGTATGTGTGTACATTTGCATGAGTTATGTGTAATAAGGGCATTTTGATAATAATGCATGAATTGGGGTTTTTCTGGTTCGTGTGTGTGTGTTTGGCACTATGGTGCTAATTAGTTGAGATAGATTTGTGTGTGCATGAGTGCACCATAGTAGGATATGCACTAGTGGATTAATTGTGTGTATGCATTTGCACTTGTGTAGGGTGTGTATGATTTGGGAGAATCTTGTGTGTGTTGCTCACACATATGTAGGATGCATTATTAGAGTGTCTCATTGTGTGTATGTGATGCACTAGGTTAGGGTGTGAGTGAGTAATCTCCTCCACTAGATGATTGACATGTGTTAAGGGGGAAAGTGAAAAAGATGAAAAGGGAAAAATCAGATTTTTGAAACCCATTTCCCGTTCTTCCTTCTTCTCCTTCTTCTTCTTCCCCTTTTCCACTCTCTTAAGTGCCCTAGCTTAGATTCAAGCCTCTAGTGGTGGAAATTAATCACTTCATAGCTTTTTAAAGGTAAATCTACTGCATTTATTCTCATTTTCTTCATTTGATTCTCCATCTTCTTCTCTTTTTCTTATTTTCGGAATTGGGTTGAAGTTTTGGGGTTTGTGTTTGTGTGTTGTGTTGTTTTGTTCCTAGTTGAGCCTCCCCGGGATCCTAAAGGCAAGGAAGTTGTTGGATCCAGTGGAACTAAGCACTAGGAGCTAAGGATTTTGAAGGTTTGGGAATTTCTTGCTTTTGCATGTGAATATGTTCATGTATGTGTTTTGATGATTTCTTGGAATTAGGTTGTTAGATATTCTTTATTTTGATGAATATGATATGGTTATTTGCTTTGAAGTGTGGATCTTGCAAAGGCATGAGTTAATTAGGGTAATTTTAGAATGGATGTGGTTTGATGCATAAATTGGGTTTTTGATTGATTCTTGGAATTGAATGTGTAAGTTGATGGATTGTATGAAGTTTAATGTTAATAAATGTTGTATTATGGTTGATAATGTTAATGAATGGCTGGATTTGAGGTAAGTAACCTTAGATTGAGATTTGAGAGGTTGGATGAGGATTTGGAAGAGGAAAATCTGCAGATTTTCTGCAGATTTTCAAAGTCCCGACGTTGCCGCGATCGTGACAGAGAGCGGTGTTCGGAGCTTCGCCGTCGCGAGCACGCGACATCTGTCGCGAGCCCGCGACAGCCGAAGCGTTGTGTACTCTCTGTCGCGATCGCGACAGAGCGTATCATTGGCCAAGTGCTATCGCGAGCACGCGATCTGTCGCGAGCCCGCGACAGCACTAATTGTCCTCTGTCGCGATCGCGAAAACCGTCGCGAGCGCGACAGAGTCTGGCCCTTTCGCCCTCCTCGCGGTCGCAAAATTCGTCGCGCGCGTGCAGCGAAGAGACTTTGGTCTCTGTCGCGAGCGCGACAGTCCCCTGTTTGCTGAATGAGTTTTCTTTCATTCCTTGTGGCTTGAACTTCAGTTTTCTTTAGCAGTTATGAGATTTATGCTTGGTATTCTATAAATAATATGCTAGTGTAACGATGGTATGATTATGTTCATTTGATGATGATGATTTGGAAGCTATGAAATGGATGGATTGGCTTATGTATGTCCTGCTAGAGTCTAGTAAGTGGATAGTTAAGCATGCCTAATAAAGTCTTTGCTGCAGCTTCCGTTTTCTGTTTGGACCCCGATCAGCTCCTCGAATGGTTCCTCGCGAACCCTTATCCGAAAGGATCTTGTTTAAGATCCCCTTTGTAATGTTTTGTAAAAGTTAAATGAAAATTTGTTTTATCGGCTCGTACCCGTAAAGTACTGTCCGTATCGGCTCGTACCCGTAAAGTACTATCCGTATACTCGTTATCCACTCCCTCGGGTCAACAGGTGTTTTGTATGAATTGTTATTTGAGAAGCATATGTTACCCTTATGGATTCAATGGTGAAAATGTAATCTGTTATGAGAATATGATTATTGTTATGAATCTTTTGATGAATGGCTTTATGTATGTGAGCATGAGTTAATTATTATTGTCATGCCATGATTCGTTGGTAAATGAAGTACGCATGTGAACTGCCTTGACGACCGTTGTGAATGGTTGTCCTTATGCTATGTGTTTGTTTCCCCACTAAGCGTTTATCGCTTAGCACGGTGTGTTTACCCGTGCAGGTGCAGAAGGAATTTTGTCTTGGGAGAGTCGCCGCCATCGAAGCCAACATAGCAGGGTCTTAGTGTAGGGCTTATTTTTGTAGCTTTATGATTCTTTTTATATAGAACTCTCTTATGTTATTGTAATAGCTTCCGCCTTTGTATATGTAATTTTGGGATTTGTAATTATCTTTTATATCTCTCAGTTGATCAGAACAGTAATGTAATGCTTCTATTATATTAATGCATGATCAGCTTTTATGAACGGTCTTGTAAAGTTTTAAATTGCCTTGTATTTTGTTATGTATGTTTATGGATGAGTGTATGTGTATTATGTATCTGTGTGGTGGCACCTTTACTCCTACGGCATCTCACTACTTATCGGATGGGATCGCCTGAGTATGGGTAAGGGGTGTTACAGTATGTAGATAGAATCAGTTTCAGTAATATTAAGTTGTTTGTAATATGATTAATGTGTAGGGAAACTTACAAGAAAAATATGTACAAAGTAAAATTATGAACTTTGTAATTGTAATATGTGAAAGTGTTTAGTAATTATGAAATTTTATCATTCGGTCTTTATTATATTGTTACGGTTTCTCCTGTGTATAGTTGTGTAGCATCCTTCACCAATCGTGGTAACTCACCTTTTTACGGTGTAGTCTGCTACATATAGGTAAAGGGTGTAATAATCCATACCAAAATACAGCAGCAAAAACCTCTCTAAAAGGGGATACAATGGTTAGAATAGCCTATGTGCTAGTAAGGCTATATATACGGCTACTTATAGAGAAATAAGGAGAACTTTTTTCTCTTTAGGTTTTGGTGGCTAGGGTTATGTGCAAAGTGACACATGACATAATATCAACTTAAGGGGGTATTCATACTCTTTTTCGGTCAGCCTTAGGCTTAATTTAAATTGCTAAATGTTTTCAATTTCTAATGAATAAGAATGAGAAGCTAGTGAAGAATAAATTAAGATGAGTATTAGAGTGTAAAATGGCATAGTTTTTAGGATAGTTTTGTTTACTATTTCTTACTTTTAAGATTGCATTTGCTTGAGTTTTACTTTGTTTTTAGTTATTTTTATTTTGTTTGTGTGTTTTGTAGTTACTTGTTGATTTGGAGTGCATTTGGATGTATTGGAGAGAAGGATAATGTGTTAAGAGAAAAGCAAGAGGAGTTGAAGATTGTCACGACTCGGCACGCATGTCACAAGTTGTGACAAAAAGCAAGGGTCACGAGTCGGCACATATATGATGACTCATGATAGAAAGCAAGTGTCATGACTCGGCATGAATGTCATGAGTCGTGACAAAAGGTGAAGGTGCCGACTTAAGCCTGAGTCGACACACACGTTACGAGTCGGCACACCTACATCCCTTCCCAAAAGTTATACCTGTTCATCACACCCTTTCATGGCACCCTTTTCCCATTCACACCCATTTGCAAAAGGCACGAGGAAAATTACAAGGAGGCCTATTAATACAACGAATTAACTTCCAAAAAGGATGAAAAAAATTATCATACTGAAAAGACAAAGCCAAAGGAACAAGAAAAACATAAAGAGGTCTATTTAACATCAAGTAACTTCTTGAATAGCATTAAAGAGATTCATCAACCAAATCTTTTTCTCTCTTTTCTTTAATTAGTTCTTGATGTTTAGAATACTTTCTTGTTATTATTTGATAATGGATATTATGTATTTTGACTAACTCTTTGTGTATTAGAATTGCAAGGATGAATTAATCTTAAGAACTACATTTTCATATTTTATAATGCATAAGTGATTTAAGTTCAATTAAGTATGAAATGTTTTATGTATGCTTGATTACCATATATAACTTGTTAATCAAATGTTCACAATAAGAATTGGGGTATTTTAGTGGAAATGCAATTGAATTTTCTTAAAGGTTAGGAATTGGAGATAGGAGATCCACTTTAAGGGGTTTAAGAATTGGCATTGAACTTCATGGTTTTTGCTTATCTCTACAATGTCATGAGAGTGCTTGTAGACTCTAAATGAAAATACCCTTGATTGACACCGAGAGTTGCTTTTAAGGATCGTTAGCTATATTCTCCAATCATTGCATGTCTTTATGTGTTTGTTAACAATTATAGTTCTTGATTAATTCTCAATTGTAATTCTGATATACATTGCTTGAAATTGTTATTGGTACATTAGATTAATTTAAAGTAATTAATAATTATTAATAATTTAGGAAAATCAAAATAGTTCAACCCTTTTCATTCTATTTGCCTATCCATTTAAGTATATACGTGGTTAATATAAAATTACTCCAAGATTCCCTAGTGTTCAATACCTTACTTGCTCTATACTTAGTCTTAGAGACTATGGTATACAATTTGACCCATACCAAATTTTGATGCCGTTGCCGAGGAATTTTGTTTAGAATTTTTATTAATTTAGGGTAGACAAAGGTAGTTTTAGGCCTTGATTTTATATTTATGTTTTTTATAGTTTACTTTTTGTTGTATTATGATTATTTGATTTTGATTTTACTTTTTACGTGGCATAATAAAAGTACTAGTGATATTTTAGAATTTGATCCTGAAATTAAAAGAACATTACGTGGTTTGTGCAGCGAACAAAGACAAAAACCGGCAGAAGAACAAAAATTGAATAATATGGTTGATCCAAAAAGGAGAACGTTAGGCAATTTTGCCATGCCCAATAAAATAGGTAGTTTTGGAGGGATTGTGGCTCCATCTATTGCTGACAATAATTTTGAAATCAAACCAAGTATCATTCACATGGTGAAAAATAATTAATTTGGAGGTTTATAAGGAGAAGATCCATATGCTCACATATTGGCTTTCCTTAATGTGTGTCCAACCTTTAAGATCAATGGAGTGACAAATGATGCGATAAGGCTTAGGCTTTTCCCATTTTCAGTCAAGGAAAAGGCACAACTTTGACTTGCTAGTTTGCCTAGTGAATCAATCACTACTTGGGATTAATTAAAGCAAGCATTTATCCACAAATACTTTCCACCACACAAGACTACCAACTTTCATAATGAGATCACTACTTTCAAGAAAAATGCAAGTGAGACTATACTGCCAAGTTTCGTAATAAGATCATTACTTTCAAGCAAAATGCAAGTGAGACTATCTATACGGCTTGGAAAAGATTCAAGGAACTTTAAAGGCAATACCCAGATCATGGTTTGCCTGATTGGATGATCCCTCAAATTTTCTACAATGGGTTGACAGATGAGAATAGGAATATTATCAATGCAACCTCTAGTGGGAAATGGATGGAAAAAACTGCTAAGGAGGTTGTTACCTTGCTTGAAGAACTTGCATCTCAAGGTTACATGGATGATGAGCCAATAATAACAAAAGTAAAAGGAGTTTTGGAGCTTGACATCATCAATTTATTAAATGCAAAGGTAGATGCTCTCACTAAAATGGTAAGTAAATCTCAAATTAATTCTTTCGAAAGTACTAATGTTGTTTGTGAATTGTGTGGAGGATTTCATTCGTATTCTCAATGTAATATGAGTTCTAATAAGGATCTGAGTTATGTACAAGGGGCTTTTAACCAAAGAATGGGATGAACTCAAACTCTTATAACCCTCAATAGAGATATCATCCTGGATTTTCACGATCAAATTCATCCTCTCAATTAAATCCACTAATAAACCCAATTAACAAACCACAAAACCCACAAGGATTTCCCATGAAACAAACTTTCAACCCTCCACAACCCAAATCCAACCTTGAAAATCTCATGGAGCAATTCATTAACCAATAAAATGACCATCAATAAACAAAATGAAGATATTCTCAATGTAATATGAGTTCTAATAAGGATGTGAGTTATGTACAAGGGGCTTTTAACCAAAGAATGGGATGAACTCAAACTCTTATAACCCTTAATAGAGATATCATCCTGGATTTTCACAGTCAAATCCATCCTCTCAATTAAATCCACCAATAAGCCCAATTAACAAACCACAAAACCCAACAGGATTTCCCATGAAATAAACTTTCAACCCTCCACAACCCAAATCCAACCTTGAAAATCTCATGGAGCAATTCATTAACCAATAAAATGACCATCAATAAATAAAATGAAGAGCAATTTAAGCACATTAACTCTAAGCTTGAACAGTTTGCTACTCATAACCGCATCCTTGAAACACAAATTGCTCAACAAGCTTCTTCTAACTCAAAACCCTTGGGGAAACTTCCTAGCCAGCTAGAGTGTCCACAAAAAGAAACTTGCCAAGCAATTACTTTAAGGAGTGGTAAGGAAGTTGAAAAAATTACTAGTAAGGGTAAGAGTAAGAAAGCACGTGATAATGATGGTTAGGTAGAGGTTGAAACTAGTAAGGGAAATGAAGATGTGGTTGTTTGTGGCAAATAGTATAGTGGTGCAAAGATAAGTAAGAAGGAAAATGTACCAACCAAAGATGATGAACCAAAGGTAGATATTAAAACCTTACCTTTTCCTCAAGGGTTCATAAGACTTAACTTAGACAAGCAATTTGGTAAATTCCTTAATTATCTCAAAAATATTACTATTACTGAACCATTTATGAATGTTATTAGAGATATGCTAGCTTGGGGTAAGTTTTTAAAGGATATTATTAACCATAAAAGTAAGCTTGAGGATTATGGGATAGTTTCTCTTGTTGAAGAATCCAAAGCTATGTATTCCAAATCTACACTAAAGCTTAAGGATCCAGGTTGTTTTAATGTTCCTTATGTAATTGGTAGTACTCATTTTGATAAAACTTTGTGTGATATTGATGCTAGTGTTAGTCTTATGCCTTCCTCCATTTATAAGAGGCTTGACTTGGGAGAACTTAAACCTATAAACATGTGTCTTTCTATGGCAAACAAGTCTATTACTTATCCACTTGGTATTCTTGAAAATGTGCCAACTAAAGTGGGTAAATTTGTTATACCTGCCGATTTTGTTATTTTGGACATTGAAGAAGATCTTGAAATTCCCATTTTATTTGGGAGACCATTTTTAGTGACAGATGGTGCAATCATTAACATGAAAAGAGGGAAGATTACATTAGAAGTGAACAATGAGATTATGGAGTTTAATGTGTTTAAGATGATGAAGTCTTCACCAATGGAAGTTGTAAGTAGAATTGACTCAATAGATGTTATTGATGAATGTATTGATGAGGTGATATATGAATGTCTAAGGCAAGGCCTTATTAAACCATACCCAATGCAAGAAGCTAATGTGAAATTCTTGGAAGCAACTCCATACATTTCTCCATATAGGACCTCAAGATTTGAAGCATCGAGGAAGGATGATGACCTTAGCTCTATTTCACCAAATGAAGAAGTCAAGCTAGAGGTCAAGCATTTACCATTAAATTTAAGATATTCATTTCTTGACTCTAACTTTAAATTTCCTTTTATTGTGAATTCATCTATGCCGAACAATAATGTTGATGCCTTATGTGATGTGTTACTTAGTCATAAAGGTGCTATTCGTTATTCTATAAATGATTTGAAGGGTATTAGCTAAAATATGTGTATGCATAGAATCTTTTTAGAAGATAATGCTAAGCCTTCCATGGAAGGTCAAAGAAGGCTAAATCCCACTCTCAAGGAAGTAGTGAGAAAAGAGGTCATTAAGTTGCTTGACAACGGAATCATATACTCTATTAGTGATAGTAAGTGGGTGAAACCTATTCAAGTTGTTCCTAAGAAGGGAGGCTTAACCGTTGTTAAAATGAGTCTAATGATTTAATACCCACAAGGACTGGCACGGGATGGCATATGTGTATGGCCTATAGAAAGTTAAACAAAGCAACTAGGAATGATCATTTTCCATTACCTTTCATTAATCAAGTTCTTGAAAGATTAGCCAATTTTTCTTATTTTTGTTATTTGGATGGACTTAGTGGTTTTTATCAAATTCCCATTCACCCCGAGGACCAAGCTAAGACTATCTTCACATGTCCATATAGTACATTTGCTTTTAGACGTATGCCATTTGGTTTACGCAATGCTCTTGCAACTTTTCAAATATGCATGTTTTCAATATTTAGTGATTTGATTGATGAATGCGTTGAGGTTTTCATGGATGATTTTAGTGTTTATGGATCTAACTTTGAAAATTGTCTAGAAAATCTTTCAAAAGTTCTTGATAGATGCATAGAGAATGATTAGTACTCAATTGGGAAAAGTGCCACTTCAAGGCACTCGCTATCAAAGAGAGGTATTGAGGTTGATAGAGCTAAGATAAAAGTAATTGCTAATTTGCCACCACCAAAGTGTGTTAAAGATATATGGAGCTTTCTTTATCATACAGGTTTCTATAGAAGATTTATCAAGGATTTTTCCAAGATAGCAAAGCCATTGTGCAACTTACTTGCTAAAGGTGCTGATTTTGAGTTTGATGAGTCATGCCTTAATGCATTTGAAATTTTGAAAAGAGCTCTTATTACACCACCTATTTTACAATCACCTAATTGGGAGCAACCATTTGAAATTATGTGTAATGCAAGTAACTTTGCGATAAGGCCTGTTTTGGGACAAAGGAAAGAAGGCAAGCCTTATGTGATTTACTATGCTAGCAAACTTCTAGATGATTCTCAAATCAACTACACCTCTATGAAAAAGGAGTTGATTGCTATTGTATATGCATTTGATAGATTTAGAGCATATCTTGTAGGGCAGAAGGTGATTGTTTATTCAGACTATGTTGTTCTCAAATATCTTCTAAGTAAAAAGGATGTAAAACCTAGGCTCTTAAGGTGGATTTTAATGCTTCAAGAGTTTGATTAGGAAGTGAGAGATAAAAAAAGGTAGTGAGAACCTTGTTGCAGATCATTCATCTAGGCTAGATCAAAAGGGATTAAAGAAGAATGATAATGGTGTTCCAATTAATGAAACATTTCATGGTGAACACCTTAGTTTGGCATCAAAGGAAATTCCATGGTTTGCAGATATTGCCAATTATTTAGTGAGTGGTGTTCTTCTTTATGGGCTGGATTATAGACAAAGGAATAAGTTCTTACATGATAGTAAATTCTATTATTGGGAGGAACCATTACTTTATAGGAGATGTGCAAATGGTTAGATCATAAGGTGCATTCCTTAAGATGAAGTTCAAGATGTTTTGAGACATTATCACTCTTTGGATGTAGGTGGACACTTTGGTGCATCAAAAATAGCATCTAAGGTACTTCAATCTGGTTTTTGGTGGCCTATATTATTCAAGAATGCTAAAAATTTTGTGCTTACATGTGATTGGTGCCAAAGAATGGATAATATTTCTAGGAAACATAAGATGCCTTCGAAAGGAATTCTTGAAGTTGAACTTTTTGATGTTTGGAGCATAGATTTTATGGGTCCATTTCCTAGTTCTTTAGGTTTTAAGTATATTTTGGTTATGGTTGACTATGTCTCAACATTGGTTGAAGCAATACCTACCATTACTAATGATGCAAAGGTTGTTAAGAAGATGCTCAATAAAATAATTTTTCCAAGATTTGGTACTCCTATAGCATTAATTAGTGATGGAGGTTCACATTTTTATAGCCAAAAGATATAAGCTCTTTTAAAGAAATATAGAATAACACATAAGGTTACTACTCCATATCGAACACAAATAAGTGGGCAAGTTAAGGTGAGCAATAGAGAGATTAAATGGATTCTTGAGAAAATAGTGTCTTATTCAAGGAAGGATTGGGCATTAAAGTTAGATGATGCCTTATAGGCATATATAACAGCTTTTAAAACCCCAATTGGCCTTACACCCTATCAATTGACCTATGGGAAGTCTTGTCACTTGCCCATGGAACTTGAGCATAAGGCATATTGGGCAACAAGAGCTTTGAACTTTGATTTATCAAAGGTAGGTAGGAAAAGGCTACTTCAAGTTAATGAATTGGAAGAAGTGAGGATGAATGCTTATCAAAATGCAAGGTTGTACGAGGATCGTACAAAATTATGGCATGATAAGAATTTAATACAAAAGGAATTTCATGAGGGAGAACTTGTTTTACTTTATAATTCAAAACTAAAATTGTTTCCCGGAAAGTTGAAGACAAGATGGTCAGGTCCTTTCAAGGTTATCAAGGTACATCCTTATGGAGCAATTGACATTGCTAATGACAATAGAGATGTTTTTAAGGTTAATGGCCATCGTCTCAAGCCTTATTTAATTGGTGAAGTAATTGATAAAATGAGTTCCATCCCCCTATCTTCACCTTAATTTTAACAAGGTAACGTCAGGCTATAGACCATTAAATTTGGCAAGGTATGATTCCCACATTTTATATTTTTATAATTGGTATATTATATTTAATTATTGTATGTTATGTTTTCCTCATTATTTTTTATTTTCTTTGAATCACATTGGAATATTAGTAGAATTTATGTTCTTGGTAATATTTATTTTACTTATATGTTATACTTTTTCTATTTTATTATTTTCTTTGGGGACATAATCTGTCACGTGTCGTTATAGGTGTGCCGACTTGTAATGGGTGTACATTAGGCGTCACGAGTCATTATGCATGTAACTACTCGCGATAGGGGCTTAACTGACTCATGCCCGAATCTCCCCTAAGTTTTTTAGATTTTTAAATACTTTTTGTTTAAAATACATTATTTCTTTCCATTTTACATCTTTTCTCCTAGTACAAAAGCTATATCCTTTCACATCAAATGTCATGACCTTTCACTTTCTCCACACTCTTTCTTAAATAAATACATTTACTTCCTTTCATTTTTCCTTTTCTTTTCACTTTTTCTTCTTATTCTATTTCCCCTCATACATTTCATCTCCTGAGTTTTCTTCCTCATTTTCTTCTCATACGCAAAACCCATTTTCTTTCCTTCTCCATTCTCTCTTTCATTTTCATTTCTTCACTACTTCTCCCCTATTTTTCTTTCTTTCTCGTTTTTCTTTTTCTCATTTTCTACTTTTTTCTTTCTTCCCTGTTTCCTATCTTCTCGTTATTTCTTCCTCTTCTAAATTCTATCACCAATGGTAAGAACTAAGAACCCTTCATCTTTAAGGCCTGCAAAAGAGCATCCCGTGGAGTCTGAGGAGGAGAATTTGGCTCCAATTTACAATGCCAACTTCCCTATTCTTTCCCATGAGGAAGGTACTAAATTTCAAAATCTTAAATGTAGGGAAATTGATGCCTGTAAGTATATTCCTTCTTCTCTACTTCAAGATGTTGGTATGTTAGACTCTATTACTCAAATGTTAACTGCTTGTAATCTTTAGAAATTTTTTTCAATGCATGAGCATACATATATAGAATTGATTATTGAGTTTTATACTTCATTGGCTATTAATTCTAAAAATTCACGTATGCTTGAATTTAGGTTATATGGAAAACAACATACACTTACTTATTTCTTCATGCATAGAGCTTTTGGTTTTAAGAAAGACAGACTGCGTGATCCCTTTATATCTTTTAAAGTGAATGAATTTTAGACTTTTTTTACTAGTTTAAGATCCCTTTTTCATCCAAATAAGGGTAAGGTTATTTTTATTAAAGATTTGAAGTTTTGGCTCTTGCATAAAATTATGCATGTGTTGTTTTCCATAAGTCTGAAACCAATATAATTTATGCCGAAGAATTATTTTTAATATGGTGTATTCATAACAAAAAGAAAGTATTCAAGATTTATTGGATTTTTAATCAGTTGTTGGCTTGTGCTGTATGTAAAGATGCTCCACTTACCCATGGAAATGTTATTATAATCATTGCTAAAAGTCTTAATATTAATCTTGAAGATTTCACCCATGTTGTTGAGTGCTCTTATTTTACTAAGTAGGCTTTTATATGAGGTGAGGTTGTGGATGCTTTTTTATATTGATTTCAGTAAGGTCTCGGTCCTATTGGAAGGGGCTGCTACCGGCTGAGGAGGAGCAAGATGAAAAGGACTCTTCAAAAGAGGAATCCCATAATGCCTCACCACTGCCAACCGATGTTGGTACTTCTTCCAGTAAAGACATACCTATTTTGGAGCAGATTTTGGAAAATCAAAGGGTGATGCAAAATCAGATGACTATTATGGAGGCTTTTGCACAAACAACTTGATCGGCAGTAATGAAAAATGGAATATAAGATGAATCAGTTCTTTGGTTTCTCCGGTTACAACATTAAGGCTCCTCTACCATCGTGTTTGAAAGATTGAGGGGAGTTTTTTCTGTTCCTTCTTTGCATTTTTAGGATTCACATTGGGGTCAATGTGAATTTTTAAGTATGGGGGAGGCATATTAGACATTGTTCATTGTTATTGTTTGTTGTTAGTAGTTGTTATTTCATTTTGCTTTTGCTTTTGCTTATATACATGTGTGTTTATGCTATTTTTTGCGTGATTTTATTTTCTCCACATTTAAAAGCAGTTTATTTTGTAAGTTTATCTTGATTGTGTTTGAGGTTATATGTTGATGCTAAATTAATAATTAACTTTTTATGCTTAATTGGTAGAATTTTAAAGTTTCATTTAGCATACTTGGTAGATTTTTTTTTTACCTCTTTTTATTATTTTAAGGTTTTTAGAATGTTTAGACAATTTTCTAACTATGCTTATAGCTAGGATGGTAAGGATTTGAGTTTAGATTTTTAACGATTTAAGTTGCCTTAGGGAAACTATAGCTGTAACATCCCAAAATGGACCCTAGTAGAAATTATAAGGTTATCGCATTGAATAAGGGCATAAATGTAACTATACAAGTAAAGATTGGATTAATTAATGACTAAATTGAAAAAGGAATTAAAGTATTAAGAGAAAGATTTTAATTAAGTGAGTGAATGGTAATTAAATAAGGACAAGAAGAGATAAAAGCCAAGGATTAAATAAGTTTGACCATTAGGGAGTTGACACCTAGGCAAGAGTTGGTAGGGAGCATTTAATGAGAGGAAGAAAAGAAAGAAAGAGAGAAGGGAAAAGAGATTTTTTCCCTTGTTTCCTGTTCACGTCTCCCTCTCCCTTTCCCTTTCTTCTTCTCCTTCTCGTTTCCTGCTCCTTCCTCTTCTTCTTGGTTTGATCTTCAAGGCTTTGGGTTGGTTTTGAAGAGATTAAGAGTTGGTTGAAGAGGTAACTTGGTTATGTGGGTTTTTTCTCCTTTTCTTCAGTATTTTGGATGAGTTTTGGAGATGTGGATTTTTGATTTATGTGTTTTGATTGGCTTGATTGTGCAAGAATCTGGTGATAAGAGGAAGAGCAAGGGCAAAGAGAAAGTTGGATCTTGAAGAGGGTGGTCTTAAAGCTTCTATAGAGGTTTAGGAGTTTGTGTAAATTGATTGATTTTGCTTTGAATTCTTGTGATGAATTTCTGGAAATTGAGTTGTTAAATATATTGATATGCATGTTTGAGTTGAGTTTTGCTATATGTACGATATGTTAAGTTTAATTTGGCATATGAGAGTTCAAATATGGAATGGTATGATTTTAGAGTAATTTTTGAGTTTGTGGCTCTAATTGTGCATTTTTGCCAATTTAATTATTTCTTATAAGTATAATTTGCTAATCACATGATTATTAGCATGTTTAGAATGCATATGTTAAATGAATGGAGGTTGTATGCATGTTGATTTGATATTGGGTCAAGTTGAGCATGAGATGATTTGGAGTTTGGCATTTCTAGGTCTGGTAGCTCATCTCTATCACGAGCACAACAGAGAGCTCAGGTTTCAGACTGGGCCAAGAGCTCGAGAATAGAACTCCAGCCGAGCTTCTGCCGAGCGCATTCTGTGGCGAGCGCGATAGAGAGCACGGTAGTGAGCATTGGGCGAGCGGTCCCTGTTGCAAGAGCGCTGGCATGCATGGGCGCGACCGAGGCCCCTATTTTCTGTCGTGAGTGTGACTGTTCGCCGCAAGCACAACCAGTGCAGATTTGGCATCTATCGCGAGCATGACACACCCCTGTTTTGCAAATGTTATTAGTTTGAGAGGCCCCGTTTGGGTCTTATAAGTCGGCCCCATTTGGGTCTATATGATTTGAGACTTCGGTCTCCCCTTCTACCTTCGGGTATACATGTTCCGAGACTCATGTCTCAATATGCTTCCAATACTATGTCCTATCAGTATTAATAGTACCCGTATCCACTAATTAGTGTGAACTCAAGCTATTACATGTCTACATTGTTAGTGTTATGGAAATGCTAATATGATTTATGAATATGTAATTGAATAGTGGCAAGAGGTAGTGAGTTGTTGTTCTGTTATTACACTGATCATAGTTTGTTATGTGCTTATATGCTTAAATATGTTCTGGAAATACGCGGTTATGTTATTGCATGATTGGTTCATTTAGATGGAAATAAAGTTTATATTGTTGCATGTTACTTATATGTGAAGCTACCCGAGATGTTCTGATAACTTAAATGTATATGTCAATTGCATGTTTCTTATTATAGTATTTGTGAGATGTTATTATATGTTGATCATGCTTTATAGTATTATTCTTGATATTGAGATTCCAATAGAAGTCTTTTGTTTTTGTGTTCCTCCCCACTAAGCGTTATCGCTTCGCACAGGTGTTTTTCCGTGGAGGTGGCAGGTTCGTTTTTGGAGTTGGGCATCTGCAGGTCGGCCACTATGAGTTCCAGTTGTAGTCCTTTTTGTATTTTGGCTTTTATAAGTTGTACAGTTTTTTATAAGTTTATGTAAGGTATTTTATGACCAAGTTGTATATATATGTTTTTGTAAATGAATAATTCAATATGTACATGTATTTATTATAAGAATGCTTTTGGTAATCTTGTGTATCCATTTATATTACACGGATTAATTTTTTTTTTTTTTGTATTCTATATTGGTTTAAGTGCTTTCGCTTCAGTTATATGTATGTTGTTTTGTGTGTGGTGCTCCGATATCCTCCCAAGGGGTATTGGGGTGTTACAATAGCCATAATACGAGTAACTCACTTTTCAATAATGGATGAGGACCGAATTGAAAAAAAAAAGCAAATTACTGCTTGTTGGGGTCATGCATTTCAAGTAAGTTGTTAAGTGAGTATGCTCCTCATTTACATTCATTCGGAAAGAATATGTGATGTTACAAGTAGGAAGTATATAAATAAATAAAATATAATAGGTTGGAGCATAAAATGCACCCACTAGAGAGACGAAAAAAATAAGTGTCTAAAAATACCATGAGAATTATGAGTTAGTGCGTGTGCTTAATCCTTGTCCCATTGGTTACTTTTGTTCTTAGAATTCCTAAATTTGAAGAATGAACATTTTGGTTAGGTAGCTTGGTTAGCACCTTAACTTTATATTCTTGATTTTGATCTTAATAAATTGAGATAATTTGTTAAATTTACTATGTATGCTATGCAACTTGTTTTCTCTATCATTATATAGCATTGGAAGCTTAATTATTTACGACCTTTTCCTTAATCTCTTTCATAATTAAGATGACTTATTAGGATGGCTATATCTATTGTAGAGAAGATAAAGATTTTGTTATTTTTTCTACTTACATCTTAACTTCTTGCTTAAGGGCAAGCAAGGTCTAAGTGTGGGGGAATTTGTTAGAGTGCAAAATGGCATAGTTTTTAGGATAGTTTTGTTTACTATTTCTTAGTTTTAATGTAGCATTTATTTGAGTTTTACTTTGTTTTTAGTTGTTTTTATTTTGGTTGTGTGTTTTATAGGTACTTGTTAATTTGGAGTGCATTTGGATGTATTGGGGAGAAGGATGATGTGTTAAGAGAAAAAAAAAGGAGGAGTTGAAGATTCTCACGACTCGGCACGCATGTCACGAGTCGTGATAGAAAGCAAGGGTCACGAGTTGGCATAAATGTGACAACTCATGATAGAAAGCAAGTGTCATGACTCGGCACGCATGTCACGAGTCGTGATAGAAGGCGAAGGTTCTGACTCAAGCCTGAGTCGGCACACCTACATCCCTTCCCAAAAGTTTTACCTATTCATCACACCCTTTTATGGTACCCTTTTCCTATTCACACCCGTTTGCAAGAGGCAAGAGGAAAAAGGCCTATCAATACATGGAATTAACTTCCAAAAAGGATGAAAAAAATTATTATGCCGAAAAGATAAAGAGAAAGGAACAAGAAAAACACAAAGAGGTCTATTTAACATCAAGTAACTTCTTGAAGAGCATTGAAGAGATTCATCAACCAAATCTTTTTCTCTCTTTTCTCTAATTAGTTGTTGATGTTTAGAATACTTTCTTATTATTGTTTGACAATGGATATTATGTATTTTGGCTAAATCTTTGTGTATTAGAATTGCAAGGATGAATTAATCTTAAGAACTACATTTTTATATTTTATAATGCATGAGTGATTTAAGTTCAATTGAGTATGAAATGTGTTATGTATGCTTGATCACCATATATAACTTGTTAATCAAATGTTCACAATGAGAATTGGGGCATTTTGGTGGAAATGCAATTGAATTTACTGAAAAGTTAGGAAAGTACTTGGAGACAAGAAATCCACTTTAAGGGGTTTAAGAATTGGCATAGAACTTCATGGTTTTTGCTTATCTCTACAATGTTATGAGAGTGCTTGTAGACTCTAAATGAAAATTGTCACACCCTATTTGCCCCTAGAAGTTTGAACCATATTTGTGCATTTGCATTGTGTGTGTTTTGGCATGTGATAAGGGTATTTTGGGGCAAAATGCATGTTTTGAGGGTTTTGTTATTGTATGAGTGCATATATGAGATTAGGGTGTGCATGTGTGGAGTTGCTTTTGTGTGTGGGTGTACCTATGGTATTAGGGTGTAAGTAAGTTGAGTTGCATTAGTATGTATGTGCTCACATCATTGTAGGGTGTGACTAAGTGAGATAGCCTTGTGTGCATTGTGGTGTATGCTTGTAGGGTGTGAGTGGCTAAATTCCACCATTAGGGAAGTGACATGTGGCTTGGGTTAGATGAAGGAAGTGATAAGAAGAAGAAAGTGTTAGTGTTAGCCCTAGCCCCAATACATTGTAATAAAAACATTTTAGCTAATAAATGAGGCATTTGTTTTATCCATTGAATTCCTGTGCATATCAATTGATAGAACTTTCCAAGAATGTTGTTTCGGTTTAAGTTATCATGTGTGAGGCACATGGTTGTAAGACCTTGAAACAAATGAGACTTCATTCTAAATATCCCTAGTCAGTCATTGTTATGGGAATAACAAATGAATTAAGACTAGTATGCTCTCTCTGATAAGTTGAGTTCGGTCTTACGGAACATAAGGACAAGAGTGTCAATCAGAGATCATAGATACATGTTGAGAACATGGTATCTGGATTCGATCCGTTCATGAGAACATTACATGGTATGAGTCATAAGTGTTTCTCATATGCAAGTTTTGTATCGAAGTTCTTAGACCTGAAATCTCTATGAAACTCTTTATGAATTACTGTGTACTTTGACATACACCTAACGTGCTTGTAACAGAGTGACTAGTATGGGTATGCTTGGGTATACATTGATTCATGTCAGAGAGCATGAGAGAAGTGAAGGGATTACCCCTCTCTATAAGAGAGAAAATATCGTCGGCCACTTGATCAGTGAACTAGGAAGTGTATGGCCATACCGAGATGAAATAATGAGTAACCATTATTTATCTGAGAGTTCAGTGTCACTGGAATATCAAGAAAGGAATTAACTCACATATAAGGATGACTAGTTCCATGCCTTATATTAATTCTGATATTTATGGGTAAGGGACTATGCAAAATTGCAGTAGGTCACCAAATGCCATTTGCATTTTTATTTAATTTGGAATGCTATAATATCTTGCTAGAGAATATATATAGCCTTTGAATTAATTCATTAATTCATTGCCAACATTAAATGGACCTATAGGATCGCACACAAAGTATTGGGCTTAAAATATTTAAATAATGTATTGGGCATTAATTTGGGCTTTTAATTAGAGTCAAATTAATGTATGTAATGGGTATTAAAAGTGCTATTGGACCTTGGTCCATGAGAGAGGATATATTCGGCCCACATGGTTTAATTTCAATTAATTAATTATATTGATTAAGTTAATTGAGTATTAAATCCTAATGGCTTTTAAATCAGATTAAGTGATTAGTTTGATTGAGATATATCTTAAGGTTTTAAAATTCAAAAGTAGATAAGGATTGAAAGAGATGAGAAGGAGGAGAGTTTCGGTTTTTATGGGAAGAAAAGAAGAGAAAACGTGATGGGTTTTCCTCTTGGCCGAAATTGACAAGGAGAAGAATTCTTTCTTGCTTTCTTGTGTGATTAGGCATTAAAAGCATCAAATAGAAGTGCAAGAAAAAAGCTTGTAGCTTCAATCCTTACCCATTACACTATACTAATATATTGAGAGCTAGCAATCTTGGTTTTAAGCCTAGCTTGTAATTGTGTGTGTGAACATAGAGAGGATTGGCGTAAAGGCTGTTCCTTGGCATTGGTGGTGAAGATCAAAGGTGGACAAACTCATCTTAGTTGCTGGTCATCATCAAATTCAATTTGGAATTGGCATTTAAAGTTGTAAGTTTAAAAAACCCTAAAAGTGCATGTTTCGATTCTTGTCATGGAATTGCTTGGCATGTATGATTCTTTTTCATGTTTTTCTGCTGCGTTATTGTCATATTCATTTCATGCCATGTTCCAGCAGTGGTATCAGAGCCTAAACATGCTTATTTTAGAGCTTTAGATGCATGAAATAATTAATTAAAAATCGTTACTTTGAAAACATGCAATGCTGAAATTTTCTGTTTTGATTTTTTTGCATTGTTTTGGTGTAAAAACGATTTTTATTGATTAGATAGGTATTATTTTTAATTTGACCTGATAATATTCTGTCCTAAGATATTCTAGGAGCTGTTGTTGGTCAGATTTAAATGTTTATACCTGATGGTATATGTTAATATTAAAACTAGGTGCTTTTTGGCATGTTAATTGTTAGTTTAACAACTAGTTTTGAATATTAAATGTAAAAACGTTTTTGGCATGTTTGTAAGTGTTTTTTAAAGATTAATTATCTGTTCTGGACATTTTTTAAAATTTGAATTTTTCTGGTCCATGACGATTTAATTGATTAATTTTAAAATCACTTAAAACAATGACTAGTTTGTGTTTGTTACATGTTTAATCAACATTGTTCGTTTTTTATTTGATTAAAATGGTAAAAACACATTTACTTCAGATTGGTACAAAATATTAAATCTATTTTTATGACCATTTTTGAATTATTTAATGACTCATAAAATTGATTTAAGTTTTTGTGCATTTTTGAGGCATCACATAAGCATTTAACAACTAGTTTTGTTGTTTGTTTGTTTTTATATGTATGTCGTGTATCATATATATGTTCTTCATGTTTTAATTCATGTCGGTACATATTATATGTATTTTTAATGTTTATGGGCAATATGACATAAAATTAATAATGGCAAAATTGGAAATTATACTAGAGTTGATTTATAGCACAAATCTAACTAGTTTGTGTTTTGGGCTTTTAAGAGAACTTATTCAATAAGAGGATTTAGTCCATTGGGCCTCGGCCCAGGCCCATCATGGGGTCATCTCTTAAAGGTTCAAATACACAATTTCCATTAAGAGACTTGGCTAAATTAATTAAAATTGGACTTTGTTTGATCCATGAATATTATGTATATTTATTTGCTAGTTTGGTGTGATGAATGGATATGCATGGTGCATTCATGGGCCCTGTTTTTAATTAATTATGGCCTGCGAGCCATTATGTTTTATTGTAAAAGTTTCATTAATTTCTTAGAATAGAATTTACTTGAAGACTTTGTAAATCAAAGGTGAAGCCCACCGGAGCAAAGAAGCCCAACTCGAAGATTCTTATGTAATAGTATAGAATCTTAGTTATAGGTTTTTGGGCCCATGTTTGTCACGCTTTACTTTATGCAATTATTTATATGTATATATATATATGCTTGCTATGAATGGATGACAAAGCGTATGCCATGTAAGCCGTAATAAATTGAATCCCTAATAATAATAGTAAGTCACAAAGTTGCCTTCCTAATTCGAAACATGTCAAGGCATCGATCATCGATAACGTAGACTAGGAGTCCTAGATACGCTCGATTATCTTTGTGAGGCATGGGTTGTGAATGTAGGTTGGACTTAACATGGAAAGGGATGCTCGGACCTAGGCAACTAATAAATGGGTTTGTGCTATAACATCTTAAGATGTTAACCCATTTGATCCAAGAGTCATGTACGAGACATGATTGGAGTTTCTCCTACCTAAGTAACTTAACTTGTTAGGTGTACAAGCTCAGCTTGACTAATAAGTTGTTGTGAAAAGTGGATCTTGGCCCACTTCAAATCACTAACGCGAATTATTTAAAGGGATATTAATTCGGTTTGTGGGATTATAAAATAAGACCTCATTTAATCTTGCTAAATTTTTATTGTAGATTGACAAATGGCATCTTCAAACAATAATTTCTCATTGCGATCGGTCCTTGAAAAGGACAAATTGAATGGCACCAATTTCATAGACTGGTCTCGAAACTTGAGAATAGTCCTTAAGCAAGAGAAAAAGTCGTATGTTTTGGATGCACCCTTGCCTGATGAACCTGGCAGGAACGCCTTTGCGGTTCAAAAGGAAACTTTTGAGACCAAGAAGAGCGACTCCAATGATGTGACCTGTTTGATGCTGGCCACTATGGTGCCTGACTTGCAAAAGCAATTTATGGACCAAGAGGCTTATGCGATCATGGTGCACCTAAAGGAGATGTTCCAAGATCAAGCTCGTCACGAGAGGTTTGTGACAACGAAGGCCTTAATTTCTTGTAAGATGGCTGCGGGTACTCCTGTTAGTACACATGTACTCAAGATGAAAGGGTATCTTGATACTCTAGGAAAGCTTGAGGTACAAGTGCCAAAAGAATTGGCCACTGACTTGATCTTAGGATCATTGGCTGATGATTATGATCCATTTATAATGAATTATAACATGCATGCAATGGACAAGTCAGTCACCGAGCTTCATGGGATGCTTAAGAATGCTGAAGAGAACATTCGAAAGACAAATCCCATACTGATGGTTCAAGGGGGCATTAAGAAGGGACTAGCTAAGGGAAAGGCAAAACCCAAGAATGACCTGGCTCGGTTCAAGTCAAAAGGGAGTGCACCTCAGGCCCAATCCAAGCCCAAGGCGCAAAAGCCTAAGGAGAGCGAGAGCACTTGCTTCCACTGCAACAAAATAGGGCATTGGAAGAAGAATTGTGCTCTCTTCAAGGAAGAACAAAAAAGGAATGGAGCCAATGCGTCCAGTTCAGGTATTTTTGTTATTGAAATTAACCTTTCTATTTCTACCACTTGGGTACTAGATACCGGTTGTGGTTCTCACATTTGTTCTAATGTGCAGGGGCTAAGAAATAGGCGGTTACTTGGGAAGAATGAAGTGAACCTCCGGGTGGGGAATGGAGCACGAGTTGCTGCCATGGAGATAGGCGACTATCAACTCACTTTACCTTCCGGACTTTGTTTAGTTTTGAAAAATTGTTATTATGTACCTGCTATGAGCAGAAACATTATTTCAGTTTCATTGTTGGATTTGGATGAATTTGATTTTGTTATTAAAAATGGCAATGCTCATATTCGTCGCCAAGGCATTTCATATGGCAATGCCATGTTGGAAAATGGCCTTTATATCCTTGATCTACAAAACAAAGAGTCCATATACAACATTAATACAAAGAGGGTTAAATCAAACGAATTGAATCCTACTTACTTCTGGCATTGTCGTTTAGGACATACAAACGAAAACCGCATTTCAAGACTCCACAAAACTGGAGTGCTTGGGTCATTCGACTTAGAGTCTTATGATACATGCGAGCCATGTTTGCGTGGAAAAATGACAAAAGGTTCTTTTAACAAGAAAAATGAGAGGACTAATGGCTTATTGGAACTAATACATACCGATGTATGTGGACCATTAAGTACACAAGCTAGAGGTAGTTTTAGCTACTTCGTAACATTCACAGATGACTTCAGTAGATATGGCTATGTCTATCTAATGAAGTATAAATCTGAAACTTTTGAGAAATTCAAAGTGTTTAAGAACGAAGTAGAAAACCAACTTGGCAAAAGTATAAAAGCCATTCGATCTGATAGAGGTGGCGAATACTTAAGCCAAGAGTTTGACAGTCATCTAAAAGAATGTGGTATTATTTCACAGCTCACTCCTCCTGGAACACCACAATGGAATGGTGTGTCCGAAAGGAGAAATCAAACTCTATTAGACATGATTCGATATATGATGAGTCAAGCAAATCTTCCTATCTCTTTTTGGGGCTATGCATTAGAAACTGCTGCGTTTCTACTAAACCGTACTCCAACTAAAGCAGTTGAGAAGACACCATACGAGGTATGGACTGGGAAAGAACCCAATATGTCGTTTCTTAGGATTTGGGGCTGTGAAGCACATGTTAAGAAATTAACATCTGACAAACTAGAGTCCAAATCCAATGTTTGCTTATTTGTGGGTTATCCTAAAGAAACAAAGGGATACTATTTTTACTCACAAGCCGAGAACAAAGTATTTGTTGCTCGCAAGGCTGTTTTCTTGGAAAAGGAGTTCCTCCTCAAGAAAGACAGTGGGAGTAAAGTAGAACTTGGAGAAATTCAAGCGCCACAAATTCCTATAGAGGATGAGTTGGAAATGGGATCAAGTTCACAATCACTTGCGGAACAAGAACCCATCACACAAGTACCTAGAAGGTCCGGTAGGGTACGTCAGGAGATTCAGAGATATGGATTTCTAATCACTGACAGTGATACTATTGAGTTAGTAGATCGTGAGGATCCTACTACCTACCGAGAAGCTATTGAAAGCCTAGACTCAAAAAATTGGCTTGAAGCCATGAAATCCGAGATGCAATCAATGTACGATAACCAGGTTTAGACCTTGGTTGATCCACCGGAAGGTGCTAAGGTAATTGAATGCAAGTGGCTATTTAAACTCAAAGCTGATCAGACCTACAAAGGTAGACTAGTAGCAAAAGGTTTTCGACAAACTCATGGTATAGACTATGATGAGACCTTTTCGCCTGTAGTCATGCTCAAATCCATTAGGATCTTGCTTGCCATAGCTGCATATCATGATTATGAGATATGGCAAATGGATGTCAAAACTGCTTTCCTCAATGGATATTTACTTGAGGAGGTGTTTATGACACAGCCTGAAGGTTTTGTCAATCCCAAGCATCCTAAGAAGGTTTGCAAGCTTCAGAAATCCATTTATGGATTAAAGCATGCATCCCGAAGTTGGAATCTTCGTTTTGATGAGGCAGTCAAAGATTTTGACTTCGTCAAGAACGAAGATGAGCCTTGTGTGTACAAAAAGGTTAGTGGGAGCATAGTAGTATTTTTGGTCCTATATGTGGACGACATCCTTCTCATTGGGAATGACATTCCAACATTGCAAATGGTTAAGCAATGGTTGGGGAAATATTTCTCGATGAAAGACTTAGGTGAAGCTGAGACAATACTTGGTATTCGGATCTATAGAGACAGATCGAATCGGCTTTTGGGACTAAGTCAAGAAAAGTACATAGACAAAGTACTAAAGCGTTTTAGTATGGGAGACTCAAAGAAAGGGTACATACCGTTGGCTTTGGGAGTTCCTTTGACTAAAGAACAGTGCCCTAAAACCAAAAGGGAAAGGGACGACATGAGTAGAATCCCATATGCATCTGCTATTGGATCAATCATGTACGCTATGTTATGTACTAGGTTGGATGTTGCTCATGCACTGAGTATAACCAGTAGGTTTCAGTAAGACCCTGGTGAAAAGCACTGGTCTGCTGTAAAAGGGATTCTAAAGTACCTATGAAGGACTAAGGATCACTTCTTGGTGTATGGTGGTCAGGAAGAGCTCGTCATACAAGGCTATGCCGATGCTGCTTTTCAAACCAGCACTCAGGACTCAAGATCGCAATCTGGATTTGTTTTTGTTTTAAACGGTGGTGCTGTCAGTTGGAGAAGCTCAAAACAAGAGACCGTCGCCGACTCAACTACAGAATCTGAGTATATTGCAGCGAGTGAGGCTGCAAAAGAGGCTGTTTGGATTAGAAATTTCATTTCTGGATTAGGAGTGGTCCCAAGCATCCTAGATCCATTAGAAATTTTTTGTGCAACAACAGGGCCATTGCACAGGCCAAGGAGCCCCGGTCACACCAGAAATCCAAACACATACTCAGGAGGTACCACCTGATCAGAGAAATCATTGATCGTGGGGATGTCAAAGTTAGCAAGATAGCAAGTGAAAATAATGTAGCAGATCCTTTAACGAAACAGTTGCGTCCAAATCTGCACGAAGCTCATTTAAGAGCATTCGGTCTGAGGGCTATGACCAATTGGGACTAGTGCTAGTGGGAGATTGTTAGTGTTAGCCCTAGCCCCAATACATTGTAATAAAAACATTTTAGCTAATAAATGAGGCATTTGTTTTATCCATTGAATTCCTGTGCATATCAATTGATAGAACTTTCCAAGAATGTTGTTTCGGTTTAAGTTATCATGTGTGAGACACATGGTTGTAAGACCTTGAAACAAATGAGACTTCATTCTAAATATCCCTAGTCAGTCATTGTTATGGGAATAACAAATGAATTAAGACTAGTATGCTCTCTCTGATAAGTTGAGTTCGGTCTTACGGAACATAAGGACAAGAGTGTCAATCAGAGATCATAGATACATGTTGAGAACATGGTATCTGGATTCGATCCGTTCATGAGAACATTACATGGTATGAGTCATAAGTGTTTCTCATATGCAAGTTTTGTATCGAAGTTCTTAGACCTGAAATCTCTATGAAACTCTTTATGAATTACTGTGTACTTTGACATACACCTAACGTGCTTGTAACAGAGTGACTAGTATGGGTATGCTTGGGTATACATTGATTCATGTCAGAGAGCATGAGAGAAGTGAAGGGATTGCCCCTCTCTATAAGAGAGAAAATATCGTCGGCCACTTGATCAGTGAACTGGGAAGTGTATGGCCATACCGAGATGAAATAATGAGTAACCATTATTTATCTGAGAGTTCAGTGTCACTGGAATATCAAGAAATGAATTAACTCACATATAAGGATGACTAGTTCCATGCCTTATATTAATTCTGATATTTATGGGTAAGGGACTATGCAAAATTGCAGTAGGTCACCAAATGCCATTTGCATTTTTATTTAATTTGGAATGCTATAATATCTTCCTAGAGAATATATATAGCCTTTGAATTAATTCATTAATTCATTGCCAACATTAAATGGACCTATAGGATCGCACACAAAGTATTGGGCTTAAAATATTTAAATAATGTATTGGGCATTAATTTGGGCTTTTAATTAGAGTCAAATTAATGTATGTAATGGGTATTAAAAGTGCTATTGGACCTTGGTCCATGAGAGAGGATATATTCGGCCCACATGGTTTAATTTCAATTAATTAATTATATTGATTAAGTTAATTGAGTATTAAATCCTAATGGCTTTTAAATCAGATTAAGTGATTAGTTTGATTGAGATATATCTTAAGGTTTTAAAATTCAAAAGTAGATAAGGATTGAAAGAGATGAGAAGGAGGAGAGTTTCGGTTTTTATGGGAAGAAAAGAAGAGAAAACGTGATGGGTTTTCCTCTTGGCCGAAATTGACAAGGAGAAGAATTCTTTCTTGCTTTCTTGTGTGATTAGGCATTAAAAGCATCAAATAGAAGTGCAAGAAAAAAGCTTGTAGCTTCAATCCTTACCCATTACACTATACTAATATATTGAGAGCTAGCAATCTTGGTTTTAAGCCTAGCTTGTAATTGTGTGTGTGAACATAGAGAGGATTGGCGTAAAGGCTGTTCCTTGGCATTGGTGGTGAAGATCAAAGGTGGACAAACTCATCTTAGTTGCTGGTCATCATCAAATTCAATTTGGAATTGGCATTTAAAGTTGTAAGTTTAAAAAACCCTAAAAGTGCATGTTTCGATTCTTGTCATGGAATTGCTTGGCATGTATGATTCTTTTTCATGTTTTTCCGCTGCATTATTGTCATATTCATTTCATGCCATGTTCCAGCAGAAAGAGAAAAGGGAAAGTAGAAATTTTCTAGCTATTCCCGTTTCTCTCTTCTCTCTACCCCTCTTCTTCCTCTTCTCTTCCCATATTGTGCCCTAAACTTGGATCTAAGTGTTTATGGTGGAAATTAATCACTCCTCAACCCTCATTTGGTAAGTTTTCTGCATTTTCATCATCTTCTTCTTCTTCTTTTCCCATTTCTGGTTTTGAGTTTAATTTAAGGTTTGGTGTTTGTGTGATTTGTGGGTTTGGTTGTTAGTTGAGCCTCCTCGTGATCCTAAAGGCAAGGAGAAGGAGGGAGGAAGTGGCACCAAGTGATTTGGAGTATAGGAGTTTCAGGTTTGGAAGTTATTGTGTTAGATGCATTTTATGGGTTTTGCATGTTTGGTTGAATTTCTGGAAAATTTGGTGTTCTTGATGTTTATAATGGTTTATATGTTATGGGTTTTGATTTAAATGATTTATGAAGCCTTGATGTGAGTTATTGAACCCAAATGTGCATTTGATTGAGATGACGAATGAATAGTGCTGAGATTTAGATTGTGTAAATTGATGTTGTTATTGGCATGATTTAATTGGAATTCTTGGTATAAATGTTGTATTTTATATTGTTAATGTTGTTTGAGTTGCTAGATGTGAGGTAAGTTGAGATTTGAGGTTTGGGTGTTGTGGAGGTGAATTTTTTTGCAGATTTCCCGTGTAAGAGCTGGAAATCACGACTCTGTCGCGAGCACGACATTGTCGCGACCTCTCGACAGAGCTCGGTGAAAGCAACTCTCGCACGCGTCCAAGCTCCCTGCCGAGTGGAGCAGCAGAGCCCCTGTCGCGAGAACGACAAAGCGCTCGACTACCGAGCTGATTTGGGCGATCCTCTATCGCGAGCGCGACGGATTGGGCTGGCAGCTCACTGTCGTGAGCGCAATAGTGAGATGTGTTTAACCCTCTGCGAGATCGCGAAGATTGCCGTGATAGCGACCTGGGGCAAGTTCGCCTCTGTCACGAGTGCAACAATTGTCGCGATCGCGACAGTGACCTCTTCATGCCCTATTTTTTCGATTTTGCCTCTTCTTCCAAAATGAATTTCAAATGGTTTCTTCATGAATTTTTACCTCTGTATGCACTATAATATGCTTATTTATTTGTGCAATATTATGAATCCTTCATGATAAATGTTATGCTATGATTTGGAACCTGAATTGTATTACATGACCTGCAAGAGTAGTCTAGTGGATAGTTAGGCATGCCTAATAGAGTCTCTTAACTGCAGCCCTCCGTTTCGTTTGGATCCCGATCAGGTCCCCGTTTGGATCCTCGCGATCCCTGAAAAGTTTTGGATCTTATTTAAGATCCCCTCTGTAAAATGTTTTGAATGAGATAAAATAAAATGGTTTTCGATTCGTACCCATAAGGTACCGTTATTATATACTCGTTATCCACTATTGTGAGTCAGCAGGTGCTTTATTTGTTTTGTTCTGCTTTGGAATGATTACAAGATTATGATATCCGAATGAGTTTGATGATACGTATGAGCTATCAGATTATATGTATATGAATGTGGATATGAGCTTCTGAATGTATGTCTTTATTATGCAAGCATGATAATATATCTGACATGATTATTCGCATATGTTATATCGTATGTGTTATGCTTTGACGACCATTGTGAATGGTTGTCCACTCTTTTGTTGTGTGTTTCCCCACTAAGCGTTATCGCTTAACACGGTGTTTTATCCGTGCAGGTGCGGAAGGCATTTTTGCTTTGGGAGAGTCGCCGCCAGTCAAGCCAACACAGAGGGATTAATGTTAGGGCTTATTTTTGTAGTATTTTATGATGATTCTTTTTGTATTAGAACTCTCATTGTATCAACATTTTTGTAAAGCGTCCGCTCTATATATTTTGGATATGTAATTATTTTGTATTGGTAATTGATCAGAACATTATTGTAATGAATGTTGTTATATTAATGCATGATCAGTTGTTGCTCCTTAAAGGTTTTAATTTTCGCTGTATTCCTGTACGTTTGTGATGTATGAATGCATGCTTTGTATCGATCTATTTTGTGCGACACCCCTGCTCCTACAGCATCTCACTCCGATCTGGATGGGTTCGCCTACGTATGGGTAGGGGGTGTTACAGTTCTTGGTATCAGAGCCTAGGTTTAGGCATTTATGGGTGTTGTTGTGCTTAGATGCGTATATATGTCTAGGATTGTGTTGGCTAATATGGTTGTCTTCACATGTTTTAGATGGATTCCGATTCTATTCGAGGGTCACTTGAGGGATCAACCAAAAGCGTGAATCCCCAAGCTATTGATCCTTTAATTTCTGTGTCGGCTCAACCTACTAGGGTACAGCCCGAGGCCGCAGCCATGACCTTCGAGGCAATTCTTAAGCTATCTCAGGACATGGCTCGAGTCTTGGAGAGAGTGACAGCCCCTAAGACCCCGATCGAAAGTATGAGAAGAGCGGGTGCAGAAGATTTTTATGGGACCAGTTTGGATGAGTCAGAGTATGCTGAGAAGTGGTTAGATAAGGTGAAGCGTACTCTGAGGGAGGTTCGGTGTCCTCCTGATCACGAGTGGAGTGTGCTGTGGCATTGCTCCAAGGGTCTGCTTTTGACTGGTGGGAGTTGGTCTGTAGGCATCCCCAGTTGCCTGACCCGATTTCTTTGGAGTTCTTTGAGAGAGAGTTCACGAATAAGTATGTGACTCAGACCTACAGGGATGCGAAGTGGGCATAGTTCTTAAGTTTGAAGCAGTGAGCCATGTCAGTGTCTAAATTTAAGAAAGAGTTTAACCGTTTGGCAAAGTATGTGCCAGAAGGTATTTTGATACAGGAGTTCAGGTGTAGACATTTTGAGACTGGTTTGAATGAATCACTGCGAGCGATGTTGATTTCTTTGATGAGTACTCCGGGAGTGGGGTATTACTAGATTGTGCAAACTGTGGTACGGGCTGAGAGGTCAGAATCAATTTTGAGAGAGAGGGCTCAGAGGAGAAACCCTTCTCGTGGAGGTTCATCTTCTTCATCCTCGGGTGAGAGGTCAAGGAACCCGCAGGATGAGTCATCTGCAGGCCCGGATACGAGAGGTAAAAGATAGGGTTCAGCTACAGTATCTAGTTCAGGTAGAGGTAATTCGGGTGGAAGGACTGAGATGTTATCGGAATGTGGTCACTGCAACAAGCATCATAGGGGTGAGTGCAGGTGGCTCACAGGTGGGTGTTTCCGCTATGGGAGCACCAAGCACTTTTTAGCCAATTGTCCAAGATCGAATGAGGCTTCGGGTGATCAGCGAGAGGCTAGTAGAGTTGGTTCGAATGCCACTCAAGCTAACCGTGGTAGAGGCCGTGGAAGAGGTCGAGGCGGTCGACCTAAAGAAGGAGCTGCATCTGAGTTAGTTGAGCATCCTTTGACAGTGCTAGCTAGAGCCTATGCAGTGAGACCTCGGGAGGAGCAGGATGCTCAAGATGTGATAGCCAGTAAGTTTCTACTCCATGACACTGAATTATATGCTCTAATTGACCCTGGTTCCACACACTCATATTTGTACACGGATAAGATAATTGATAAGTTACATGTTATAGATCGGTTGGATTATGAGATTTGTGTGACCAGTCCTTTAGGGCATAGTGTCAATGTGAGTAGAGTATATAGGAATTGTCCCCTGTTGGTTGAGGGAGTTGTGTTTCCAGCAGATTTGATTGAGTTGCCTTTCAGAGAGTTCGATCTGATTTTGCGTATAGATTGGTTGGGTAAGCATCGGGCAGTGGTCGATTGTCATAGGAAGACAGTTGTGCTTCGGGATAGAGACCAGTCTCCTGTGGTTGTTAAAGGTTTGGGTTCAAGTTCGTTGAGCAATGTGATCTCCGCTATGCAAGCGAAGAGATTCATTAGGAAGGGTTGTGAGGCTTTTCTAGCAGTGGTATTGGACTCTAAGTGTGCTCAGGTTCGGATTAAGGATATCCCGGTTGTTCGAGAGTTTGGAGATGTATTCCCGAGTGAGTTGCCTTGTTTGTCTCCTGAGAGAGAGGTGGAGTTATCCATAGAGATAGTGTCGAGCGTGTGCGCGAGGGGGAAACGGTCGATCTCTGTTGTGACCGCGACGTTGTCACGAGAGCGACAGAGCTCGGTTTGTGTGAGTCTGCCGAGTGTGCTTTATCACGAGCGCGCCTCCTAGCACGAGCCCGCGATGAAGTATCCTTTGTTCTGTTGCAAGCGCGACACTTGTGCGATCGCGACAGAAGCCCTTCCTGCCTGCCCTGTTTTTTGAATGTGATTATTTTGTTCCACTTTGCACGGTTTCTCACTATTGCATGGTACCTGATTGAGTTTATGTCTTATTGACCTTTTATACTCGTGTCATTGTAGTGAATTAATGTGATGTTGGGATTTTGATTTGAGTCTTGTGTAATCAGTGTGTGATTAAGTGCGAGTTGTCGAGCCTGAAGTGTCAAGGTAGTGGATAATTAAGCATGCTTAAGAAGGGTTTGTGAGTGCAGCTGCCCGTGTCCGCCCCGTTTGGGCGAAGCGGTCGACCTCCGAGATGGTCATCTTCCGTGTAGTGATAAAATATTTTGAGACTCCGGTCTCCCACGCTACCTTCGGGTATTAAAACTGTTTTTGAGGCTTCGGTCTCCCGTGCCGTGTTCCCGTATCCTCCACCATTGAAATTCAGGCTATTGTGTAAAGTGTCCGGTATTGGTTTAGTGAAGTGTTTGTTTATTGCGTGATTGTGATTATTAGTATTTGCTTCGTGATTTCTGTTTTCAATTCTGATCTCATACAGTGATTCGATATATATATATATATATATATAAATATTTCTGTCCTCTGATTTTTAGTGGTTTCTGTATTGTTGATGCATGTTTGCATTTAAGTATTAGTGCATGATATTATTGTATAGTGTTCTGTTGTGTTTTGTTTCCTCCCCACTAAGCGTTATCGCTTAGCACAGGTTCTTGTCCCATGTAGGTGACAGGTTTTGGGAGCTTGCTCGTGTGCACATCTGCAGGTCGGCCACATAGGAGTAGAGTCTTTATTTTTGTTATCTCCTCCTGTAATTCTTTTTGTATGTAGTATTCTTTTTGTATTGTGGCTTATGTAACTATTTGTAAAGATATGATGTAATATTTTAACCATATTGTATATAAGGATATCTTGATTATATGATATATAATTTTCTGTTACTTTTGTTAGTGAATGCTTCCGCTCAGTGTATGTATGTATGAATGTTGTGAGTGAGCGTCGGGTAGCGCGCCCGCCGTCGCCCTTCCAACGGGGGCAGCAGAGGGGGTGTTACACTATTGATTCACAATAAAATAATGGAATAAACTGCAATTAATTAAAGACCTAATTAGTGCATTCGTATGTATATGAACATACTCTAACATGTCTTTTCTCTTCACATATAAGTTCATTGCATCATAAGCATTACAAACATAAACATATGTTCTACTCTGGACAGCAATATTGATTGGTCCAAACTACTTGGATTGATTTAGGAACTTGAAAATTGTTATTAATGCTAAAAAGATCCTTTATGTGAAAGAATAGCCTATGCCATCCGCCTCACCTGAGGATGCCCCAGTTGCTGAATTGGAAGCTTATAATAAGCATGCTAATGACAATGGCACTATTTTATGTATTATGCTTCCTAGCAAGAATGCAGAGCTACAACAATAGCTTGAGAGTATAGATGCTGACACCATTATCTTTCACCTAAAAGAGTTGTATGAAGTACATGTTTGAAGCAAGAGATATGAGATCTCTACTACTTTGTTTAGCTACAAGATGGAAGAGGGCGCTTCAACTTATGATAATGGGTTGAAGATGCTGGGGTATATTGAGCAGCTAGGTAAGTTAGGTTGTGATATGGATCATAATCTTTATGTGGATATGATCCTACATTCTCTGTCTCCTAGTTAACCCTTTATGCTTAACTACAACATAAATAGGATATCCACCACACTGCTTTAGCTTATCCATATGCTCAAGAAGGATGAAGGTTTAGTCAAGAAATGACCAAATCAGTGATGGTTGTTTCTTCTACTCCCTCAAAAGGGAAAAGGGCAACAATAAGAAGAAATTAACCAAGCCTATTGGTGAGGCTGCTAAAAAGAGAGGCAAAGTGCAGAAGGAGAATGAGCCCAAAGGGACTTGCATCCACTGTGGCAAGACTGGCCATTGAAAGAGAAACTACAAGAGCTATCTTGACTCCTTGAAGGAGAAGAAGCAAGCTTTGACTTCTACTCCAGCTATTGATGTAATTGAAATAAATGCTTATATTGTTTCTCAAAGGCATAAACAGCTATGTGATACTGGATGTGGATCCCACTTATGTAATGATCTGCAAGGCCTAACAAGCAGTAGAAAGGTGCTGAAAGGGGAGATTGTCCTCTGCTCAACAATTGGACAGAAGGTGTTTGCACAGTGTGTAGGGCCTTATCACCTTCACTTGCTTAGTGGCATGATTTTGGAACTTCATAATTTTATTATGTTCCTAGATTGTCCAAAAACATTATTTGTATTTCTTGTTTGTTTGAACAAGGTTATGATATTTCTTTAAATAGAAACACTGGTTGTTCGATTTTTAAAGATAATATATTTTATTGTTTAGCTTTAGTTAATAATGGAATATATGTTCTTGATTTAAATAAAGCAATTCATAACATAGATACTAAGAGAGCAAGGAAATATAATCGTAAAGTATCTTTCCTATGCCATTGTCACTTAGGCCATATAAATGAAAGTGGCATGGTTAAGTTACACAAGTCTTATGTCTACACATGTCAGATGAGGTTATCTCTACTTTATTACTTTCATAGATGACTACTCAAGATATAGGTATATTTATTTAATGAGATATAAATCTGAAACTTTTGAAAAATTTAAAAAATTCAGCAATGAAATGGAGAAACAGTTTGACAAAAGTATTAAGATATCTAATTGAGTGTCAAATTACTTTCTGAACTTATTAAAATTGTTATATTACTCTTCTACAAGGATATGTGGCAAATCATAAAAAGCAAATAAAAATCATGCAAAAATTGCAAGTGAATAGTAATAAAAGAGTAATATGTCATTTTTAACAAATCAATGGTAATATATAAACTTTTTAATAATATAGGTGGTAATTCTTACATTTTAACCAATTTAGGATAATTTTACACTAGAATAGTTTAAACAGGTAATTTGTTAAAGGGCAACAGTTTGAAAGAATATTTTTGTATTACCACTAATAATAATAATGATGGCGGCCGAACTCACTCTTTTTTCTAGCACATCAACGCATCTCGAATGAATACCACATAAAAGAATAAAAAATGAAAATCATCATTTAGTTTTTAATGTTAATTTAAATGTTAATTTTTTTTAAAAAAAATCCTTTTTACACATGGAATTCTAAAGTGGCATTTGGAATCAGTTCGGATCAAAATCCGAAAATTTCTTCCCTAAATATGGAGTTGCAGAGAGTTATGGACCAAATCAATTAGATTTTGCCACATTAATTAAATTTTCCACATCAATTTTTTTTTTCTCATTATTTAACTTAATTATTTATCAAAATAAGAAAATTAACTAGAGTTGGTTTCAACTTCTGCTGAACTCTATCGATCTCTCATTTTGTCTCCTGCTTTTAATTCTATCAGCTGGTTTCTGCTAATATCTACCAAACATGAAGAGTCAGAATCTATTCTCCTCTGATATGAAATTAAATTATATGGTAACTTTGTCAATATATCAAATAATTCTTTCTCCTTCTCAGCGATCAAAGAATCCTTGTTTTGTTTTTTAATTGTCTTTCTTTCCTGAAAAAAAACAAAGTTAGGGGAGGCATGTATTAATCAAAAGGTTTGATAGTTACTACTTATACAGGTGACTCCACAACTTAGAAATAGAAATGAATAAACTTTTCACTTAGCAAGTTGTCACTGCATCAACCAATCTGTGGAACACCTCTATCTAATATCTATCTCTGTCATGGGTGGACTCAAAAAGACCAAGAAACTCAATTTACAGTTTCTTTATAGAAAATACTCCATTGAATATTTTCTTTGCCAAAATCACCAGCAGATATGCTGCTTTATATGCACAACTTCATTGAAACCATTAAGCATTTCCAATGTCCAAAATCTGTTGTTCCCCTAGAAAAAAAACAAATGCTTCTTTCAGGTCACCATGGAGCTTTAGCCACTTCTTGGAACATTATCTCAAAATTCTCAGAGTTTGTCTCCAACTGTTGAATCTCCACATCAAATCTATTAGTTGCTTCTTTTAGTTCCAAAAGCTTTGCCTCAGTAGCTCTCATCTCCTCTTGTGCAACAACTCTTGCTCTTTTAAGTTGCTCATACCTCCCCGGCTTAACAGCAAGATTTACAAGTTGATCTAACCGATCAAGCAAGAAATCTACGGTCATTCCCAACATCTTGAATGCTTTCAAAGTCTTCTCCCAAGTAGCAAAACTTTTATCACTGGTGGTAACCTTAGAAGCTCTAATGGCATCAGCAATGTTGATAGTCTCTGCAATTACTCCTACGGCCAGCTTACAATTAACACCTTTGACAAGATTCTCATGGAGAAATGATTTTTTCCTCCGGCAAAGATCAAAATATTTGGATCGGAGGTGTCTTGGTAGCTCTGAGCTTACAATTAAACCATTGATCACAACCTCGAAGTCCTCAAAACATTTCACATCACTAAAATCAACTGAAGAATCTGAAAATCTGATTCCATCAATCCCATTGTCCCTGCTTTCAGTGTCAGAATGATCTGTTATAAGGCCCGAGTTTGGTTCTGGATTGCATATTAATAGGGGCTCTGACTCTAACATTTCCACACTAAGTGTGTCTTGAATATCTTCATGCACTGCATTATTGCCCGTAGCCACAAATAAATTTTACAATTACAAGGTCCATTTAGAATCAACTAATGATAGTAAGTGTGACCTTAACATGAAATGACTTACCATTGCTTAGTTGTTTCACTGAAGCATCCAATTTCAAAAGCCCAAGAGCACCATCTACTTCTTCTGAACCATTTATGCGCACAATGTAGACCTAGAGAGAACCGCATGTAGCACTTCAGTATATGATAACAACTTGGGAAACAGAGAGGGCACTGTATTATCGCTGAATTATGTTTCTTTCATACAAAATAACTGGAACTCTTACATCAGCAGTTAATAATATTTCTTTCAGGTGACCAGAAGGCAACAAAAACATTTAAATACCTTCCATTTCTTACTTGATGGTCCATACCAATGGCAAATCCTTAAAAGAGAGATTCAAACAAAACAAGCACCTTGAGTTCAGTAGGTCTCACTAGTTGAAAAACCAGGACATCACCCTCTTGTAAGTTGTGAGCTATGGAGAAACCTCTCCATCCACCACTGAGTCCTGTCTTTGATGCAAGATATTTAACTTCATGTTTGGTTCCAGTTTCATCTTCCAAAACAATCATTTTATCCTGCTTTGGCATATTCTCATCACAGAATTTCCTAGGAAGACCCTATAATCCAAAAGGTTAGATTATATGAATACCCGAAAGAACAAATTTCAGAAGAATAAATAGAAAAATGCAGTTTACCAGCCAAAATCCTCCCGTAACATGCGAGGGAAGCATGGTTTTGATCATGCTAGGAAATTCAGGTGATAGATTAGCCTGAACATCTTCTGCTTGCTTCATGACTTCAGACTTAACTTGGTCATTTGTGACTCTCTTTCGTTTCTGGCTGACATTCACTAACGATTTGGACTTCGTTTCATTGTTGCTTATCATCTATCAAGAATCAGTAACACCATTTCTTTTGTGACCGAATCGTTATTAGAGTATAAATTATGTAACCATGAATGAAATTAATCTAAGTAATTTCGTTAATATATCAGAAACCACAGCAAAAAGCACATGAGAATGTTCTTTATAAAAATTAACGTACTTTCTATTGTCTTTTCCAAAGTAATGGAAAAATCCACATTTACCGGTAGCTAAGTCATTATACTTAGAACACAGTGTTTCTTCTTTTTTCGAAAACTTTGAGCGGCAAAGCTAACAAGAACTCATAAAAAAGCCATGGAAACAGCTCAAAATTAAAGAATGTCAGGTTTTTTATTTTTTCGGACGGTCCAGTTTATTTTAAGACCTCTCCAGTCAAAACTCTCTACTACCTCAATCAAAACTTATGTGAACTGTTCGTCTTTAACTAGCTTAAGTTAAATACTTTCTCAAATCGCTGAGATTGGACCCGACAACTCTCGACATGTCAAATGTTCAATTAGACACCTAAAATTGTCTTTAAAACAGCAAATTTGGGTGTGTTTTTATGTATTAAAAATTCAAAATAAACAAAAGCCAACAAGAACACAACAACACACGCAAAAGGGATTAAATCATACAAGTCGAATCCTTACTTTCTTAGTGGTAGTTTTTCTCCTAAACAACTTTTCCGTCACTTTCCCAGGCCTTTCTTGCTTAACCTGAAAGAAAATAATAATAATAATAATAAATAATAAAATAATAAAAAAAATTCATATGTCAAAGAAATACGGCGGAAGAACATAGAGAGAAAAAGAGAGAACCTGTTCTTTATTTGATCCCATGATAAAATCACAGAGTTTAGAAGAGAAAGAAAATGATTCAAAAACTTCACAAGAAAGACGAGAGTGGAAAGACGACAGTGGATGGCATTACATATGAATAGACCGTTTAATTTAAATTTTGCTGCATCATAATAATTACCTGTTCGCATTCTCCAAGGATTTGGAGTTAATGGAATTTTTTTTGGATGTAATTAATTTAAATTTTAAATTTAAATTAATTTATTATTATACGTTACGCTTTTATTATTTTTATTATAATTAAAATATATTAATTAAATTTAAATTTAAAATTAAATTAAATTATTTAAAATATAAATATAAATTTAATTGATTATAAATAAATTAACTTTTAGTGAAAAAAAATTAAATTCTATTTAAATTTTAAAAACATCAAATAAATGAATTTGAATTTTACTCAAAAAAAAATCACATATAGTAAAATGAAGAGAGCAATAATCAATTAATCACCGATCACTAAATAAGGTAAATTAATTATTAACCATTAAAAATTACATATATAATTATTTTATATTTTATAATAAAAATATGCATCCATAAATTAAAATATAAATTATAGAAATTTTAAATATAAAAATACAAGTCATTAGAATTTAATATTAATACAATAAACAAATTACATAAATACTTTGCAAGATAATAAAAAATTAATTTAATACTAATTTATCTTTATTTGGTATTACTAAATGGATAACTTTTTATGATTAAGCTATAAAATATATTTATATTTATATATATATAGTAAAATGGTAATTTTAATTAAAATATAAAATTTCATAGGACGTGACACTTTATTAAAAGCTCGTGAACAGTAACATAGATAATCTAAATTTTTTAACAAATTTAAAAGAGTAATATAATATCTTTAGTGGTATAATATAGGGAATATTATTTACATTTTTAAATAAGAGTGATATTCTAATATTTGATTAGTTTAAAGCGGTAAAAAATATTATTTTGAGACCGTTTGGCATAACTTTTTAAAGGATAAAAAGCTGATTATTGGACAAAAAGCTGATTATGGGACAAAAATAAGTATTTGGTAAATACTGATTTTAAAAAAAATCAATTTTCTAAAAATTGAAAAAATCTTCTATTGCAAAAAGCTAGAAATTCAAGATTTTCAGAAAAACTGATTTTCAGCTTTTAAATACAGCATATTTAATATTTTTTTAAACAAAAATATCTCTTATTTTATTTCATAATGACAATTATATCTAATATAATCTTTTTTTTTTGTTTTTTCTCTTATCTTACCACTCAAAATTATCATTTTTTATTTTTTTATTCTAAAAAGTCATTTTTAATCATAATATTTACCAAACAGTTGACAACTGTTTTTGATTTTATAAGTTATTTTGAATTTTATTTACCAAACAGTTACCTATTTTTCGACATACAGTTTTTTGGAATACAATTTTTTTCAATTGAAAAAACTGTTTTTATAAATTTTGCCAAACTGACCCTATGTAAAATCCCTCTTACATGCCATGTTGTTTTCTACTGTCCTAAAAAATAGAAAATAGAAGCTACATAGCTTGTATGTGATACATTGAATACTAATAATTTAGATTATTGAACATTTAGAATTTGTATTCTTTTTTATTGGAAGATATTGTGATTATTGTTTCTTCCTTTTTTGGATATATTTGTCCAACTGTATCTGCATATTTTTAGGCTAGATTAATGTTGTTAAGTTACTTTCTTCCTATTGTATTTTCTATATATTTGTTTCTGTTGTATACCAATCGATGAATAAAAAAGAAGTATTTCTTCATTACTTTCTTATTCTATATTTCTTCATGGTATCAGAGCAGTGATCCTGTTTTTTGTTTCTTTTGATTTATCTATGTCTTTATCATGGATGACAAGGAGAAATCTACAGCAAAGGAGGTTGTTGTTGCTTCTTCCAGCGTTATTGTTGATAACGATATCAACACTTCACAAAAATTGACTTCTGTTTTGTTAAATAGTTTTAATTATCTTCCTTGGTCTAGAGCTGTTACTATAGCTCTCGGTGGAAGATCAAGATTGGGTTTTATCAATGGACAAGAATATGAATCTTGGCTGTCAAAGGATCAGATGGTTATGTCGATGATTCTCAACTCCATGGAGCGTAATCTTGCTGAAATCTTTAGTTATCATGAGTCTTCCTTCTGTCTGTGGGAAGCAGTTCAAGATATGTATGGAAACCAAAACAACTCTGCTCGAATTTTTCAGATTCAACAAGATATCGCTAGTCTTCAACAAGATGATAAGCCGTTTGTTAGTTTACTTGGCAAGTTGAAAAGCTTGTGGAATGAATTGGAGGTCTATCGACCTCATTCCATCGATTCTGTTGTTTTACGAAAGCGAACAGAAGAAGATCAGATTTTTCAATTATTGGCAAGTCTTGGTCCTGATTTTGAGGACTTACGGTGCCATATTCTGATGAACACTGAACTTCCATCCTTGAAGAGTGTGTGTGCAACGATACAACGTGAAGAGGTGCGAAGGAAGGTTATGACCCGTAATGTTACCTCACATACTTCAGATGCTCGGGCCTATGTTGTACATCAATCTTCTGAAAAGAAAATTTACAAAGGAAAGCGTCCAGACCTGAAATGTGAATATTGCAATTTACTTGGACATTCAATGGATCGGTGTTGGACTCTTCATCCAGAGCTGAAGCCTAAATTTACCAAAGAAAAGAAGGGAGGGGATCAGAAACGAGCTACTAATCATAAGGCTCATTTGGTAACTAATGCTTCTGAATCATCTTCCTCTAATTCTATTGCTTTGCTAAATGATTTTGCAAGTTTTCTTCAAGAAAAGCATGGACATGTCCAAGATGGAACTATTAGCCGAAGGAATGATGAACCTGCTGCTCTTTTTAGCAAATTTGGGATTATCTAACTCATGCCAGATCTGCAAATTCAGAGAATAATCAAGGTACTCATTTTGCCTTAACCACTATATTAGATTTATGTAATTTACATAATTTATGGATTGTCGATTCTGGTGCCACGGATCACATGTCTAATAAGTTAAGGAGTATTCAAAGTTTTAATTCGTTGTCTACTGCTTCTTTTGTCTCTGTAGCAAATGGAAAAGGTGCGTGTGTAAAGGGTAAGGGAAAAATTAATCTTGTATCTGATACTATAGAATCAGAGGTTCTTTATGTCCCCTCCTTTCCGTTTCAGCTACTCTCTGTTAAACAATTAACATCTTCTCTTAACTGTGAAGTCGTTTTCACTCCCTACAAGGTGATTTTTCAGGATTTTGTCACCAAGAAGACGATTGGTGAAGGTTTTCAATTGCATGGGATTTATTTTTTTTCAAATTCTCGGGATTCCAGAGTTTTTCAAGCTTTTTCAGTTCATCACAATGAATATTCCTTATGGCATCGTCGGCTAGCACATCCATCAGAACCTGTTCTCCTAAAAATAATTCCAGGTCTGTCTAGAGGGAATTGTGTTTGTGAAGTCTGTTATTACTCTAAGACTGCCAGGCTTCCTTTTCATTTATCCTCATCTAGAACTCTTAAGCCCTTTGAACTTGTTCATTCAGATGTATGGGGACCTTTTTCAATTTCTATTGATGGTTTTAAATATTTTGTAACCTTTATTGACGATTTCTCAAAGGTTACTTGGGTTTATTTGTTGAAATCAAAATCTGAAGTCTTTAATTGCTTCAAAGATTTTCATATGTTGGTTGCTACACAATTTTTAGCTCATATTAAAATCCTTCGATCTGACAATGGCATAGAATATACATCTCATAACATGAAAAATTACTTAAATTCTAATGGTATATTGCATCAGACCAGTTGTGTTAATTCCCCCCAACAAAATGGGATTGCTGAACGGAAGAATCGTGATTTATTGGAGAAAACTCGAGCCATTATGCTTCAAATGAATGTTCCGAAATATTTTTGGTCTTATGGCATTCTTACTGCAACATATCTGATAAATCGTTTACCCAGTCAAGTTCTGGATTTTCAATCTCCTCTTGAAGTATTCCAGGTTAAAAAACAAGGCTTATCTCATTTAAAGATCTTTGGCTGCACTTGTTTTGTGCACTTACCAGCAAGTCAACGTGACAAACTTGATCCACGAGCTGGTAAATGCATTTTTTTGGGTTATTCTCAAACACAGAAGGGGTATAAATGTTATGATGTTGCTGCCAACAAGTTGTATGTCAGCAGAGATGTTCGATTTGCTGAAACAAACCCTTTTTTTCTGAATTCTGATCAGGGGGAGCTATTGACTGACTTATTTCCTTTACCAAATGTTGAAGTTCCTTATGAACAATCACATTTTCAGCAAATGGAACATGCAGCCCCGACCTCAACTGTTGTTCAGAACTCTTCTACTGATGGTGTGCCTACTATTGCTAGCAATACACATATGGCAATTCCTATTTTTTCTAATGAGCAATCAGATATACAAGGCACACCTCAAGCTCCGCGACGAAATCCTTCACGAGATCGTCATCCTCCTACAAAGATGCACGATTATGTTGGTTATTCTGTCAGGTATCCTTTAACCAAATTTTTGACTTATCAGAGACTGTCACCCGTGCACTCAACATTTCTTGCAGCTATCTTGAATGATCGTGAGCCTAAAAGTTTTCATGAAGCTCAGACTCAAGGTGTATGGATGAAGGCAATGGAGGAAGAAGTAAAAGCACTTGAGGACAATAATACTTGGAGTATAATACCTCTTCCTGATGGTAAGCACACAGTTGGTAGTCGTTGGATTTTTAAAACAAAATTCAATCCCGACGGCTCTATCGATCGTCATAAGGCTCGTCTTGTGGCTCAGGGATTTACTCAAAAATTTGGTATTGACTATAAGGAGACGTTCGCTCCAGTTGCCAAGATGACCACTGTTAGAGTTCTTTTGTCTGTTGCTATCAATAATGGCTGGTTTCTCTCACAAATGGATGTTAAAAATGCTTTTTTACACGGAGATCTTGAAGAAGAAGTCTTCATGAAGCTACCCCCGGGACATCCCCAAAGTAGTGATCCACGACTGGTTTGTAAGCTTCACAAATCAATTTATGGACTGAAACAAAGTCCTCGGGCTTGGCATGCAAAGTTAAGTTCTGCTCTTGAAGATCTTGGTTTTCTCAGAAGCTCTGCTGATTCCTCCTTGTATGTTCGAATTAAAAATGATGATAAGCTAATGGTTCTTGTTTATGTCGATGATCTTATTATCGCTGGTAATAATGCTGTTTCTCTTGCAACACTGAAAAAGAATCTTCAACAGCAATTTTCTATTAAAGATCTCGGGTTTTTAAAGTATTTTCTTGGGATTGAAATGGCATCATCCAGCAAAGGACTCTTTTTACATCAGCGAAAATATATTATGGATTTGCTCCAAGATGTTGGTATGTTATCTTGTAAACTTGCAGCTACTCCATTAGATAGTAAATTAAAGCTTGATTCTTCAGGAACAGTTCTTGATTCTCCCACATATTATCAGCAACTTGTTGGGAAACTTATCTATCTAACCATCACACGGCCTGATATTTGCTTTGCTGTAAGTCTTGTCAGTCAGCATATGCACACACCTACAGATTATCATATGGGCATGGTGAAACGCATACTTCGATATTTAAAAGGAACGATAGGCCGTGGATTATTAATGCGTAGACATGAGCATACTCATATTGTGGGATATATTGATTCGGATTGGGCTGGGAATACTCTTGATCGCCGTTCTACTACTGGTTATTGTATGTTCATAGGTGGTAACCTTGTGTCTTGGAAAAGCAAAAAACAACATGTGGTGGCTCGTTCTAGTGCTGAAGCTGAGTATCGTGCTATGGCGTCTGCTGCGTGTGAGCTTGTGTGGCTTAAGAGTTTTCTTTCTGATATGGGTTGTTCATTTGCTACCCCGTTGACACTTTTTTGTGATAATCAGGCAGCCATGCACATAGCAGCCAATCCTGTGTTTCATGAAAGAACAAAACACATTGAGGTAGACTGTCATTATATTCGTCAGCAAGTTCAGTCTAAAGTTATTCATACCCATTATGTGCGTTCAAGTGATCAACTTGCAGATGTGTTCACCAAGGTTCTGCCATCTACTCAGTTCCAACGATTATTAGGCAAGCTTGGATCCATCAACCTTCTGGATCCCGCTTGAGGGGGAGTATTGGAAGATATTGTGATTATTGTTTCTTCCTTTTTTGGATATATTTGTCCAACTGTATCTGCATATTTTTAGGCTAGATTAATGTTGTTAAGTTACTTTCTTCCTGTTGTATTTTCTATATATTTGTTTCTGTTGTATACCAATCGATGAATAAAAAAGAAGTATTTCTTCATTACTTTCTTATTCTATATTTCTTCATTTTTTTTTAATGAATTGAATTTGAATGGAATATATTTACTGTTTGATGATGCTTCATGATTTTTTCTTTTTTTTTGAAAGAACGATGCTTCATGATTTGGTTAGCCATTTAGCCGAAATTAGTTGTTAATCAAATGATTAATGCAAAACCAACAACTTTGCAGTGAATGTGCTAACATGGTAAAGGGTTTTAATTCATGGACAAAAGCATTGGTAATTGAGCAAATCATCCATGACATGAACTACCCATTTTCTGTGAAAAATAAATAAATTATGTGATTGCCATGTTGCAGCAACCACAATCCCACCTGGGTTGACATGAAAAGTGGTCTTATAGGCAGAAACATGGCGTATATAAAGAGTTTAGTTTCTTTGGATCATTCTGGTTTTTCAGGTTCCCTCAGAATAAGCATACCATTGGTGAGGCTGCAGAAGGATGCCCAAAAATAACCAAATCAACAGCATGAAGCAGGCATGATTTGGCTGACAAGAAATATGAAGAATCCACCCAGATGATCCATACATTTAACCATATTCGTGTCTGGTCACTGAATCTATAGTCAGTAATGGTAGAAACCTCTACTTGATTCTAACTCAGGCAACATAACTTTAGATAGCACTGCAGTCTGCAAGCTCCTTCCTCCTGGCTCCTGAAGGAATTTCTTGTCATCTATGTACGATTGAATCTCTGCAATTATTGGATTTAGCTCTGAATCTTTTACTTCTCTCAATGCCTTTAAAAATTCCTGGGAAACAATGTTTAGTATCTTCCTGAACTGAGATTTGTATCTCCTGAATAGAACAAACCCTGCTGACTGGTGAAAACAAGGATTTTTTTACGCTCTGTGGGTCATCTTAAAAACCATTATATTATTTATGTACAGAGTGAATCTGTTTCAAGCTACCTGTAGGAATGCACTCAATGCATAAGCAGTGTACATATTGGCAGGGATAGCATTCAGGAATCTCGCAAGCCATGCCCAACCTTCTTTTGGTCCATGATAGTTCTCCACACCCTCAACTTCTGTCTGGCAAAGCAAGCATAATTTGTCAGCCAAAATGCAACAAAACCAACACTAGAAGTATTTTCAACAGTAATAAATGTATCCGCATACCTGGACCAGAGCCCCATACATTTTCATGTAGGATGTTAATCGCTCCAAATAATCTTTAGTACTTTCCATCTTTCCATCACGTACTTGATATCCAATGGTTTTATAGTAAGCATCTTTTGATTGAAATGCTGACTGAAAAGTTTTTAAAAAGCAAAATAAGAAAAACAAATTAGAATACATGCAAACAGCAGGAACAAAAATGGACAAATAAATGCCAGTGGAATATGTCAGTTCTCCATCCGTATCAAAGCCACAGTAGAAATCAAGATGAGATTCAAGAATGCACATAAGATATTAAACCAAGTTCAACCTCCTGTAATCATAGAATAATTATAATCAGTTGCAAATATTTGGGATTGACCAATTAACTGATTCCACTGTTCATCTACTAAAAGTTAAAAACCAAGGTTCAGATGCAAACCAAGTTTAACAGGATTATGTCTCAAAAAATCTAAATCATATTTTATTTTGATTTATCCGGAGATTCAATGGACCTTGAGGTACATAAGAGCTGTAGCCCTCCCCCTTCTCCAAAACCCCTAGTCCATCCTTTCAAATCCACCATATTTGGTGGTTGAGATGAACCCAAACCTGACAGCTATAGGGAGAATGATGGTTATTCATGAGATGTGATAATTACTTCGTGGAAACTTTGACGAGAAAATGTTTGAATTGGTGCAAATTTTAACTTTGTAGTCAAGAATTAATACATTCAACGTGTTTTCTGTAGATTATTTAAATGTAAAATCAAATTGACATGCTGTAAGAAAAATGATTTGCTAGAAAAATAGGGATCATGACTCTTAGCATCTAATGATATTTTCCAGATTAAGATTCTCTTATCACCTAAATAGTAACAAGTAATAACAATAAATATTCATAGTTTCATACATTGATATAGAATCAGACCCTATAAATCTCTAAGAGAAGCAACTTGCTCCTGTTTTCCCTAGCTCTACCCTTGCACTCATCACAGAGAGTCAAGGACATAAGACATATCTTTGAGTTATTCTTAATGGTCTGACAAGAATATTGACAACAAAAAGATGGCTGAAATACAAAGAAACCATGGCCCGAATATCAACAGATTCAAGTAAAAGACAGTCACCTTTGAATATGTTATATGCTTTGGGACAGTGTAGATGCAAGCTTTGTGGAACTCAGCAAGAAGAATATCCATTGCATGTGGGACCTGGTTCACAAATCTAATGTAAGTAACAGAAAATGCCTGAGAATTAGTGCATACCTGCTGTAGTACACAAATAAAATTATTCCTACCCTCTTAACCTCCTATCCTAGGTACAGTAAAAAGTGATGATTTGGGCCTTATTTTATCAATTACATTCTGAATTACATGAGAAATGAAAAAGAAAATTTGCAAGGATCATAATGTGCCTTGGCAACTTTCCAAGCTAACCGACTTCACACCAGCATAGGCCTTAAAGCAACATATCAAGCTAGCCAACGATGTATCTGTAGCCCTACACCCGTATCCCCAACTAAACTTCTTCTCCCAAGTCAAATATATGGCAGCAAAGTTAGAGAGGACAACATAAAAGTGACAAAGGGCGGCAAATTGTACCTGTGAGGTAACAAGAACAATGACGTGACCACATGCAAAAGCAATACTTCTATCAGGACTTCCACAAAGGGAAACAACCTGTTAATATCAGAACATAGAAAAAGTTTTAGTGCATCTTTATCTAAGCTTCTGAGTCTACTGCTTTTGACAACTAGCAATAAAACATTAGACATTATAGCTGCATAATGGTGCATGGAACCATAACATAGGAAGAGTAAATTAATCATGAACTTGATAGAAATATGCACAGGAAGGGAAAGGAATAACGTTAACCCTTTTGAGCCTATTACTAATAAATAGTCACTGTACTTGCCCACCTTATATTTACCTGTCACTTTTAATTTTACAAGCTATCTATTTTACCTTTCTGGTTTTATATAAAAGAAACTTTTCATCAATACTCTCCATTAATTTCACATTTAAATAAATAATTGTATGCGTAGATGTACACACAGAAAATGCACGCAAATCAACTTAATGCCAAATGGGAATCGTGGAACTCAATTCAATTGTTTCAAAATTTTTAATATACTGCAAACTTATAGAAAAGAGAATTCAAGAGTAATGCAAAGGGGTAAATAAAGAGCTGTCATCCCTCCTTTCTCACAGTTAATCATCTGAGTTAAAAATAAACAATGGTGAAACAGCCAAAGAAGGAGTATTTTCTGGAGCAATCAAGAATACCTGCTTCGCAAATGCTGCAATGCTGATGGATTGAGGGCATGAAGGATTTTTTAAAATCTTAACAAGTTCAGTTGATTTGGCTCTGCGCATGTGAATTAATAGAAATGAAAATATAAGCAAACTAAAAATGCACAATGCACTGAATTGAACAGGAATGATAGCTCCAACCAAAAAGAGAGAATTACACTAAAAGTCTGGATATCTGGTTGGAACTCAGAAGCACAAACTAACCAAAGTGCTGGCTAAGTGATATACATCCAAGGGAGTAGCCAAGAACAATGGCATAATCAGTGGGAAGCTAAAAATACGCAAGCAAATAAAATTAAAATGAAGAATCAAATGCCTTTATCTAACCAAATTCTAAATTCTAGGACATCAAAATCGGACAGAATGTTAAGTTGCAGACTTATAAATGTAGCAGCACATGACACAAAAATCAGAGAAACAGAAATTTTCTTACACTGATACAATTACTTGTGCAGACAAGAAATTTCATATACAAGGTTATGCTATGATCATATCCCCAGAGAACCCAAGTTATAACAGCTATATTGAGTTATCTGACATACCTAACACTCTCTTTGGTGCCCCTTGTTTGTCTTGTCAACCTAGCAATATGGCTCTCATAGCTGCTGAAACCCTAACCGAGTATTAAACCAGATAGCAAGTCAGCATATAAAACAAAAGATATAGTGATGAGATTTATTAACATTACATCATCTGAAAAGACTGCAATATCAGAAACAAAGGTGAGAATCCATGAAGAGAGTAATCACATCAACAAGCCCAAGCAAGACTAAATATAACATATCTGCTAATTTCCTGCTGCACGCACTAGAATTACAATATTAAATACCACTATCATAATTCTATTAATTCAAGGTCAGAGATAAAAGCTTTTCAGTATAAATAATAGCCACAAGCATATCTTTAACGAAAAACAATGAAGAGGAGAGGTTACTCAAAATGTAAAAAACCTCAGATGCCAGCCATACCATACTGGAACTTGATTTCAATGACTGGTTTTCTTCATCTAACTTTTTGAGCTTCTGCAATCTCTCCTGCTCTAGATAAAGAGCACTTTCTGTCGCTCTTGTAGTGACACCTACCATAAAATGGTCCAACCAAAATAACAACACACAAGTGAACAACATGAAATGTCAAGATAACAAATATGAAATGGCTAAACTCTAAATCTTAAAGAAAAGCAAGAAAACATAGAAATAGAATATCAGGAATAAAAACATGACATAACAAACAGGTAAATGATTTTAAACCATATCAAAAAATGTACAAAACACTGAGGATAATGGCCCACATAAAAGATTCAGCAGTTAATCATCTATTTCTAAACTTCTCATTAATTTAACATTTAAAAAGTTCAAGTGAGAAAGTATGAAAACAAGGGAAATGGTTTAAAAGCATTAAAGAGGAGAAAAACAGAATTCTCAAAACCACATTATTCTCACAAAGCAGGATTGAGGTGGAGGGACATAGAAAACAGCAAAACCACACTATGTTATTCCAACCATATATTTAATATATCACTATTAAATTTAATCTTTTTTTATGATAAAATTTAGCTCCAATCCAACAAAGCACATTGTACAAAAATTGTTCTTAGATAAAGTTAGATGGACCAAAAGCATAGTCACATTATCACATAAGACTGATTTTAAAGTAGTCCCAACACCATGCACAAACAGCAGAACAAAATTGAGTACTTCAGTCAAGAGTTAAAAATAGATTTTAAAATACCATGTGTTCTTGATTTGTTATGACCATCAGATACAGGTTCAAGAGTCTGAAGATTCTGATTCGCAGAACTGGTTTTCTGCTGTCCAGTAACACCCCCTTGTGAGACCATGGCAGCTACCATTTTTGAGGCTTCAGCAGCTTCCTTTTCTGCAGCTTCCTTTGCTGCTCTCCTCTCTGCTTCAAGAGCAGCCACTTTTAGTTCCTCAGCTTTAAGTTTAGCCTGAATCAAGACATGTGATTATTCCATGCTTCACAAAAAGTTGAAACCTACTTTTAAATTTGAGAGTAATTTTCAGCTGTGGCTCCTGAGCTTTGGCCTACAGCATGCTCTCACCCTTCAACTTCAAAAAGTAACAATAAAATTCATGAACTTAGGTTAACACCTTTAGCTGATGTGGCTATAATATTTTTGAAAACTACATGTTAACACCATGTTAATTAAAGGTGTTTAAAAGTGCAAAATAGACAAATTTAGGTGTTCATATGGCTTTCACCTAAGGTTAGGTGCCACGTGGTTTCTCGAAAAATTGAAAAAACTAAATAACTTTTTATTTTTTGAAAAGTACAGGGATTTATAGATGCTTTATGCCCATAAAGTAACAAGATAACTATGTGCTAACATTAAAAAGCATTTGGGGAAAACATAACAATATTAACAAACCTCTGCTTCTGCCCTGGCTCGCTCTTCGCGTAGTCTTTCTTCTTGCAAAGCTTTTTCCTTTCTCTTAGCCTCTTCATGAGCTGCATCATTTCTTATTCTTCTTTCTTCTATTTGTGATTTAAGTTCATGATCCCTCTGTATAGCGGTTAAGTGATTGTCTAGTGCTTCTGCACTACAGTATTACAAGAAAATGTCACAATATGTTTCATGATAGTATATGCTTTATGGTTACACAGTACATCTTCCTGGATATATACACAATAGTACATCTTCCTAGATATATACACAAGCAGTTCTGAGAAGATACTATTGAATCCCACTTTTTACATCAGCAACTTTCTTTTCACAAATTCACCAATTGGATGCTTATTCTACTAAATTAAGAGGATATTTAAATCTAAAACCAATATGAGTCAATCATTTCAACAGCCCCAACTCCATAGTTCAGTAAATCAATTGCAAATGAGTTTTGACGTCTGACCAATACTTCCATCAAGAAAAAGATAACAATAAATTCCGTTACTGCAGGAAACTTGCACATGCAAGCATTCCAAAGCATGTATTAAGGAATTAGCAACCCCTTTTATTGCATCCTAGGCAAATTTTTCATAGCCTAAAGAAGAATGTAGACATACAAAGCCCGACAAAAGAAAGACCAAGTCAAACTAACAGATTGAAAAGCTAGAAACTCCATAATAAGAACTGGCAAATTTCTTTCTTCCTTTTTTATTTTCTTTCCTTCGATGTTGTTTTCTTCTTTTTCTTCTTCTTTGTTTTTTTTTTTTGGCGGGGGGTGGTGTGTTTGTTGTGTGGAAATGGAGAAAGACAAATAAATGAATATGGAGGACGCATTCTCACATTTTACGCTGATACTGAGTATCGAATTTCCGTTCTGATTCTCTTCTTGCTTCTCTATAATTCTCGACTCGGCTAAATGCAGAATCAGACTTTTCACTTTCTCGCAGCAACTCCATCTCTACTGCTGAGATTTGATTCCTAATACCTTCCTGTTAAATAAGCAATTTACCCTTGTCATGCTTAGAAGCTCAAGAAGCCTTTTACGTCATTATTCCAAAAATGCATGGATTCCCCACTTCAATCCCGACTTGAAAACATCGATGGTGTTCACAGTCTATCTCTAAAATAGGAATCAAAGAAACGATCCTGATTTTAATGTCAAACACAAAAGATGGACTATCAAGAAAAAACCCACACACCTTCACTCCAGCTTGATGCTCATGGCCTAGCTCAAACAGTGCTACTTCCACAATCCCCATTTCATCCATTGTATAGGGTTGGTCATCAAGAGATAACTCATAATCAGAATCATCACTTTCACTAAAACAAACAACAAAAACATAATATACTTCTTATAGATTAAAAATATGAACATAAGAAATTATTAGAGTTGAAGTTCAGATTTCAGACCTAAGATAACTATCATTGCAATTAATCCGTTTTGCCACCACTACACCACGACCAAGATCCTCTTCAGCCTCGTTTTCTGAATCCTCCATTTCATCATCAGAAACACGCATTACAAATGCCACTGAACTACTCCCCGCATTCTTCTTACCCGAAAGTTTTCTAAAACAACAAGAGTGTTATTTTAAATAGAAAAACTTCAAACTTTCAAAAAAGAGAAAAAAAAAAAAGATCCAAACAACAAAATAGAAATTGATATTGAGAGAGACAATAAAAAGAAGTACCGAGACTGGGTTTTAATGAAAGGAACAGGAACTTGCGATGAGGCATTGAGCTTGTTTTCGAGTGAACTGAGTTCCGATAACAGAGCATTGAAACTCCAATCAGGTTCTGGGTCAACTATGATTCCATTAACTTTCTGTGGGCACCGAATTTCCAATTGAAAAGCTCCCCTAGGAAAGGAAAGTCATCAAATTTTCCAGGAATTAGAGAATAGTGAATATCGAAATAGCTAAAGACAAAGCAATTCATGAAAAATATTTTGAAGATAAGAAGTTTGGACTCACATTTGATGACTTCTTTTTAATCGGCGTTTTACCGATTATAGACGTACAATGAGACCAAGAACCCTAATAAACAGTGTAGACTAAAATTTCATATACCAGCTGCAGGGAAAGAACGGAAGCAAAGATTATAATGTTGCATAATCTACTGTTTTTTGAAGAAATGAAAGTTAAAACAAAAGCTGCATAATAAAAATAATAGTTATATATACACACACAAGGACCTGCTATTCTCGACTTGATTGCAGGTCTTTAGAGGTTAGGGGACCAGAGAACCTCCAAAGCAAGACAAGCTCATGATTTCGTATTACAGTTGAAAACTAGGAAGGATATCGCTCAGATTTGTCAGCAAGGTACCATCAAAAAAATTCTTAGAGCATGTTTGGATGGTATTAGTGTATGGTGCTTCGCTCCAGTGATGTTTGGAAATACTATAGTCTTTTGTGATTTTATGAAATGTTTTGACTTGGTTTAGTAGAATAGTATTAAATAATTTTATAATAAAATATTAAAATGGCATAAATATTTCTCATTATATAAAATAATATTTTTTTAATAAAATATTATTTATATGAATAATTAATCATTTTAATAATATATAATACATTATTTTTTATTATTTATTTATTTTTTTTTTATACAAAAGAGGACTATAAGCCAAAAACCACTAGCAAAACAAAAAAAGAGAAAAAAAAAAATTTAAGAAATTCAAACCGCAACTTGCAAGTTCCCCCTAAATCTCTCTAAATCAACTCCTTAATCTTCTCGTTTGGGACAATAAAATCATGAATGCCCATTTCATACTTCAACACAAAACTAGCCATGAAATCCGCCACACAATTACTCTCCCTGAAGACGTGATTAAAACGCACCTCCCAATCCTTTTAAATAAAATCTCTGTAAACTTTAAATAGGTTTTTATGTTTACCATTGCACTCATTAATTTTATTAATCCAGTTAACAACCACTAGCGAATCACTTTCTCAAACACTTTCTGAAAACCATGCTTCCAAGCTATATCAAAGCCATACAAAAGGGCCCAGAGCTCCGCTCAAAATGCATCACAGTAGCCAATGTTAATAATAAAACTCCTCAACCAACATCTTTGGCTGTCACGAATAAGACCACCACCTCCTACTATTCCGTTTCTCCCCTTACTACAACCATCCACATTAACTTTCACCCAACCCTCCGATGGCCTCTCCCACCTAATGGGTTGATTCTCAAACACCTCAGGCCTCAAAAAATCAATTTTCCTCTTCACTATCATATCCCGCACTTGAGTGCAATAATTCAACACAAAATAAACCTTTAACCCACCGGCATATTCGAACTCCTAAACACTTCATTACATCACCCCTTCCAAATCCACCACAAAGTGATAGGAAACCTTTCCTTCCACCCAAACCACCTTTTACTAGCTTTAACACCAATTAAACTCATATGAAGCCACTCCAAAGAATTTTGAGGTCTTTGGAGCTCCATGACAGAGAACGGCACAATAGAAAGTCAAATGGGGCTCGAATTCGGGCAATCTTTAAAAATATGAAGGATGAAATCTCTAAAAATATGAAGGATATTTTCATCATTCCTAAAAGAATTGTGACAAAAATCACTACCTGCAAAACGTAATTTATTTAATTATTTTTGGAATATTTTGTTTCAAAAATAAATAAAGACAGTAAATTAAAAAAAAACAAAAAAGAGATGAAGAAATGGTTTAACAGAGATGAAAAATGAGATTAAGTTGTTGAAATTGATTTGGGAACGATAAATAAATAAACGAAGAAAGTAAATTAAAAGAAACAAGAAAAAAAATGAGATGAAAAAAGTGGTACAAACATACCTGAACTTGGGGGAGATGAAGAAAGTGGGGACAAAGATAGGATTATGGTGCAAGAGTGAGCAAACTTTGGTTAAAACCGAAAAATCGAACCAAACCGATATTTTTTTTTTAATTTGGTTCGGTTTTTTGATTTTTCGGTTCTAGTTTAGTTCGATTTGATTTTGAAAGGCAAAAACTGAGAAAAAACCAAACCGACCGATTTACCCCTAAAATTATTATTTTATTTATTTTGTATTTAAAAATTAAAATGGTATTTTTATTTTTATGAGTTGTACTATGTATTTTAGAATTATATCTTTATTTTAGACTTGTATTTTTTTTTCAATTTGGATGTTTTTATTTTAGTTTTATGATTTATAATTTTTAGACACAATTTTTTTAATTATAATTTTGAAATTTCGGTTATATGGTTAACCGAACCGAACAAACCAAATATTTCTGTTCGATTTGAGTTCGGTTATCATATAACTTCGGTTCGGTTCGCTCAAATTATAAATTTTTTGTTTTCAGTTTTATCGGTTTGGTTATTGAACCAAATCAACCGCTGCTCACCCCTATTATGGTGTTTGGGAAAAGTACTTTTCAAAATGATGTGTTTTCAAAAATATTTCTGGGATAGAGGTGTTTTCGTCAATGCCGCAAGAGAGACCTATGGCATTGCGACAATTGGCTTAGCTTTTTGGGCTGTCTTGGGGTTTGGATGCCACAGGTGTCAACTGCGGCATCTGACAACTGACACCTGCGGCATCCGAAATCAAATGCTGCAACTTAAAGTTGCAGCATCTGTCATCATGGGACAAGCTTTAATCTTGTCCCCTGCAACTGATACTGTCACGCGTGAATAGTATCACGAGTGACTGACATGCATGGATTGAATTTTAGGGACTAAAATATAATTTGACATAAAAGTGGAAATAAAATGATAATAGTGTAACGAATTTAAAGTTTAGGGATTAAAATATAATTTGGCATAAAAGTGGGAATTTAGGGACCAAAATGTAATTTTGTAAGTTAAATAATGACATAAATGAAAGATAAGTATAAATAAGATATTTTAGTAAATAAGGTAGAATTGGGGACATAATCATAATTTTTGTAAAAGTTGAGGACCTAAATATAATTTTCCAAATGAATAGCAAATTAAAGGACTTAAGTGTAATTATTGACTAATGTAAGTATCTAAGTGGATAAATGACTTACAATAGTGGTTTGAGAACTAAATTAAAAGAAATAAAAAGTGTATGGGTGAAACGGTAATTTGGTGTATAATTGAGATATTAAATGTTATTAAAGGGAAAAGTGTAATTAAATTATTAATGATGTAATTTGATTACGTGCTAGGGACTGAAATGAAAATTGACATAAAAATATTATCGAAAGGACTAAAATGTAAATTTGTATGTTAATATTAAATTAAAAGTGAAATTAAGAATAATTAATGGCATAGTTGTAATTATAGTGAATTTGAATGACAAAATTGGAATATAAGGGTAACATAAGGATTAAAGCCTAATTTGGCTTTAAAATGAAATGGTAAGAACTAAATGGTAATTTGTAGGCCAAATGATAAATAAATGTAAGAATAACATTAATTAGTGGCATTTTTGTAAATATGAGATAATTAAGGGTAAAATCGTAATTTAATAAAAGTTTAGGGAGTTAATTGTAAATCTATAATAGTGAGGCTAATTAAGGGATAAAAGTGTAATTAATTAATGATATACGTATTAATCGCGTAATTGATAATTAGTAAATAAATAATAAAGGATTATAGAATATTATTGTATAAATAATTATTAGATGTATAATAAATTTAATTGAATTATATATATATATGATGATTATGGATGTGTATGTAACTTAATTAAGTTTAAGATAATGATGTAATCGTAAATAAGTGGCAATGAAGGGCAAAAAGTAAATTAGTGGCATTATTGTAAATAAATGAAAAAAAGAGGGAGTTAAATGTAATTGACCATAATAAGGCTAATGTTAGGACTTAAATGTAAATTGATAAGCAAATGGATTACTGAGTGAAATTATGAGAACATTGAATTGGTTATATGTTTGTAAATTAAGAAATGATAATAGAAATTAATAAAACTAATAATGAGAATAACAATAATAATGACAATTAAGTGAAATAAAAGTGTAAATTTGTAATTATGCTAAATATAGAGGACTAAATTGTAAATTAATTATAATAAGGTTCTTAAAAGGACTTTAGTGAATTAAATTATAGTGCATGGTTATTGAATGAAATCTAAAAGGGACTGATAAAATTAATTGTGTAACTTGTTGAATTAGAATGTTAAAAGTGTTTAATTAAGTATAGTGGGGAAATAATAAATGTAATGGTAATAGTAATAGATTGTAATGTGACTAATAAGATAGTGTTAACATAAAAGAAAACAATGGATACATTATAATGTTAATTATATAATTGAATAAAATTGAGAAGGAATTTACGTATTAATAATAAAACTACAAGGATAACATTAATGTAAAATGTGGATTAAGGTAATTGTTAAGGTCATTGTTAAAATTAATATTATTGTTAGTGAGTATGGAATTACTAGAGTAATTGTTAAAATTAATGACAATGTCAGTAATAATAAAAATAGTATTGATTGAGAGAGAAATAAAAGAATAATGATAAAATAATAGGTGTCCAGATAAGTCAGTAATTGAATTATAGTGTTAACCATTTAAGAGTATAATACAACTTGCAACTGATTAAAGTTAAGTAACACAGTGAAAAACTTGATAAAGTGAAAAAAATATTAATGCAAATATAAAATGCAAAAGAGTTAGTGTAATATAAAAAGAGTAAAGGAAGTGTTAAGGACATAAAAAAAGTAATAATATCGAATCAGTGTCGCTAATATCAACAATAACGGCTATTTTAATAAGTGATTCAGTAAATAATAGAGTATCCAAATATAGACTGTAATTAAGTATATAAGTTAAGAAAAAAAAAGGAAGGAATCCAAAAGTTATAAATATAGATAAAGTAATAACAATGATTGTTAATGGAATTAATTATTAATTGACAAACTGAACGTAGTGTTACAATTGTTAAAATTATTAGTACATATAATAAAGATACTGATAATAGAAATGAAAATGATAAGGTAATGTTAAAGAATAGTTACAGAAACAAAAACAAAGGATATAGTGATAAATAACTAAAGTAAAGAATTAATAGTGTAATTAAGGAAATACACTTGTCTGTGCATGCATATAGTTATGGTTATGAAAAATTTAGGATATGTATCCACCACTGGGCACTTTTAATGCTCAGCGCGCAGGTTGTGGTAGATTTTGATGTGGCCGAAGATATAGTGACAACCGAAAGAGGTATTTGACAGCAAGGATAGAAGGACTGGCATGGCATTTATACGACCGCAGTAGATGGAAGCAGGGATGCATGATGTAAGTATATGAATTGTGTGTTAGTGTAACTGTTAAGTTTTATGTTATTGTATATTTGTGATTGTTGAAAAAAAATCCTACTGATCTGTTAAGTACATTGTAGTATTTGTCAGTTGTGACATTCGATATCCGTACCACTTACGGATATAGGGTGTTACAGGAGATATGGACAGAGATGGCGAAGGTGACCTTCCTGCAATGGAAACCGCCAACAATGACATTAACCATTTTAAGGAGAGAAATGGAAAAGCAGCTTTTTTTATTATAAAGGTCTCACTCACCTTAAATAAATTGCTGGTGCCACTTCGGCTAGTTTTTTGCCATATCATCATCTAAATATTTATAATATATGATTTTGTTGAGTTGAGGTGTTTAATTGAAAAAATGTTAAATTAAGGGAGTGGCTTGACAATTGGTACAAGTTGAAGTGTTAAATTACATATTAAGTCATTATATTATGTACCAAGATTGTGTAATAATATTATATAATTTAAGCATGGGTAAAAATATTGTGTCATAATATTTGTCGATTCAATATAGTATTTCATAAAATTAGCAAAAACAATTATTACCTCAATATTGACTATTTGTGTAATAATTGACAATTTAGGGATGAATGGGGTATTAATAATATTTAAATGTAATGAAAATTTGATATTTAGTTATTATTAATTAATTAAATGTTTATAATTTTGAAAATTTTATTATTATTATTATTATTATTATTATTGTTGTTGTTGTTGTTGTTGTTGTTGTTGTTGTTGTTGCTGCCGCTGTTGTTGTTGATGTTGTTTTTGTTATTTTATAATACGTAATGAAATAAATTATTACTTACATATCAATATTTTGGTTACTTTATTTTGTGGATAAAAAATCTAATTGTGAAAAAATGATAATAAAAAAATATTAATCACATATATTAATATTATAGGCAACTCGAAGATGTCAGTATATACCGGCAGGGGAGATCTGCAAATCTGCGGGGGGCGACAGGGAGTGCACGGTGGTGGGTGATGCAAGGAGGGCGATGCGGAGTGCGCAGTGGGAAGGGGTGCGCAAGGGAGGGGGCAACCTACTAAAGAGAAAGGAATAGAGGGAGGGAGGGAGAGGAAAAGGATCTGATATATATATATATATATATATATATATATATATTTAGCGACGAAAATACCTTTTCCGTCGCTAAATTTCACACTTAGCGACAAAAGTTCATTTCCTTCGCTAAATATATTTTTTTGCAACGGACAAAAACTTTCGTCGCTAAATTTAGCAATAGATTTTTCATTGTCCATCGCAACTTAACACTTTTAGCAATGAACAACAAATTATATCGCTAATCTTTCAATTTAGCGTAGACAGCAAATTTCGTCGCTAATTTTTCAATTTAGCGACGAAATTTGCTTTCCATCGCTAAATGTTAGCAATGGAAAAATAACTTCCATCTCTAATTTCGATAGATATGTTTGCCGTGAATATTTGGCACCACATTTAGCAATGGTTCACTTTTTTCGTCGCTAAATTCTGTCGGTATAAACTGGTAGGAATATTTGCCTCCTTTTTTAGTAATAGAATTTTTTTCGTCGCTATTTAGCAGTGAAAATTTTGTTCGTCACTAAAACACAATGGGCTCGCAAATTATTTGCAATTGTATCATGAGAATAATTAGTAAAAATCCAATACTGCCTATTGATGCTATTATTGCTGTTATTAAGGAGCAATTTAAATTTGAGGTATCATACAAAAAAGCTTTGTTTGCTAAGATGAGGGCATTATAGGCTATATTTGGAAATTACATTGAGTCCTTTGAGAGGTTACCAGATTTTTTGTATGTTTTGCAAACTTACAATCCTGGAACCGTTTATGAGTTTATGTTACAAAAAACCCATTCCCAACTATGAAGTAATTTCAAAAGATTTTTTGGAGTTTTAAACCCATCATTAATGGTTTTGCTCACTGTAAGCCAATTTTGTTGATTGATGGAACATTCTTAATGGGAAAATTCTAACAGACACTTTTAATAGCCAGCTCTGTCAATGGTAACAACATATTACTTCTAGTTGCATTTACTGTTGTTGAGTCTAAGAATAAATCCAGTTGGGCTTGGTTCATCACTTTAATTAGGAAGCATGTGACTAAACATCTCGGCATTACAGTTATATTAGATAGATACGTTGGTAAAATGATAGTATTTCGAGATAAAAGAAGTGGTTGGAAGGAACCTCTATCATTTCACAGGATATGTTTGCGGTACTTCATCAGTAGCTACAACATGTATCATAGAAAACTAACAATAAAATATTTACTTTATAAGACTGGTAAGCAAACAAATACTTACTATTATTTTTTCATATGCATTTATTTATTAGGCTATGTTGTTGGAAGTTACGTATATTATAATAAAATGTCAATCCATACTAGTGTAGGTACACAATTTCAAAAACGTAAGCTCATGCAGCGCATGGATGAGATAAAATAATTTCACCAAGATTCGTACAACTGGGCAATAAAGGTACCGTTAGACTGTTGGACATTATCCGAGGATAGTAGATATCGATATGGCCATGCCACGATAAATATTGCAGAGAGTGTCAATGGTGTTCTTAAAGGTGTTTGCATGATGCCTATTATTGCAATCGTTGAACATGTTTTTAGCCAGTTAGTTACGTTTTACTATCAAATGAAGGGCATGTATATGATTAGAATGGACGAAGGATTAAGGTTCACATCAAAATATGTTCGATTTATGTCCGAGCATGCTAACAAAGTGCTAGGACACATGGTCATTAATTATGACAGTCGTACCAATTATTCAATGTAATAGCATGCAGTGCACCTGAAGACGACACCGAAGTGCACACTTATATTTTGAGTCTCGATAAGCATGAATGTGAGTGTGAAAAGTTTTAAGGTACAAAAATGCATTGTTCACACGCCATTGCTGCATGCATACACAAACATATTGACATGTTCACATTTGTCGATAAGTCTTATTGCATTACAAAGACACTTAAATGCTATGAAGGGAAACTTTGACCAATAGCACATAAAGCATATTGGCTCGAGTATTATGGTCCTAAATTTATACCTGATATAGGACTGCAGAGGAAGAAAGGTCAGCCTAAAACAACTTGTATAGGAAGAAAGGTAATGTAATGCATTGCAGCAAGTGTGAAAATATTGGACACAATAAAAAAATATGTAGGAGTGCTGCTGGACCTTCTAATAAAACCTTTCTAGGTTTGCATAATTTAAGCTGGTGTATGGAATAACATGCAATAATATTATGTAACTTAACCATGTGTAATAATAATATGGAATAATCTTATGTAATATTTCGCATGCAATAATATTGTGTAATTTATTATTGTGAAATTTAAGTATGCAATCAATAGGTAAAATAAATATTAAATTAAATCTTATGTGGCCATAAATTCAAAACATCCACCAATACAATATAAGTAATATCGCCCACTCCTCTTACTACGAGATGAGCTGCTTTGTGTATGGAAATGAGGATCCATCTTGTATGGATTTGGATCTTGGGATAGTTACATTGCATTATTGTAGTCTCCACTATACAATGGTTGATCCGCTAAACCCACTGTAGTCACAATATTGGAATTGTTTAAAAGCTCATTGAAAAAATCATTATGTTGCTCGGGGTGGCCAATTTATCCATATATATTGTGTGGTGGATGATCTCCTTCACATAAACTTACGTTCAAATCAACATTCAATCTAGATGGCCCAGCTTCAGACTTATAAAAATTTGATGGACCAGCTTGAGTTTCATAAAAATATTGCTGATCAAAATGTTGCTAACCAACTGAAGGAATACTGAAGGAACTAGAAGTATCGTGAAGAAGATATGGCCATGACAAAGGTTAGAGGACTTGGTGCAACAGTCATCTGTCTTTCTTCCATTCCTCTCCTACTACGTCTAAACCGATAAAAATCTTCATACAAAGTTGAGAGCGGTGGAATCTCTACATGATTAAGAACTGGCTGATGGGTATAATTAGTTGACGTCTTTCCAATTGCACTAACAACACCTAAAATTCTTTCCGATGTCAACCAAATATTACAGGTTTCATTCGATGATGAAGTAATGTTAGCATGATAAATTCGTTTAGCAGCATCGGCCTGCATGCAAATAAGTAACTTTTTTAGAAAACAATAATAACATTTATACAAAGTATATTATAATATTAATTCATACCATTACCCTCATTGAAGTGCTAAATTTGGTTATCCAATGTCGGGTCCATGAAATATGTCACTGCATGTATTGGGACCTTGGATGTAGGGGAGCAAGAAGCAACAAAGTAGACACAACCTGTAACACCCCCTACCCATACCCGTATGAGTCGGGGTGTCACCAAGCAGATACTATACAAATAATATAATCATACATAAACATGTATACTGAATTACAAGATAATTAAAATTTTTCATAATACATCGCATGTTATCACTCATCATATATGTAATAATATTACAAGCCCAAATACAAATACACCAGCGGAAGCTATTTTCCAAACCAATATCAAAAGTTCTTTACATAAAAGAATCAACCATAATAAAATAAACTCCAAACTCTAAACCTTGCTGTGTTGGCTGGACTGCAATGACTCTCTTAAACAAAGCTTCTTATTTACCTGCACGGGTAAACACACCGTGCTAAGCGATAAACGCTTAGTGGGGATTCACACATATTATATGGACGGCCACTCACAGTGGTCGTCAAGGCATATCACATTCATAATGGCATATACATGATTCATGTCATAATATGTATACATATAGGCTCCAATTTATAACCATATATTCAGCATCTCATGTTTATATCCATATCCATATTATCTCATTCAAGTATTACTTTTGTATAATCAACGGTAACATAACAAATCACATATTAATTAAAGATCCTGCTGACTCATAATAGTGGATAACGAGTATACGCATAGCGATACCTTACGGGTACGAATCGACGTATAGCGATACCTTACGGGTACGAATCGAAAACCATTTTTATTTTATATTTATAAAACCTTTATAGGGGCCCTTAAACAAGATTCATCATATTAATAAGAATCGCGAGGATTCAAACACATTTTCTTATAGGGTTCGCGAGGAACCAATCGGGGATCTGATCAGGATCCAAATCATCCATATAATTCATCCATATAGGCTGCAGCTAAAAGACTCTATGAGGCATGCCTAACTATCCACTAGACTGACTATCGCAGGTCATGCATAACACAATTCACATTTAGTTACACATTTGTTCAATATGAATAACCATTGAATTTAACGTCCATAAATCAATTATTTTTAAGCATGACACATTAAGTTAATAAGTTAAGGCATAATATGGCATACAAATATTTAGCATAGCAAAAATACAATTATAAGATGTAAAGCATATAAGAAGACATTAAATAACATTTAGATAGCTTATATAATATTCAAATCACAAGTTCTTGCTTCCTAATTAAATTAGATTTATTCAACTAACATATTAGGTTTAATTCCTTAATCATAAATTATAAATATATTATATAATTTTTGTCATGAGTATTTATTCATAAAGCAAATTATTCTTATAGTTCGTGTAAACTAATTATGCTATACTGGTTCAAGACAGATTGTATGTCTAAACTTACAATACATTTTACACATAGTTAAAACATATTTAGGAAAAACATTCTTCACAAATATTGTTCTTTAGGATGTTAGATTTCAAATGAGATAAATTTAAGGTCATTTTGACGTCTATAACTCCAGATATGATCTAAATAATATATACTGTTCCACAGACACACCTGACAAATTTCGCTACTACAATGGGCGATTTTAAAATGGTTAGAGTCCGAATTAAATTATAGTTTCTTCTACAAACTTTTAACCAAAGATGTCATGGTTCTAACCTAACTGGAATTATGCAATTTGGAGTTATAAAACTCGATTTATGTTAAAACCAATGAGCAAAGGTCAATCTATGTGCTTTCCAACTAGTCCCCAGACACAGGGCAGAATCTGTTTACTGACTTTAAATGCATTTTTGGATAAGTAAACGACATTTTCAAACCAAGTGGTCTTCATAGAAATTAATCCTCAAGATGTTAAATTTCTATTGAAAAAAAATTTCAGATCGTTTGGATCTGAATTCAGAGAGATATACTCAAATGTTTCTACCCTGCTCCACTGAAACATCTGACAATTGTTTGCTACTGTAATGGGAAATTTTAAAATGGTTAGAGTCTGAATTAAATTATGATTTCTTCTACAAACTTTTAGCCACAGATGTCATGGTTCTAACCCAACTAGAATCATGAAATTTGAAGTTGTAAAACTCGATTTATGCTAAAAACAATGAGCAAAGGTCAATCTGTCCCTCAAAAACGGATTTACACTTTGAAATTCAACAACTTCAAATCAACCCATTTTACACGATCAATTCACCAAATTTAATCCAAACCATCAAACACATAAATTAACAATCAAATTCCCAAACAAATCACAAATAATTTCCAAACAAAATCCCAAACCTGAATTTTTTTCACTTGATACCACTAGATCCAACCTTTTCCTTGCCTTTAGAATTTGGAGGAGGCTCAACTAATCATCAATTCACCAAAAATACACAAAACACATAACCTAAATTAAAATCCAACAAAAATAAAAGAAATTGGATAATTAAGATAAAATTAGGAGTTGATCTTACTAAATTAATGCAAGATTTATTGATTTTTACCCACAATTTCTTAGATTTAAGCTAGGATTTTTAGATATGAAGAAATTGAAGAAGAAAAGGATGAAGAAGGTGAAGAAGAAGATGAAGGAAATGAAGAATAGGATGAAGAAAATGATGAAGAAGAAGAGAATGAAGGGAAAGAAGTGATTTACGGGAAATGAAGAAATTCTCCATTTCATGTACATTTCATGTGCATTTTCTTTTACCTAACTTTTGCCACGTGTCACTTCCTCATTAGTGCAAACCAATTACTCATACCCAACTCTCATACACTTACACACACTCAAAATATCTCCACTTAACACATCCTACTAGTGTGTGAGTAAAACACACAATAAAGCCCTCTAATAATGCACTCCACATAGGTATGAGCATCCACACACTATAAAATCCCATAAGATTCCTTCTACTATGCTACACTCTTCCACACCCAATCACTACTCCCTTACTCATATCCAACAATGGTATATGCATGCACACACAAATATTTCTCAACTAATTCACACCCTACTAATATATGTGCACCCACATATTAAAATAACCCTTATAACATGCACTATACCCAAAATACCCTTGTTATATACCAAAATGCATACAAATGTACACATATGCATGATTTATACTACTAGGGGGTAATTGGGGTGTGACACAACCCGATTCCATCGATTGCCCTACTCATAAATGAAACATAAAAATTTATCTTGCTAGTTTACATCAGTGTGGCCTCTCAAGTCAATCGAATGCATTGGATCATTATTTTATAATGCAGATGGAATCGGTTGGTCCATTCCAAATTACCTAAGACATCGATTAGGTTGGTACTACTCAATAATATGGAAACATACCAATGGAACTTATCTCTAAATTTGTAGTCCATTCGTACAAAAATCTGGCAATAAGTGCAATACATTATTGTACTGCTCCCATTCTATCTGCAAAAATTTTTTACAAGTGATAAAAATGTTGTTACAAATTTTCTTTCTAATGCACAAGATTGAATCCACCTTGGCATTCTATTCTAGTCAGAGATTCTGTAAACAAGGGTATTAAAGAACATATAAGATAACTCATGTGATCATTTATTGATCACTCAACTATTTTCAAGTAGGTCATGATATATCCGACCTCCTAACTATGTTCACCCTTCAATGAAGGTAAGCGATTATGGCGTCAAAGTATAACATTTACTACTTAATATAACTTTAGTGATATCAAGTCTAAGGATACTTGCACAACTGTTATGTAGAGATTCCTCACTGACATAGATTTAATATCCATGTAATCCATCTTGCCATTCTATTTGGTCAGAGATTGTGTAAACAAGGGTATTAAAGAACATATAAGATAACTCTTGTGATCATTTATTGATCACTCAACTATCTTCAAGTAGGTCATGATATACCAAACCTCCTAACTCTGTTCACCCTTCGATGAAGGTAAGCGATTATAGCGTCAAAGTATACCATTTACTACTTAATATAACTTTAGTGATATCAAGTCTAAGGATACTTGCACAACTGTTATAAAGAGATTCCTCACTAATATAGATTTAATATCTATGTGAGGATTCTCATGGCAGGTCTCTAATATACTTGTTCTTTTAACAAGCATCCACATGTTAGTTTTGATCATCTCTATGATCACAGTTATGAGAACAACTGCTTGAACTATTTAAGAAGCATAACATGTGCTAGTATATCCGTATTAATAATGTCCTATCTTGTTAATACTAGGACTAGGGATATTTAAATATTAACATATTTTCATGCAATAGGCATCTCTCATCATGAACTCTTTCATGATTACCTTTGCATTGTATTTATAATACCAAGTACTATATTTATTAATTTAAGATATAATATCAAATCAAAGCTATTTATAACATAGCATTAATAAATGAATGCAGTATTCTCATAGATAATAATGAGTTCATATACATGATAAACTTTCTTAATCTACATGGGTTTTAGGGCATACTCCTAATAATTTGTAATGTGCTTCAGCAATATGAATAGTTATAGTGAACCTACACAAATTAGAGATTTATTTTAGCTCAAATGTCAATGGTGAATCGAAGGATCATATTGCTTAATTTTTGGGTGTTGTTACTTCCTTCCGTCATGCTCTTTATCTGGGTTTACCCATGCTTAAATATCTTTCTCATGCCAGAAAAGAACTTCTCATAAAAACTATTACACAAGCTATTCCAATGTACGCAATGCAAACGTTCTTACTTCCATTATCTATTTGTGATGATTTGCGCTCTATGATTACTCAGTATTGGCAGGGATAGAAGAAGGATGAGAAAAGACTCCATCTTTGTAGTTGGAAGTAGCTATGTCGGCCAAAGGAGGAGGGAGGTCTTGGTTTTCGTGATTTTATGTGTTTTAATAAATTAGCAAAGCAGGGTTGGCACCTTCTGACTAATCCTAATTCCTTTACTAGTAGGCTTCTAAAGTCCAAAACTTTTCCTTCTTGTTCTTTTATGGAAGTCAATTTAGGAAGTAATCCCAGCTTTACGTGGAGGAGTATTCTAGCAAGAAGGGCTCTTTTGCAAAAAAAGGTACTAGATGGCAGATTGGGAATGGAAAATCAGTTAAGATTTTGTAGGGCAATTGGATTCCGGAACCTTTTTCTTTCAAGATTATCTCGCCACCTAATGGTCTTCCTAATGATGCATTGGTTTCAATGTTAACTGATGAAGAGTTGAAGTCTTAGCATTGGGATCTTATTAATTCAGTATTCTTGCATATTGACGCTGATAGAATCAAGAAAATTCTCAAGTCTTAGCATTGGGATCTTGTTATTTTGGTATTCTTGCATATTGACGCTGATAGAATCAAGAAAATTCCCAAGTTTTAGCATTAGGATCTTGTTAATTAGGTATTCTTGCATATTGACGCTGATAGAATCAAGAAAATTCCCCTGAGATCTACTGAATGTGAAGATGATCTCTTATGGCATTTTAGTAGAAATGGTGAATATCTTATTAAAAGTGGATACCAATTGGCTTTTAATTCCCAAATTGAAAATACTATAATGGAAGCTTCAAGATCTACTAGTTCTTTATTTTATAAATCTCTTTGGCAACTTAAGGTGGCTCCTAAGCTATTAAATTTTATCTAGAGAGCAGTTTCGAATATGCTTCCCACCATGGATAATTTCAATTTTAGAATGCCTCGAGTCCCAGTTAGCTATTGTTGGTGCTCATCTGTCGAAAGTCCCATTCATCTTGTTAGGGATTGTCGTGTTGCTAAGAAAGTCTGGTCTTACTTTGATCTCTCTAATGTGCTTTCAGTGGTAGGTTGTTGGGAAATTCTTGGGATCAAGAAAATGTAAATTTCATTTCCATCAAAAACTAATTACATATGCCTATTTATAGGCTTACATTTAAACTTTAAATTTATGCTACTAACCCACTAATTCCACTAATCAACCCATAATTCCATTACTTCACTAACACCATTAACACCACTAACTACACTAACACCATTAACATCACTAACTAAATAATAATAAACAAAAAGCATTGTAAACATGTAAAAAATAAAATTCACTAATTTAATCACTACATAAAAAAAAGTATTTTTGAATCAATTCCAATATGGTCCCTTGATTCAAAATCTTACACATTTAATTGTTTTGTTGGAACACTTTTCTTCAATGCCCGTTTCATTTTAATTTATGTTTTGAAGCACTTCTCTTCAATTTTTGATGCACTTTCTCATCAAACTTTAATTATTAATATACCTTCTTAACAATTTTCTGCCATTAAATTTGCTTAGAGCATTTATCTCCAACTCTCAAAAAAGAGGTTCTTGCTCTTGTGCCAAATTCGCTTGATCATTTGCAAACCTGCAAAATTTTTTAATATGACCAATTTTTTTACAATTGAAACATTTTAGTTTACCTTTATATCAACAATCCTTTTCATTATGGTTGTTTTTCTTGCACACAGCACATGGTAAAAATTTTCCTTTTTGGAATACCGATAAAGACTTTTGTGTTATTTTGGCAAGGGAAAAGGTATTGATTTGCTCTCCAACTTGTTTGAAAGGAGCTGAAATACACCCATTTTTTTTTCAGAGCAATAATGCCCTTCAACTTAGTAAATTTGGACAAATTTGCCCCTCTGTTTAGCTACAGTTAAGTCGGGTGTTAACAGTACTGGCGTGGCATTGACATGTGACAAAATATGCCACGTAAGTGCCACGTGTATTTTAATTCAAAATGGACAAAGGTACTAAAATCTCCCTGAAGTTGTTTTCAAGGTACTAAAATGCTCCTATAGTTAATTTTGCAATAAAAATGCCCCTAATATTAATAAAAAGATACTAAAATACCCCTGAATATTTATATTTTTTATATTTAATTTTATTTATAATTTTTTCTTGGAAACATAAATATTTATTAATTAGTGATAATACCCAAATTATCATTTCTCTTTTGGGCCGAAGTCAAGCTCGGCCCAAGACCCAACAAAGAGCATGGGCTGAGAGTCTTAGAAGCCCAATGCCTCTAAGGCCTGGCACATGAACGTACAGACGTATGCAGGAACAAAGGAGATGAGGCCAATGAGGCTGTTCGATCGAATTGACAGGGCATTTCCCCCAACAGTCCACTGACACATGCTACCGCCATTCCTCATGCCTTATCTCGTTCACATCGTCGCTTACCTACGTACTCTGACACCGAATTCCCATTCATATAAATACCAGGTCATTTTACATCCGGTGTCAGAGTAGGTAGGCAGGCAACGATGTGATAGGGATAAGGCTGGAGTAATGGCAGTAGCGTGTGTTAGTGGACTGTTGGGGAAAGTGCCATGCCAGTCTGATCGGACAGCCAGTTGGCCTCATCTCCTTGGTTCCTGCGTGCGTCTGTGCATTCACTGTTAGTAGTTATGCCCTAGGCCAAACATTTGGACCTTGATATAATCAATACATTTTCATTTATATAATGGTTTTCTTCACATTGAAATTATTGGCATGTTACATTATTGTAATGTTTATGAATAACAATGTTATTCATGTTATCCCTAGTCATTTATCAATAAAGGGCATAAAGATAAATTAAGACTAGTATAGATTTGCATTGATAATCATGGGATGATTATATATGTTGATATAAATAAAATCTATAGGTACTTGTTAGAGAACAAAGTATTGGATAGACCCACTATAAGATCAATTCATGGGATAGTGTTATAAGTGATCTTATAATAGATATGTTATTGAATCCTTTGACCTGAGGTTATCATAGTTTCCTACATAAGGATCATTATGTTTTGACATAATCAAACGTTATCTTTAATCGGATAATTATAAAGTTTATGATCGGACATAATGAGAATTATGCGGAGGAAAGTGAATAATCAAGATGGAATTTGTCCCTCTTATGAGAGAGATATCTATTGGGCCCCTCGATGAGTAGGACTATAAAATGCATGGCCGTGCTCAAATGAATTGATAGTGTGATCAATGTCATTTGATTTTATCAGTCTACTTAGTGATCGAGAAATTATATGTTTGAACAATTTAAGTTTGACATGGACCATGACTTATGTTCGAACAAGATATCGTGTGACAAAAGGATAATAACATGTTCTATTGACAGGTTAAAATTGGACTAACGATATTTATATTATTTGGGTAGTCATAATGTCTTGCTAGAGACCAATTATGACTTGTGGGCTTATTATGGGATAAGGCCCACTGCCAACATAATATAAACCTATTGGGTCACACACCAAGACCAAAATGAACAATATGGATTTTATTGGGCTATTGGGCTATTATCTCTTGTTATTAACTCTTATCAAAACTCAATTTCCGTTTTTCAAAAGGAATGAGAGTTTTAAGGTGGTTAAAAACATTGGATGCCAACATTGAATACCCTAGCTAGCATAACTTATTATTGAGAATAAGAAAGATTTACTCTAGCTAATTTTCTGAAGAGAGAAAAATACAGCTACCATTGTTCTTCTTTGAGAAAGAAGAAAATCATAAAAATCCATTCGTATCTAAAGGGAGCTAGCACTCCTGCAACTTTGGTTCATTTTGATCGTGCGTGTGGATACCAGTAGAGGACGTTCGTGTTAAAGGCAACGTCTTTAGTTCGATTTAAAGGTGTTTAATTCAGCTTCCCACACAGAAAAGGTTAGTAAATCTTATCACTTCCATTTGAATCAATCGAAATACATGGATCCTGTTTTTCAGGTTTTATTTTTCCGCTGCGTTTAATTTGCATTATTCTGCTTAAAACCCAACAGTGGTATCAGAGCCACTTGTATATTCGATTGATTCAAATATTTTATATATGTATGTGATATATATATTATTCTGTTGATCGATTTGTATGTTGATACTTGGAGATTGATTTCGATTTTAAGTGTTAAAAACGAATGAATTTATGTGATAAAACGAGATTAACTTGGTAATATTAATTTGGTATTTTAAGGGCTACGAAATTACATTATGTTAATATGATTAACGAACTCAATTAAGTGTTAATGTGATTAACTAAAGGTATTAATATGTTTAATACGAAATTATTTATGATGGTATTCTGTGTTTACTAAATTGTTTAATGTGATTAAACGACGGCTGATATGATTAGCAAAATCGTTTTTTCATACATACAGAATAGAGTTTTTGGGCAAAAAATTGTTAATAAGATTGACAAAATAGAAAAAGTTTCGCGGGGCGCTATCCCTACGAACCCCGGGACATGATATGAATAATATATGATTTATTATGTTTATGTATGATGTCTTTGCATGGTGCATAGCATGGCCAATTGAACTTTTTTATGGATGAATTTTATTTTATCTATTTAAGGGTTTGTAATTTTAAATACGACCTGCGTGTCGTTTATTCAGTTGTAATCTTTATTTTATTCAATAGTTGTAGTAGAATATCTTTGTATTTATTATTGTAATGAAGACAAAGAGCAACAATGGAGATCAATCCAAGTCCATGGCGATGGAGGTGCAAGATGGAAGATTTTGATCAGGTCCATTCTCACACCTAGGATTGACCTTTGGTCTTCATATTGGCTTATGGGGATCAATGTAGATTTGGCCATGCTATGACACGGTTTTATATATATTATGCATATATTCTTAGTATGTGATGCGATGAATGTTTATATATGTGTATGAGATGGCATGTATGAATTGATGCATGATGTATATAAATAATTAGACATCATAAGTTAAAATTAAATCCCTCACCATAATTTTAAGTCATATGCCACCCATTATTAAAACACTTGTCAAGACTAAGATCACCAAAATGTGGGTTCTGCCAAAGCGAAGTACATTAGGTTATCCTAGTAAGGCAAGATGAGTAATGGTGCTACTCATATATTTAAAATGGTTAGACTTACTTAGGCTGCCAAAACGGTTTTGGGCCTAAGGGCATAAGATGGGATTATAACATACCGGGACATATGATGTCAAAATCCCATAAATGATCTAAGAGTTATATAAGATATAATTGGTAAACGAGCTACCTACCTAAATAACTTAATGATAAGCGTCATGCCAAAGCTGACTTAGAGTTAAGTGAAATATGGATCTTAGCCCACTAAAATTATTATAATTATTGTAATTATTATTGAGGGTTATTATTTTAGTGGGAGTTTATAAGAAAACCTAAAATGAAATTGGTACTAATATAATTTATCTTGCATGTTTGTAGATTAATGGCATCAAATAACACTTCTGCTATGTCACTGCAATCGGTCCTTGAGAAGGACAAACTTAAAGAAACTGGCACAAACTTCCTTGACTGGTTCAAAAACTTGAGGATTGTCCTTAAGCAAGAAAGGAAATTGTATGTGCTGGATGAGCCTATTCCCAATGAGCCACCTGCTGATGCCACAAGGGCAGTCAAAGAGAAATTCAAGAAACATGTTGATGATTCTGTGGATGTTGGCTGTCTAATGTTAGCTACCATGGCTCCAGAGCTTCAGAAGCATCTGGAAAACATGGAGGCTTATGAGTTGAGTACTCATCTCAAGCAAACATTTCAACAGCAGGCTAGGCAAGAAAGGTATGAGACTACCAAAGCTTTGCATTCTTGCAAAATGGCTGAAGGTGCTTCAGTTAGCTCTCATGTTTTGAAAATGAAGGGCTATATTGATCACCTTGAGAAGCTTGGATTTCCCCTCAGTTTGGAACTGGCAACGGATTTGATCCTTAATTCATTGCCTGATAGTTATGACCATTTTGTCATGAACTACAACATGAATAATATGGAGAAATCAATAGCTGAGCTACATGCCATGCTCAAAACAGCTGAGCAAAGCATAAGCAAAAAACCTGGCCATGTTCTGATGGTCAACAAAGGAAAAGGCATGAAAGTCAAGGGTAAGGCTAAGGCTAAGCCAAAAGTTGGTGGTAAGCCTAAGCCCAAACCCAAGCCCAAGGCTAAACCTCAAAAGGAAGGAGTTTGCTTCCACTGCAATGAACCTGGTCATTGGAAGAGGAACTGCAAGCTTTACCTGGAAGAATTGAAGAAGAAGAAGAGTGGTGAGACTACTCTTTCAGGTATTTATGTTATAGAGATTAACTTATATACTTCTAATTCCTGGGTATTAGATACTGGATGCGGATCTCACATTTGTACTAATGTGCAGGGACTCAAAAGGAGTAGGCAGCTGAAAAGGGGTGAAGTGGACCTACGAGTTGGAAATGGAGCAAAAGTTGCTGCTCTAGCTGTAGGATCTTATGAGTTGACTTTGCCCAATGGGCTTTTGTTAGTTTTGAACAATTGCTATTATGTTCCTAGTTTGAATAGGAATATTATTTCAGTTTCAAGTTTGGATGATGAAGGTTTTTCTTTTCTTATTAAGAATAATAAATGTTCTATTTATTATGATGATATGCTTTATGGTATTACTGATTCATATTGTGGGCTTTATGTCCTAAACCTAGAAACATCCAATAATCATGATATTTATAACATAACTACAAAGAAATCCAAACCAAATGATTTAAATTCAACATATTTATGGCATTGTCGCCTTGGTCATATAAATGAGAAACGCATAGCTAAACTCCATTCAGATGGACTTTTGCAATCATTTGATTTTGAATCATTTGAAAATTGTGAATCTTGTTTATTGGGCAAGATGACAAAGGATCCTTTTACTGGACATAGTGAAAGGGCCACTGACTTATTAGGCCTTGTACATTCTGATGTATGTGGCCCATTAAGCATAAATGCCAGAGGAGGATTTCATTACTTCATTACATTCACAGATGATTTCAGTAGATATGGCTATGTCTATCTAATGAAACATAAACATGAATCATTTGAAATGTTTAGAACCTTTCAAAATGAAGTACAAAATCAACTTGGTAAAACTATTAAAGCACTTCGATCTGATCGAGGTGGTGAATATTTGAGCCAAGAGTTTGATGATCATCTAAGAGATTGTGGAATTGTCTCACAATTAACTCCACCAGGAACACCACAATGGAATGGTGTATCTAAAAGGAGGAATCGAACTTTATTAGATATGGTTCGATCTATGATGAGTCAAACAGATCTTCCATCATCCTTTTGGGGTTATGCATTAGAAACAGCCGCATTCACTTTGAATCGAGTTCCATCTAAAGCGGTTGAAAAGACACCATATGAGATATGGACTGGGAAAATTCCTAATTTGTCTTTTCTAAAGATTTGGGGCTGTGAGGCTTACGTCAAACGACAAGTCTCAGATAAATTAGCACCAAAATCTGATAAATGTCTTTTTGTGGGATATCCAAAGGAAACTAAAGGATATTACTTTTATAATCCTTCTGAGAACAAAGTGTTTGTTGCTCGAAATGGTGTCTTTCTAGAAAAAGAATTCATTTCTAAAAGAACCAGTGGGAGTAAAGTACAACTTGAAGAAATTCAAGAACCACAAGAAAACATTGAACCATTGGTGGAAACTCAACAAGTTTCACAACCTGTTGTGGAACCTGTACCTGTTACACAAGTACCACGTAGATCTGATAGGATACGACTTCAACCCAAGAGATATGGATTTCTCGTGACAGATAGTCGTGAAGTGATGCTCATGGATCAAGATGAGCCTACTACCTATCAAGATGCCATGTCAGGTCCGGAATCTCAGAAATGGCTAGAAGCCATGAAGTCTGAGATGCAATCCATGTATGATAATCAAGTTTGGAACTTAATTGATCCACCTGAAGGAATTAAAACCATTGGGTGCAAATGGGTTTTCAAAAAGAAAACTGACATGGATGGCAAAGTAAATACCTTTAAAGCAAGACTTGTTGCAAAAGGATTCAAACAAACTCATGGTATTGACTATGATGAAACCTTTTCACCAGTCGCAATGCTTAAGTCTATAAGAATTCTTATTGCCATTGCTGCATATTATGACTATGAGATATGGCAAATGGATGTCAAAACAGCGTTTCTTAATGGAAACTTATTTGAGGATGTGTACATGACACAACCTGATGGTTTTGTCCAACCTAAGAATTCTAAGAAGGTATGTAAGCTGCAAAGATCCATTTATGGATTGAAGCAAGCTTCTCGGAGCTGGAATCTTCGTTTTGATGAAACAGTCAAAGAGTTTGGGTTTATAAAAAATGAGGATGAATCTTGTGTATACAAGAAGGTTAGTGGGAGCGTTGTGATGTTTCTTGTGTTATATGTCGATGACATATTACTCATTGGAAATGACATCCCTATCATGCAAAAGACAAAAGAATGGTTAGGAAAATCTTTTTCACTGAAAGATTTGGGCGAAGCTGCTTATATCCTCGGGATTAAGATCTACAGGGATAGATCTAAAAGGATAATTGGTCTGAGTCAAAGCACTTATATAGATAAGGTGCTAAATAGATTCAGTATGCAAAATTCCAAGAGAGGATTTTTGCCAATGTCTCATGGCATTACTCTTAGCAAGACTCAATGTCCAATGACATCTGATGAGCGAGATCGCATGAGTATGATTCCTTATGCTTCGTCTATAGGATCAATCATGTATGCCATGTTATGCACTCGACCAGACGTTTCGTATGCTTTGAGCATGACGAGCAGATACCAGTCAGATCCCGGTGAAAGTCACTGGACAGCTGTTAAGAATATTCTTAAGTACTTAAGAAGAAGTAAGGATGCATTCTTAATATATGGAGGATTGGAAGATGAGCTAGTAATAAATGGTTATACAGATGCAAGCTTCCAATCTGACAAAGATGACTTTAGATCGCAGTCAGGATATGTATTTGTGTTAAATGGAGGTGCTGTAAGCTGGAAAAGTTCTAAACAAAGCACTGTCGCTGATTCTACAACAGAAGCTAAGTATATAGCAGCATCAGATGCAGCTAAAGAAGCAGTATGGATCAAGAAATTCATTGCTGAATTGGGAGTAGTACCTAGTATCAGCAACCCAGTGGATCTTTATTGTGACAACAATGGTGCTATTGCACAGGCTAAGGAGCCTAGATCTCACCAGAGATCAAAACATATACTCAGGCATTTTCATCTCATTCGAGAAATAATTGAGAGAGGAGACGTCAAGATATGCAAAGTACCTACTGATGATAACATCGCTGATCCACTTACCAAAGCTCTCCCACAAGCCAAACATGATGGACATACTAGGTCAATGGGTATTAGATATATGTATGATTGGGCCTAGTGCAAGTGGGAGATTGTTAGTGGTTATGCCCTAGGCCAAACATTTGGACCTTGATGTAATCAATACATTTTCATTTATATAATGGTTTTCTTCACATTGAAATTATTGGCATGTTACATTATTGTAATGTTTATGAATAACAATGTTATTCATGTTGTCCCTAGTCGTTTATCAATAAAGGGTATAAAGATAAATTAAGACTAGTATAGATTTGCATTGATAATCATGGGATGATTATATATGTTGATATAAATCAAATCTATAGGTACTTGCTAGAGAATAAAGTATTGGATAGACCCAATATAAGATCAATTCATGGGATAGTGTCATAAGTGATCTTATAATAGATATGTTATTGAATCCTTTGACCTGAGGTTATCATAGTTTCCTACATAAGGATCATTATGTTTTGACATAATCAAACGTTATCTTTAATCGGATAATTATAAAGTTTATGATCGGACATAATGAGAATTATGTGGAGGAAAGTGAATAATCAAGATGGAATTTGTCCCTCTTATGAGAGAGATATCTATTGGGCCCCTCGATGAGTAGGACTATAAAATGCATGGCCGTGCTCAAATGAATTGATAGTGTGATCAATGTCATTTGATTTTATCAGTCTACTTAGTGATCGAGAAATTATATGTTTGAACAATTTAAGTTTGACATGGACCATGACTTATGTTCGAACAAGATATCGTGTGACAAAAGGATAATAACATGTTCTATTGACAGGTTAAAATCGGACTAACGATATTTATATTATTTGGGTAGTCATAATGTCTTGCTAGAGACCAATTATGACTTGTGGGCTTATTATGGGATAAGGCCCACTGCCAACATAATATAAACCTATTGGGTCACACACCAAGACCAAAATGAACAATATGGATTTTATTGGGCTATTGGGCTATTATCTCTTGTTATTAACTCTTATCAAAACTCAATTTCCGTTTTTCAAAAGGAATGAGAGTTTTAAGGTGGTTAAAAACATTGGATACCAACATTGGATACCAACATAGGATACCCTAGCTAGCATAACTTATTATTGAGAATAAGAAAGATTTACTCTAGCTAATTTTCTGAAGAGAGAAAAATACAGCTACCATTGTTCTTCTTTGAAAAAGAAGAAAATCATAAAAATCCATTAGTATCTAAAGGGAGCTAGCACTCCTGCAACTTTGGTTCATTTTGATCGTGCGTGTGGATACCAGTAGAGGACGTTCGTGTTAAAGGCAACGTCTTCAGTTCGATTTAAAGGTGTTTAATTCAGCTTCCCACACAGAAAAGGTTAGTAAATCTTATCACTTCCATTTGAATCAATCGAAATACATGGATCCTGTTTTCGGGTTTTATTTTTTCGCTGCGTTTAATTTGCATTATTCTGCTTAAAACCCAACATTCACGTGCTAGGCCTTAAAGGCATTGGGCTTCTAGGACTCTCAGCCCATGCTCCTTGTTGGATCTTGGGCTGAGCTTGACTTCGGCCCAAAAAATAAATGATAATTTGGGTATTATCACTAATTAATAAATATTTATATTTGTAAGAAAAATATAAATAAAATTAAATATAAAAAATATAAATATTCAGGGATATTTTAGTATTTTTTTATTTTAGGGGCTAGGGGTGTGCAAAACCTAAACCGACTAGACGGACCCAAACTACCTGACCAAAACAAGCTATTTGGATAGGGTTATTCGGGAGGTACGGGTTGTCGGGTTGGCTGAATGAAGGTAGTTCGGGTCGGGTTAAAACCCCACTAAACTCGACCCGACCAAATAACATCATATATAAACCCAAAAAAAACCCATTCCTTCAGATTTCTCTCTCCCTCTTTCTCGATTTCTCTCAAAAATCAAAATCCCTAACTCCCAAATAGCATCTGCCCTAGCGCCGCCTGAGATCGCCACCACTTCTTGCCACTGCCGGTCGCCGTCGCAGCTCTCCACCTCCTGTCGCCACCGGAAGTAAGTATCTACTCACTCTATTTTCTTTTAGGCATTGTTTTTACATTTTCTTTGTATGTGATTTCTTTGTGTTGCAATTTATTTATATTGGATTTTGTTAGGATTTCTTTGTTGGGTTACGATTTTGTTGGTCTTTTTGTTACTGTGTTAGTGTGTTGGGATTTCGCCCATTTCTTTGTATGCAATTTTGTTACTGGGCTAGCAGATTGTTTTTTTTTTAAATGACATACATATCCTGCATCCCATTATTTTATTATGTCAGTTTTCTTATATACTAAAATTGTATCTGACTTCAAAAAAGAAAGTGTGTGTGTGTGTGTGTATGTATATATACGTATGTATGTGTGACGCGCGCCGAACCTAACAAAGGCCCTCTTTGAACCCACTTTTAGGGCTCGAGGGATTGGTTCGCGTCCTTTTTTTTTATCTTGGGCATCATGAGTCATTTTGGATGCCTCATTCCCAATAGAACATTAGAAATGATCATCTAGTCTCACGACGCCTTTAAGCACCTTTGAGGTATTTTGGAGTCGCCACCCAATTTATGAGAAATTGGGAAAAGTCTCTAACCTCTATTGGTCTAAACTAGAGATGGTGTTCGGAACTTCACTCTTATTAATGACTTAAATCAAGTTTATAATTAAGTTTTTAAGAAATTAAAATTCCATCTCTCATCTCACGCGATCATGCATTGAATTTAAAGCGCATTGCACGCATATTAGAAAGCAATTAAATAAAGCGATAAAGAAATAAATAAATTACATGTAAAAAATTGGGACAGAACAATCCCCTAAAAATAGTAAAGCATCAAAGAATAAAATTTGCCCCAAAATTAATTACAAGGGCCCGAATGAAAGAATAAACATATACAAAATAATTAAAATGCGTCATACATAAATCGGGTCATTTATTGGATGTTAGGAACATTGGTTCCTTTTTGTTAACTTAAAAAGAATAGAGAACTATTTTTTGGGTATTGATTGAGAAAACCGGGATGAGTGATCCCATTTTATGAAAATTAGTTCTCTATTTGATAGTGAGATTTTATTGGTTAAAATAGGAGATTGGTTCATTTTATTAATAAAAATTCCAAATTATTAATTACTGTAAAAAATATGATTTTCTATAATACGAACGGGTATAAAATACATTTTTACATACAACACAACATAATAATAATAATAATAATAATAATAATAATAATAATAATAATAATAATAATAATAATAATAATAATAATAATAAAAAGAACTACAACAATTAAAATGCAAACCCTCAATTTGATGGTCTTTAATTCTCCGATCCTCTACCCCGTGTGCAAACATGACTCACATAGATAAACAATTTTGAGGCAACAAAACAAAAATAAAATGAATGTTAGTAAAGTAAATTAAATAATTAATGTAATATGAACAAATAAATTAATTGAATAATATAATTAAAACAATTAATAAATCAATTAAATAATAATCAATTAAACTAATCAAATATAAACACTTAATTAAATAGAAATAATTAGATATAAAACAATTGCATGCAAGAAAATGAAGAAAAGCAAAAGAACGGAACAGTGCAGAAAACACAGCTGTGTTTCCTCAGCAAGGCACCGGGCAGTGTAGAAACACAGCTATGTTTCTTACGGGACACAGCTGTGTTTCTTACAAAACACAGCTATGTTTCCTCAGTAAGGCGCCGGACAGTGTAGAAACACAGCTGTGTTTCTGCTCTGTCACGCAAAAAACACCGTTCACCAGAAGAAAACACTGGTTTTAATTTTAAAAAGCTAAAATCCATAAATCTAAACCATATGGCATGCATTACTAACGATAAAACAACTTAAATTAAATTCATACCAATTACAGCAATCAAAGAACAGTAAACAGAAGGCAATATACAGCAGCAACTAATGGATTGAATCAACCAAAACACAATAGGAGGAGAGTAACTGGGCCAGATTACATGCATTTACGTTCAGACGGTCGGGTAGGACAAGAAAAACAAAAAGCTGAAGGGGTGAGGGATCGGACGTGCACAACTCGTGCATGTATCGCACGAGTCGTGCAATGCATGCACGACTGCATGCACGAGTCGTGCAATGCATGCACGACTCGTGCACGCATCACAAATCGTGCAATGTGTGCACGTCTCGTGCATGCATTACACGAGTCGTGCAATGAGAGCACGACTCGTGTGCTCACTGCACGGGTCGTACAGTCCGATCGGGAAATAGAGGGACAATTCGACGTGAAAGACTGGGCAAAAAACAGAGGGACAATTCGATCGGGAAACCAATAGTACGATCCGCTCGGGAGGTTACAATTTCAACAAAACAAGGACACGACTCGATCGGCAGGTCACGACTCGGACAAAACAAAGACACACCCAAACAACATAAAAAAATAGGGATGAATAGAGTAACCTCAACAAACTTGACAAACGCGTAGAACATGCATAATTAGAATAACAATCATGCTGATAAATCATAATAAATATTTAAAATTCATATTTGATGACAAACAACAACAAACTCGCAACAAATGGATTATCACAATCAAACAACCAACTAAACAAAGTATGTACAACGAGAAAAAATAATAGGTAAAACCAAGCAGAAAAAAAAAAGAAAGAAGAAGAAAGAAAGAAGAAACAAAAGAAAGAAAGAGGTAGTGATTCCAGTATTTACCCTTAGATATAGATGTTAGATTGCAAGATGAAGAAGCTCTGGTTTTCCTCTTTGCTTTTCAAAAAAAGGAAGTTAAAACAACAACTAAAAACCTTCAATGGAAATTACATTGAAGAAAAAGAAGCAAAATGATGGACTTTCAAACGTTAAGAAGTCGTTTCTTTTTCTCAAAACAAATCTCAGAATGTTTTTTTTTTTGTTCCTTTCTTCCTCTCCAAGCTTTTCTCTCTGTCCTTTCTTTCTTTTTTGATTTCGGCCTCTAATAATTCCCCCCCCCCCCCCCCCCCCGCTTCAGTTTTTCAACTCCTCTTTTAATATCTCAGACAGGATTAGGTAAACAAATCTTCCCGAAAAAACGGAGAAGGGACGTGCTGGAGCATAGGGCGCGTGAGGCAGGTGAGATGAAATGGGTCTCAAGTGGTGAGGCTGCATCTCACCAACGTGAGATGGGCCTCACAAACGTGAGGCTTCATCTCGCATGGGAGAGATGGGCCTCACACCACAGGCCCTCAGCAAACCCTCAAATCTGCATTTTTTTTTAAATGAAAAGCATTTCCGAGTAAACCATCACTTCCATTTGTCTTTTGCCTGTGAACAGGTATCATTTTCATCACTGGGTAACTTCGGTCTGAACTTTCTCAGGACCCGGTGTCTACAGTATGTATGTATGTATGTATTTTTTAATTTTCAAGTCTCTCGTTGTAATGTTCTTTTTTTAGATAGATTGCAATCATTTCATGGGACCTTTTGGGATGAGGATCATCTATTTTTCTTGTGAGCTCACATTTTTGGCATTTGGAAATCATTGATGAATATTGTAGTTCCAATATATGGTGCATCTGTAAAAAAGTTCACTAGTTGTTCGTGAATTAATTCAAGATTGAAGATGGTGGCTTCATGAACTTTGATATTTATTCTTATTATTAATTATTATGTAATATAAGTTTCAAGAATTTTTAAATTTTTAGTTTTTTTGTAATTTTTTAATATTTTATTATGCTGGTGAACATGTTACATGAATGTTTTCATAGTTTTAGAGGGTTTTAATTATAAATGTAAATTAATTTTTATTTTTTTATATATTAAATTTGGGCAAATCAGGTTAGTTAGGTCGGGGCCCGAAAATAGTCGGGTTTGTCGGCTCGGACCCCTAGTTATAATAAGGATCGGTTCGGGGGAGGATTTGGGGTCTTTTTCGAGTTGATCAGGTTCGGTGTGGGTTGACCCGAACCCGACCGATGCACAGCCCTATCAGGGGCATTTTTTTTTCAAAATTAACTATAGGGGCATTTTAGTACCCTGAAAATAACTTCAGGGGCATTTTAATACCTTTGTACATTTTGAATTAAAATACACATGGTGTTGACATGGCATATTTTGCCACGTGTCAATGCCATGCCAACGCCGTTAACACCCGACTTAACTGCAGCTAAACAGAGGGGTAAATTTGTCCAGGTTTTGTAAGTTGAAGGGCATTTTGCTTTGAAAAAAATGACAAGAGCATTTCAGCTCATTTCAAACAAGTTGGATGGCAAATCAATACCTTTTCCCTTTTGGTAATGTAGGCTCCTTCTATTGGCTTCTTATCTCTAATTGATATTATTTGCTCGACAGCTTGTAATGCATTAATTAATTCTGCAATTATTATTTTTGAGAGGTCTTTTGAATCTTCAAGTGATTAAATTTTTGATTCAAACCTTTTAAGCAAACTCGCAAAAAATATTTCAACAACTTTATCATCTGGAAACTCTTCACCAAACAATTTGATTTTGTTAGCAATTGCCATGAGTTTGTTAACATACTCCTTATATAGTATTTTGGTCGGGTTCGGATTGTGGGAGTTTTAAACCGACCCGAAAAATCTGAATATTAAGTACCCAATCCGACCATAATTACCCGAATAGCTAATTCGTAGGGATATGCAAAACCCGAACCGACCCGATTAACCTGATCCGAAATAGCTGTTTGGGTATGGTTATTCGGATAGTTAGGGTCGGGTCGGGTGTTAGGAATTTTTGAATTTCGGGTCGGATTGGGTTAAAATCTTCAAAACCCGAACCCGACCGAAATATTATATATACTTCTTTTTTTTTTCCAGTCCCACTCCCACTCCCACACAAACACAACTCTCTCTCCCTCTCCCCTTCTTTTCTTCGATATGCCCTTACCCCTCTTTCTTCTTCTTCGATCTGGCGTTTTATGTTCTCTCTTCTTCTTCTTCTTCTTCTTTTTCCTCTTCTTCTTCTTCTTTTCTTCTTCGATCTGGCCTTTTATCTTCTCTCTTCTTCTTCTTCTTCTTCTTTGATCTACTTCTCCTCTGTCTCTCTTTTCTTCTTCTTCTTCTTATCCAATCTGCCTCTCCTTTCCCCTCTCTCTTCTCCTTCGATCTACCTCTCCTCTCTCTCTCTCCTTCTTCTTCGATCTTGCTTCTCTCTTCTTTTTCTTCGTTAAGATATGCTGTTTTGATTTTTTTTTTTTACTGAAGATATGGATTTTGTCTTAGATTTGGTCAGATTTGATTTTTTTTGGCTGAGATATATGTGTTTTTTGCATAAATTTGGTTTCTTTTTAATTTTTTTTGGTTGGATCTTCCCAAGTAAGAATGTTTGTAGGATTTTTCAGGATTTCCTTGAATAAAATTTTATGGGTTTCAAGATTACTTTTAATTTTTTGGATTTTCTGGGTTTTCAGATGCTTTTAATTTTCTAGATTTCAATTTCGGGTGGTTCGGTTCGGAGCCCGAAAAATTTTGGATAGTTCGGTTCGCGACACTTCTATGAGTTAGGGTCGGTTCGGGTAATGATTTGGATAAAAGTTCGGGTTAATCAGGTTCGGTTCGGGTTGACCCAAACCCGACCAATGCACACCCCTACTAATTCAGATCGAATTTCTCGAGTTCAACGGGTCGGATCAAATTTTGCACGCCCCTACTTTGCCGCCATAGTGCCGTAGTAAATAGAAGAAAAAATGGAATTTATTTGGGCCTTTCTACTCGAAATAAAGGGATAAGTCAGAAATCCAAAATAAATGTCTAATAGGCAACTTATTACCTTTTAACCCAAAAGGAAAAAAAAAATTGCGTAATTAAATTAAATTGCAAATGTTTCCCCTTCATAAAAATAAAATAAAAAATTGCAAATGTTAGTCCCAACTTAATTAGTTGACTGCTTGAAATTATAATTCACAGAAACGTCAAAATGGGTATGACATGCTCAAGTTAATAATATTAGTACAAGGAAGAGCAGCAGACTATATTTTAAGGTTTAATTTCGTTGATGTAAGAAGATTGTCTGGCATTGATGAATTCCATTATGGTTGATCCGTCACCGTGTTTGACAACTCTCCCATTTTCCATGTAGAAAGCACCATCCGCATACTCAAGTTCTTCCAACCGATGGGTCACCCATAATGCTGTAATTTCTCCGGATGCACTCACAGAATTCTTCACTGCATTTATCACTCCAATCTAGAGAGAGAAGAGAAGGGTAATGTTTACACCTGATCAGTACGCAATCAGTTGCAAATAACAGTGTCAAACTGATCATTCAAAGCATCATACCTGATCATTTTGGTCCAAGAATGTTGTCAGTTCATCCAACAAAAGCACTTTGCATGCTTCTGCAAGAGCACCTGCGATTGCAACCCTCTGCTTTTGACCACCACTCAGAGTTTGAACTGGCCTCTGATGAGTGCAGAAGAAGGTAATTATATAACATATATGCAATGAGAAAATGTCCCAAAAGCTATGTAATACACGACCCTACTTGCATGTAGGTTGACATGCCCACAGAATCCAGAGCTTTTGACACTCTTTGCCTAATTTCATCCTCAGTCATATTGAATTTCCCAAGGCCAAACGATACATCAGCTTCTACTGTAGGCATAACAACCTGAAATGAGGAACTTTATCAATTCTATGCATGTCTACCACATCCAAGCTGCTGTTTAACTTCACAAACAAATCTTCCTTTCTGGAAATTTAATTGTTAGCCGTATATTTCTAAACAACACTTGGATCACATACAAGACTCAGGCTTTGCCTGTGTTGACATATATATAATGCATCATACACTATCAACCTACTCCTAGAAAAATAAGATAGTGGGAGACTGGGATAGAATGAAGATAGTCTAGATAGAAGAGTATTGGGGGAAAAAAGAGAATGAAGAGGATGATCATGTAAAACAAAGAAAAGTGAATAAACCATTTCTGTTTGTTGCTTCACACTATCAGGTTGGCCAGGAAAGTTGGAGATAGCTAAATATGTCAAAGCACAACATCTATTCTCTAGTCATCTTAACTATACATCGATCAAAGCCAAACAATGCTTGCTCATAAGTTATCAATTAACTGAACAAGTAAAAACCATTCAAATTAGGAAGCTCAAGGATGGTTCTTTGGCTGGGACCAAAGCAGGTGTATGCCACAGGGCTTGGAAGAGCCCTGTACTTAGGCACACCTTTGACAACAATGACAACTACATAATTGTACACATTCATCCTTCTACTTTCCTAGATTAAAAGTAAAACCACAAAGCCAATTGCAAATCTTGAAGCTCATAAACGAAATTGAATCAAATCAAATACTTCCTTATTATCACATGATAAATTTATATATTTCAATCTATTTCGAATGATGATGAAACCCAAATGTATAAACTACAAGAAATGGCTTGTCATAATAGAATTATGATGCCCAAAATCCCAGACGTAGCTCTTGCAGTATGATGAATTCATTTTCCACACAGTTGAACAAAGCTAGAAAGCAAAAGATATATAAACAAATTTATGAGAAGAGAATCAGGAGACACAACCTGGTGGTCTGGATTTTGGAAGACAAAGCTCTTTGGCCTTTTTACATGCAATGCTCCACTTGTTGGGAGTAAAAGACCAGCAAGGATCTGCCCAATTCACAAAATAGAGTGTCCTTATTATTTATTAGTCTGCACAAACCCATATCATTAGATTCTTATTGATCTCAATACCTATTTACTTTTAGTACAATGGGCTTCAGTGAAGGAAAATTAAAATCCCATTACAGAATGATAGTGAAATTTGAATTTACCTTCAAAAGGGTAGATTTCCCACAGCCATTGGGTCCAAGAAGCATCCAAAGCTGTCCAGTAGGAACCCGTAGGGAGCAGTCCCTAAGTATGGGAACTGATTTCCCTTGCCTTGTTTTGAACGAGAAGCTGAGTTTCCTACCTTCAATTGCAACCTTCTCAGTAATGTTGCTCCTGCACACATAATATGATTTGTAAGTACGATCTAACAGTTAAAAGAAAAAATACAAACCCACAATCTGTTTGAAGAAATGCCTAGTAGAGAGAGAATATTTGCACCTAGCGAGAGTAGAGCGAAGACAGGGAATACGAGCAGAGGCACAAACAACAGCAGTAATATCCATTTGCAAACAAAAAAGCCTCCACTGTCAGTTCTTAGTCCGCTGGCCTTCTGCTGAATTTTTATCCTCTTTTTTGGGCAATGGACAAAACACCATGTTTAGCAATGCTTTCAGAACCAGACTGGATGTCGAACTGGTGTGCTAACTGGTTCATGGTTCAACTGGGTTTTTGCTTTTTTTTTTTTTAAAAAAAATACGATTATTCATAAAAAAAATTGAAAAAATAGTATCAACAATAGTATATAAAAAAAGTAAAAATATATTCAGAAATATATTACTCATTTGCATAGGGACAACATAGAGCCAAAAAATTCCAAACACATATCACAAACTATAGAGTTAAAATATGCATCCTTTTAAGGGAGAGAAATTAATTTCACTATAGTTGCTGTGAAATGAAAAAGAGAAGCAACTTTAAGGGAGGAGTTTAATAATTTTCCAACTTGATCCCCATTTGCTTCACACAATAGGACGCAAGATAACAATGATCGAAACACATTGTTTGTTAGCTTCTTCATTGGTTATGTGATATCAATTCTCTATTGCTCATTTTTCCATCATCTAGCAAGTTTTATCTTGAAAATTCATTCTTTAAAAATCAATATTAACTAAAAACTGCACACCAAATTGCATAAGCATAGCATAAAATTTCTCTAGTAAGAGCAAAAGAAAAGAAAAAAAAAGGATAGAAAATTTATATAAACTGATATACACACTACACCAAGTCATCAAGTACTGATTCAGAAAATCAATATAAATAGAGGAAAAAAATAAATTGACAGTGTAATACTATAGCTGAATTAATCAAACTATTATTATCCTAGAAATAAACTCCTACGCAATACCACATCCATGGTGCATGACAAATTCTTAATACAGGCACTTTTGTTTAAAAGAATAAAAAACTGTTGGCGTGATCACAATAACAATTAAATATTGCACATTTTTATTCCCTTTTCATTTTTCTCTTTTTCCTTCCACCTTGTCTACAATAATAATTCTGATGAAGAACATCTATGAAGATATCAAATTGCTAACTGATATACTCCAGGCAAGCATAAATCATGAGATTAATTATCAAAAACATCCAAACAGGTTTTGCAATCATACATGTTATGCCCACTTAAGATATAATCAGTTCAAACAATCAAATAAATTTTGATCAGAGGTTTAAAGAGAGAATTCATTCAAGTCGAACAGAGGAATTTGGACCCAATGGTCAGAAGAAACAATAATTTCTGCAACCATAGCCAAGTATATCCAAATGCAAGTATTCAGCCCTAACATTCTTTTATTCTGTGAATTAGAGCAGCAATACGCTTATTCAAAAATCACAAATTTTATCCCAATTGATGGCTGTTTCAAAAATCAACTTCGACAACTATAGCTATTTCACGACTCATGGCTTATAAGATAAGAACACTTTGCGCAGAACTTAGATACAGAAAACGGAAAAAAAAAAAAAAAAAGCTTATAAACATATACCTACCAGAAAACGGGGGAAGTTGGTCGGCGACAGAGCTTTGATCGATGACCGGCCAAGGAAACTCCGGCGATGACGAATGGGTGAATGAAGAACAGAGGGAGGTAGGAAAGGGAAATCGCAAAGCAGAGATACAGAAGCGATTTTGGCAATTTGGGGGCTTTTGTTGAATTTTTTCTTAAAAAGAAGCTAAATATGCTTAACCACCCGTTGGAACAGAGAGCGAGTTGTCCTGCTCCATCTTAACACGCGCGCCAACAATACGCGCGCGTTTCTCATCTACAAATCCTTAGGTGGAACCCACCTCTCACAACCGTTGATTTGATTTATAATCTAACCAATGGATACGGATTGCAAGTACACTTGTTTTGCCTGTTTGCACGTAAAGGCAGTAACGTTACAGACCGGTTCACTTATAAAAAAAAATTGCTCTCTTTTTTATAAAAGTTTTTCACGTATAAGAGAAAATAAGAGTTATGTTTATTTTAGTTAATTTTTTAAAATAGATATAAAAAAATTATTTTTTAAAATAAAAAAGAGATTAAAAAATTAATAAAAAATATTTTTTAAATTTTCTGAATCATTTTAATATATATATATATATATGTGTGTGTATACATATATACATGTGTGTGTATATATATACACAAACATACATATATATGTATATGTAAATATAAATGTATAAGTGTATGTATGTATGTACTTACATACGTACGTACGTACGTACGTGTATACACATATATATATATATATATGTATATGTATATGTATGTGTTTGTATGTGCATACATACATATGTATATGTATATGTATCTATGTATGTATGTATGTATGTATATATATCTATACATATACACACACATACATATACATGTATATGCATGTGTTTGTATGTGCATATATACATATGTATATATATATGTGTACATATATATACATACATACATACATATGCATATACATGTATATGTATATGTATGTGTTTGTATTTGCATACATACATACATACATACATGTATATGTGTGTATTTATATACATATGTATGCATGTATGTGTGTGTATTTATATGTACATATATACACATATATATATATATATAAAATAAATAATCTAATTATCCATTTATTGATAAATGAATACGTTTTTTAAATTTTTTATAGAAAATAAATATTTTAATTTTTTTTAAAAAATAAAAAATTATTTTTTGTAAGTAAATTCACCTTATGTTTTCTAAGTTGGATACGAGAAAATCACTTTCTTTTACGTTCTAGGAAAAAGGCAAAAAAAAAAGAAAGAAAAAAGGTAATCTTTTCTTTGGAATCTTCCAAGAGTTCCTACCTATTTCTCATCTTTGATGTGTTTTATAGTATTTTCTAAGATTTGCTTCCCATTTCTTAACTTTTGTAGGAAAAAAGTAAAAAAAAAAAACGCTTCCTATTTGATTGGTAAGAAACTAAACCAGCATTCGGGAAAAATAAAGTTAGGATTTTTCTTGCCTACATAAGTATTTTCCATGATGTTAACTGATACATATATGAAGTATTGTCCCTTTCTTCTTCTTTTTTTTTTTTTTTTTTTTTTCGCTTCTCTCTTGCTTAGTTTTCTTTGCTCTTTGATTTAGGGTTCTTGTTGCGCCTCTCATTTTTCTGGTTCCAATACTTTTTTTTTTCCAAAATGCTTTTATTTTTGTCAAATGATATAGTCTTAAGGCTCATATTTATTCAACTCTAAGCTTGTTTAAGAGAAAATGAGGGAACTTGGAATGGAGGGTTACGAATTTAGTAGGTTGGTATTGTGTTGTAAATAAATAAGTACCACACAAAACAAGATGAGAATATATATATATATATATATATATATATATATATATATATATATATATATATATATATATATATATATATATATATATATATATATATTTCCTTTTCCATTAGTTTTTTTATCTACCAAACAGGGGAATGGAATTTAAGAATATCCGTCTTCCTACATTTCTACTACTTTGATCAAAGATGAATATCTGGAATTATTTTTATGAAAAAATGGTGGTTTGGGATAGCTTTAAGTTTTTTTGGTCTATGGTTTGTCGATGTCTGTCTCAAACCGTTGTATCTATAAGCACTAATGAGTGTTCTATCCATTCTATTTTCATGGATCCCAAATTTCATTTTTCAATGAAGTTTTACAATTTATTGTCAACAGCAATCTCTCATCATTTTGTTTTTTATGTTGTGAATCAGGAAATGGAGAATTTTGGGAGATTAAACATTGGCATTTCCGTTGATGTGCTATCTCTGTTGCCAGCAAAAGATTTGCTGGAATTGAAGTGTATATCTAAAGAGTGGCTTAAACTTATATCAGATAGCTCATTCATCCAGGTTCAGTCCCAAAGAAAAGAGCTACTTTCAGGTTTCTTCTTCCAAGCAAGATTTTATTGGTGCCAATATGCCATTAAAACTATCAACTGCATAGCTATTGACATAGAAGGAGCTGAATTGTAGCAGAAAGTATTTGATTTCCTTCCTCAGGATGTTGTTCTCTTGGCATCCTGTAATGGACTAATTTGCTGCCGGAGTTGTTTTCCTTTCGAACACCCTGCTGTGTTTGTCTTTAACCTTTGAACAAGGAATGGATTACATAGGATTATGCTAGACAAACAAAACACCATTGCTCTTGCTTTTTATCCCTTACAAGACTACTGTGAAAATTCAGCCAATTTCAAACGAGGTTAGAGTTTTGCAATCTGAGACTGAGCATGAGGAATTCTACTTATCATTTGATATATATACTCTTCGAAGATGAAAAGTTGGAAAGTTCCCAAGGAGATATGTTGGTGCAATAGCAATCTTTATAACAACAATGGAGTTTACACCGGTGGTATTTTGCACTGGCTTATTAATGGTGACCAAATCCTCGCTTTTCTTTTGGAGAATGAGTTAGCTTGGTTGATTCCTGCACCACTTCCTGCTACATAATTCAACAGTGTCCCCGAGGCCTGTATTAGCGAATCTGAAGGCCGTTTACACTATGTACTCATCTCTGAAGAAGGAATTCATGTTTGGTGTCTTGAGGACTACTTTGAGTTTAATTGGTCATTGAAGCACTCAAAATCTATTGGAGTCTGGATATGCCCATGACTGCCGATATGGACCCGGATCCATATCTAGATGTGAATTTCATAGATATAAAAAAAGGATTTAATATCTGGTCTCTTAATTAAGAGATTTTTCCCTCAATTAAAGGGATTTAAGATGGGAAGTTACTATATGTAACTTCCCTCTTAAAGGAAAAGGGAAGTTACTACATGTAACTTCCCCCTTAATGCACATTAAAAGGGGTAACTCCCTATTTGGGAGTTAATATTCCCATAATGGTGCATTAAACCTATTTGGAAGAGCCCTATAAATAGGTTAGTTTTCTAATGAGAAAACAAGGAAGAGAATTTTCATATACCGAAACTCTGCCGGTTTTACCTCTCACTGTTTTTCACTTCAAGTGGTTTTTAGACTGTGATCAAGTTGTTGTTATCCCGCTTGTGGATATCTGGCAGACTGGTGATGCCAGAAGGGATCCTTGTTTACGTTTTCGCTATATATCTGCGCTACAAGAGGTAGGTAGCATATTATCCGATTATATTACCTCCATATGTGCATGTGGCATGTTAGTTTTCCTTTATTGGTACCAGAGCCAATATTTTTGGCGTCCTGGCATGTGGCTAAAATCGGATCTAAAATTTTATATGTAAAATTGGTAGATCTAGGATGCATAAACACAATATATTTAATTTTGTGTTAAAATATATATTTGTATATATTTTGCGGATTTAAAATCGTGTATGTGTACAGTAAATCGAGGGAATAAACAAGGGTGTTCAAAACGTTATACTAGATATTGGGATTTGTAAAATTTGACCATACCATTGAAATCACAGACGCTGGAAATCCCCCACCGGTAGAAATTCGGAGCTCAGAATCCGTCGGGAAGGCGGCGTGTGCAAGCCACACGCCGCTAGAAGTTGGGCGCGTGTGTGTGGGCGGTGGCCCACACGCGCACAAATGCGAGTCCACAATGACGCGTCACTGTGGACACGTGGCCCAATCGAATTCTGCCACGTGGCTGACCCAGATCATACTATGTGGCGATGATGTGTCCACGAGGCGCCACGTTGACCAGTCAGGGGGTAACACGTGGACGAATGAATTCATACCACGTGTCGGGCCATGTCAGCACAGTAATGTGTCACTGCTGCCACGTGGCCCAATCAGTTGTTGTCATGTGTCTGACGGGTGTCAGGCCACGTGGCGATGATGTGTCCACCGTTGCCACGTTGGCGATAGGTGGACTAACCAAATTCTGACACGTGTCACGTTGTGATTGTGACACGTGGCAGGACAAGTGGGAGATGCGCGTGGTGTGTGATGGCACGTGGGCACGTCATCCCTCCCTCTGGCGACGCGTGTAGGCACGTGCAGCCTTCTCCGACGACCAAATCAGCTCCAATTTTTTACAGAACCATTTTTCAAAATATTTCTGAGTTTTTGGTTATTTTTCCAAAATTTTTTGATGACCAGAAAATAAATTCTTATTTTTATATTAATAAAAATATTATAAAATTGTGGAAAATGTGTTTTCTGTTTTTAATTAATTTTGAAAAATTTTATTTAAAAATTTTTTGGATCTGTCCTTATTGTTAATTGAAATGTGTTTCAACCATATGAGTTTATACATGAGTGTATTAACTACATTTTATTTCTGTGATGTGTTACAGAGATGGTGATGATAAGGACTCCTATTGTTCTTCGTACTCCTTAGGGTATTGCTCGGATGAATGCAAAAGTGCATGAAATCCAAAATATCAGGATGCGCAAGGATATCCGAGCTGATGACCTTGATGCAATAGTGCATCATATCGTATTTATGAATGAACAGATGCAAGAGTGCATCTGGATAGGTGGTTTGGGCAGAGGAAGAGATAATACTGAGATAATTAAGGTGATGATCGACTCTCTTGAGTATCATCCGGTTCTAAGGAACTTGATGATACATGTGTGAGACTCGGGAGTTGGATCTTATAAATAGGCTATTATCCAGTTTATCTTGAAGGCTACTAAAAGAGGAGTGTACAGGTCGGACACTAAATCTGTGATGGCCTTAAGAAGTGGACGTAACGTGAATTGTCCATGGCTTCGTGAGTGGTCCATAGGTATACCTTCTCTATTGTTCAAGAGGGTCGTTATGTCAACCCCAGTCCATATGAAGATTTTGTGAAATCTTCACTTATTATCTAGTTGACATGTGTGTCAAAGATTTATGAAGTTAGCATTTTTTTTTTATTTAATAAGACTTATGTTTCTTATTACTTTTTGACATGAGTGTCATATTTTGGATTATTGGATTTTAAATATTGGTTGAATGAATGCATTTATTTATTATGTTGGCTTTTAATTTTATAATAAATGTATTTATTTAATTGTTAATTGCCTTGCAATATTTTATGAATAAAATAATTGCATGTTTGTTAAGTAGAGGCTTAATAAATTTAAACCAATATTATTCCCCTCTTAAGTTTTAGAACTTAATAATCCAATAATTCAGATTTACTATGCATGAAATTTTAACTTGTAAGGATGGATATTAGGACTTAGAGGGTAATTGGATACTATTAGTAGCCTTTTCGAATTGAAGCCTAATAGAAAACTTTACTAGGTTTTTATTTCAGATGCATAGTAAATAGCATGTATTACCTAATCTCCTTTAATTTCGTGCAATTTTTTGTTCCATTAGAGATCTGAGGATCCAAATGGCTACTACTTCCAAATTCATTATCGCCGAGCTGAGTAAGGACTTGAAATTGAATGGCGAAAATTATGAAATCTGGAGTATGAAAATCCAGTATGTGCTTGAGGAGCAGGTGTTAGTGGTTATGCCCTAGGCCAAACATTTGGGCCTTGATGTAATCAATACATTTTCATTTATATAATGGTTTTCTTCACATTGAAATTATTGGCATGTTACATTATTGTAATGTTTATGAATAACAATGTTATTCATGTTGTCCCTAGTCATTTATCAATAAAGGGCATAAAGATAAATTAAGACTAGTATAGATTTGCATTGATAATCATGGGATGATTATATATGTTGATATAAATCAAATCTATAGGTACTTGCTAGAGAACAAAGTATTGGATAGACCCACTATAAGATCAATTCATGGGATAGTGTCATAAGTGATCTTATAATAGATATGTTATTGAATCCTTTGACCTGAGGTTATCATAGTTTCCTACATAAGGATCATTATGTTTTGACATAATCAAACGTTATCTTTAATCGGATAATAATAAAGTTTATGATCGGACATAATGAGAATTATGCGGAGGAAAGTGAATAATCAAGATGGAATTTGTCCCTCTTATGAGAGAGATATCTATTGGGCCCCTCGATGAGTAGGACTATAAAATGCATGGCCGTGCTCAAATGAATTGATAGTGTGATCAATGTCATTTGATTTTATCAGTCTACTTAGTGATCGAGAAATTATATGTTTGAACAATTTAAGTTTGACATGGACCATGACTTATGTTCGAACAAGATATCGTGTGACAAAAGGATAATAACATGTTCTATTGACAGGTTAAAATCGGACTAACGATATTTATATTATTTGGGTAGTCATAATGTCTTGCTAGAGACCAATTATGACTTGTGGGCTTATTATGGGATAAGACCCACTGCCAACATAATATAAACCTATTGGGTCACACACCAAGACCAAAATAAACAATATGGATTTTATTGGGCTATTGGGCTATTATCTCTTGTTATTAACTCTTATCAAAACTCAATTTCCGTTTTTCAAAAGGAATGAGAGTTTTAAGGTGGTTAAAAACATTGGATACCAACATTGGATACCAACATAGGATCCCAACATTGGATACCCTAGCTAGCATAACTTATTATTGAGAATAAGAAAGATTTACTCTAGCTAATTTTCTGAAGAGAGAAAAATACAGCTACCATTGTTCTTCTTTGAAAAAGAAGAAAATCATAAAAATCCATTCGTATCTAAAGGGAGCTAGCACTCCTGCAACTTTGGTTCATTTTGATCGTGCGTGTGGATACCAGTAGAGGACGTTCGTGTTAAAGGCAACGTCTTCAGTTCGATTTAAAGGTGTTTAATTCAGCTTCCCACACAGAAAAGGTTAGTAAATCTTATCACTTCCATTTGAATCAATCGAAATACATGGATCCTGTTTTTCGGGTTTTATTTTTCCGCTGCTTTTAATTTGCATTTTTCTGCTTAAAACCCAACAGTGGTATCAGAGCCACTTGTATATTCGATTGATTCAAATATTTTATATATGTATGTGATATATATATTATTCTGTTGATCGATTTGTATGTTGATACTTGGAGATTGATTTCGATTTTAAGTGTTAAAAACGAATGAATTTATGTGATAAAACGAGATTAACTTGGTAATATTAATTTGGTATTTTAAGGGCTACGAAATTACATTATGTTAATATGATTAACGAACTCAATTAAGTGTTAATGTGATTAACTAAAGGTATTAATATGTTTAATACTAAATTATTTATGATGGTATTCTGTGTTTACTAAATTGTTTAATGTGATTAAACGACGGCTGATATGATTAGCAAAATCGTTTTTTCATACATACAGAATAGAGTTTTTGGGCAGAAAATTGTTAATAAGATTGACAAAATAGAAAAAGTTTCGCGGGGCGCTGTCCCTACGAACCCCGTAAGGGGCGCTGCCCCTTAACCCCGCCCGCTGACCGGCCAGCGGGGCAGTCGTGCTACCTCTTCGTACCCCTTATATGTCATTAATAATTATCACTCGGTAATTTTAATATATCATTTTATGAAATAAGGTATATTATGCATGATATGAATAATATATGATTTATTATGTTTATGTATGATGTCTTTGCATGATGCATAGCATGGCCAATTGAACTTTTTTATGGATGAATTTTATTTTATCTATTTAAGGGTTTGTAATTTTAAATACGACCTGCGTGTCATTTATTCAGTTGTAATCTTTATTTTATTCAATAGTTGTAGTAGAATATCTTTGTATTTATTATTGTAATGAAGACAAAGAGCAACAATGGAGATCAATCCAAGTCCATGGCGATGGAGGTGCAAGATGGAAGATTTTGATCAAGTCCATTCTCACACCTAGGATTGACCTTTGATCTTCATATTGGCTTATGGGGATCAATGTAGATTTGGCCATGCTATGACACGGTTTTATATATATTATGCATATATTCTTAGTATGTGATGCGATGAATGTTTATATATGTGTATGAGATGGCATGTATGAATTGATGCATGATGTATATAAATAATTAGACATCATAAGTTAAAATTAAATCCCTCACCATAATTTTAAGTCATATGCCACCCATTATTAAAACACTTGTCAAGACTAAGATCACCAAAATGTGGGTTCTGCCAAAGCGAAGTACATTAGGTTATCCTAGTAAGGCAAGATGAGTAATGGTGCTACTCATATATTTAAAATGGTTAGACTTACTTAGGCTACCAAAACGGTTTTGGGCCTAAAGGCATAAGATGGGATTATAACATGCCGGGACATATGATGTCAAAATCCCATAAATGATCTAAGAGTTATATAAGATATAATTGGTAAACGAGCTACCTACCTAAATAACTTAATGATAAGCATCATGCCAAAGCTGACTTAGAGTTAAGTGAAATATGGATCTTAGCCCACTAAAATTATTATAATTATTGTAATTATTATTGAGGGTTATTATTTTAGTGGGAGTTTATAAGAAAACCTAAAATGAAATTGGTACTAATATAATTTATCTTGCATGTTTGTAGATTAATGGCATCAAATAACACTTCTGCTATGTCACTGCGATCGGTCCTTGAGAAGGACAAACTTAAAGAAACTGGCACAAACTTCCTTGACTGGTTCAGAAACTTGAAGATTGTCCTTAAGCAAGAAAGGAAATTGTATGTGCTGGATGAGCCTATTCCCAATGAGCCACCTGCTGATGCCACAAGGGCAGTCAAAGAGAAATTCAAGAAACATGTTGATGATTCTGTGGATGTTGGCTGTCTAATGTTAGCTACCATGGCTCCAGAGCTTCAGAAGCATCTGGAAAACATGGAGGCTTATGAGTTGAGTACTAATCTCAAGCAAACATTTCAACAGCAGGCTAGGCAAGAAAGGTATGAGACTACCAAAGCTTTGCATTCTTGCAAAATGGCTGAAGGTGCTTCAGTTAGCTCTCATGTTTTGAAAATAAAGGGCTATATTGATCACCTTGAGAAGCTTGGATTTCCCCTCAGTTTGGAACTGGCAACGGATTTGATCCTTAATTCATTGCCTGATAGTTATGACCATTTTGTCATGAACTACAACATGAATAATATGGAGAAATCAATAGCTGAGCTGCATGCCATGCTCAAAACAGCTGAGCAAAGCATAAGCAAAAAGCCTGGCCATGTTCTGATGGTCAACAAAGGAAAAGGCATGAAAGTCAAGGGTAAGGCTAAGGCTAAGTCAAAAGTTGGTGGTAAGCCTAAGCCCAAACCCAAGCCCAAGGCTAAACCTCCAAAGGAAGGAGTTTGCTTCCACTGCAATGAACCTGGTCATTGGAAGAGGAACTGCAAGCTTTACCTGGAAGAATTGAAGAAGAAGAAGAGTGGTGAGACTACTCTTTCAGGTATTTATGTTATAGAGATTAACTTATATACTTCTAATTCCTGGGTATTAGATACTGGATGCGGATCTCACATTTGTACTAATGTGCAGGGACTCAAAAGGAGTAGGCAGCTGAAAAGGGGTGAAGTGGACCTACGAGTTGGAAATGGAGCAAAAGTTGCTGCTCTAGCTGTAGGATCTTATGAGTTGACTTTGCCCAATGGGCTTTTGTTAGTTTTGAACAATTGCTATTATGTTCCTAGTTTGAATAGGAATATTATTTCAGTTTCAAGTTTGGATGATGAAGGTTTTTCTTTTCTTATTAAGAATAAGAAATGTTCTATTTATTATGATGATATGCTTTATGGTATTACTGATTCATATTGTGGGCTTTATGTCCTAAACCTAGAAACATCCAATAATCATGATATTTATAACATAACTACAAAGAAATCCAAACCAAATGATTTAAATTCAACATATTTATGGCATTGTCGCCTTGGTCATATAAATGAGAAACGCATAGCTAAACTCCATTCAGATGGACTTTTGCAATCATTTGATTTTGAATCATTTGAAAATTGTGAATCTTGTTTATTGGGCAAGATGACAAAGGATCCTTTTACTGGACATAGTGAAAGGGCCACTGACTTATTAGGCCTTGTACATTCTGATGTATGTGGCCTATTAAGCATAAATGCCAGAGGAGGATTTCATTACTTCATTACATTCACAGATGATTTCAGTAGATATGGCTATGTCTATCTAATGAAACATAAACATGAATCATTTGAAATGTTTAGAACCTTTCAAAATGAAGTACAAAATCAACTTGGTAAAACTATTAAAGCACTTCGATCTGATCGAGGTGGTGAATATTTGAGCCAAGAGTTTGATGATCATCTAAGAGATTGTGGAATTGTCTCACAATTAACTCCACCAGGAACACCACAATGGAATGGTGTATCTGAAAGGAGGAATCGAACTTTATTAGATATGGTTCGATCTATGATGAGTCAAACAGATCTTCCATCATCCTTTTGGGGTTATGCATTAGAAACAGCCGCATTCACTTTGAATCGAGTTCCATCTAAAGCGGTTGAAAAGACACCATATGAGATATGGACTGGGAAAATTCCTAATTTGTCTTTTCTAAAGATTTGGGGCTGTGAGGCTTACGTCAAACGACAAGTCTCAGATAAATTAGCACCAAAATCTGATAAATGTCTTTTTGTGGGATATCCAAAGGAAACTAAATAATATTACTTTTATAATCCTTTTGAGAACAAAGTGTTTGTTGCTCGAAATGGTGTCTTTCTAGAAAAAGAATTCATTTCTAAAAGAACCAGTGGGAGTAAAGTACAACTTGAAGAAATTCAAGAACCACAAGAAAACATTGAACCATTGGTGGAAACTCAACAAGTTTCACAACCTGTTGTGGAACCTGTACCTGTTACACAAGTACCACGTAGATCTGATAGGATACGACTTCAACCCGAGAGATATGGATTTCTCGTGACAGATAGTCGTGAAGTGATGCTTATGGATCAAGATGAGCCTACTACCTATCAAGATGCCATGTCAGGTCCGGAATCTCAGAAATGGCTAGAAGCCATGAAGTCTGAGATGCAATCCATGTATGATAATCAAGTTTGGAACTTAATTGATCCACCTGAAGGAATTAAAACCATTGGGTGCAAATGGGTTTTCAAAAAGAAAACTGACATGGATGGCAAAGTAAATACCTTTAAAGCAAGACTTGTTGCAAAAGGATTCAAACAAACTCATGGTATTGACTATGATGAAACCTTTTCACCAGTCGCAATGCTTAAGTCTATAAAAATTCTTATTGCCATTGCTGCATATTATGACTATGAGATATGGCAAATGGATGTCAAAACAACGTTTCTTAATGGAAACTTATTTGAGGATGTGTACATGACACAACCTGATGGTTTTGTCCAACCTAAGAATTCTAAGAAGGTATGTAAGCTGCAAAGATCCATTTATGGATTGAAGCAAGCTTCTCGGAGCTGGAATCTTCGTTTTGATGAAACAGTCAAAGAGTTTGGGTTTATAAAAAATGAGGATGAACCTTGTGTATACAAGAAGGTTAGTGGGAGCGTTGTGATGTTTCTTGTGTTATATGTCGATGACATATTACTCATTGGAAATGACATCCCTATCATGCAAAAGAATGGTTAGGAAAATCTTTTTCAATGAAAGATTTGGGCGAAGCTGCTTATATCCTTGGGATTAAGATCTACAGGGATAGATCTAAAAGGATAATTGGTCTGAGTCAAAGCATTTATATAGATAAGGTGCTAAATAGATTCAGTATGCAAAATTCCAAGAGAGGATTTTTGCCAATGTCTCATGGCATTACTCTTAGCAAGACTCAATGTCCAATGACATCTGATGAGCGAGATCGCATGAGTATGATTCCTTATGCTTCGGCTATAGGATCAATCATGTATGCCATGTTATGCACTCGACCAGACGTTTCGTATGCTTTGAGCATGACGAGCAGATACCAGTCAGATCCCGGTGAAAGTCACTGGACAGCTGTTAAGAATATTCTTAAGTACTTAAGAAGAACTAAGGATGCATTCTTAATATATGGAGGATTGGAAGATGAGCTAGTAATAAATGGTTATACAGATGCAAGCTTCCAATCTGACAAAGATGACTTTAGATCGCAGTCAGGATATGTATTTGTGTTAAATGGAGGTGCTGTAAGCTGGAAAAGTTCTAAACAAAGCACTGTCGCTGATTCTACAACAGAAGCTGAGTATATAGCAGCATCAGATGCAGCTAAAGAAGCAGTATGGATCAAGAAATTCATTGCTGAATTGGGAGTAGTACCTAGTATCAGCAACCCAGTGGATCTTTATTGTGACAACAATGGTGCTATTGCACAGGCTAAGGAGCCTAGATCTCACCAGAGATCAAAACATATACTCAGGCGTTTTCATCTCATTCGAGAAATAATTGAGAGAGGAGACGTCAAGATATGCAAAGTACCTACTGATGATAACATCGCTGATCCACTTACCAAAGCTCTCCCACAAGCGAAACATGATGGACATACTAGGTCAATGGGTATTAGATATATGTATGATTGGGCCTAGTGCAAGTGGGAGATTGTTAGTGGTTATGCCCTAGGCCAAACATTTGGACCTTGATGTAATCAATACATTTTCATTTATATAATGGTTTTCTTCACATTGAAATTATTGGCATGTTACATTATTGTAATGTTTATGAATAACAATGTTATTCATGTTGTCCCTAGTCATTTATCAATAAAGGGCATAAAGATAAATTAAGACTAGTATAGATTTGCATTGATAATCATGGGATGATTATATATGTTGATATAAATCAAATCTATAGGTACTTGCTAGAGAACAAAGTATTGGATAGACCCACTATAAGATCAATTCATGGGATAGTGTCATAAGTGATCTTATAATAGATATGTTATTGAATCCTTTGACCTGAGGTTATCATAGTTTCCTACATAAGGATCATTATGTTTTGACATAATCAAACGTTATCTTTAATCGGATAATTATAAAGTTTATGATCGGACATAATGAGAATTATGCGGAGGAAAGTGAATAATCAAGATGGAATTTGTCCCTCTTATGAGAGAGATATCTATTGGGCCCCTCGATGAGTAGGACTATAAAATGCATGGCCGTGCTCAAATGAATTGATAGTGTGATCAATGTCATTTGATTTTATCAGTCTACTTAGTGATCGAGAAATTATATGTTTGAACAATTTAAGTTTGACATGGACCATGACTTATGTTCGAACAAGATATCGTGTGACAAAAGGATAATAACATGTTCTATTGACAGGTTAAAATCGGACTAACGATATTTATATTATTTGGGTAGTCATAATGTCTTGCTAGAGACCAATTATGACTTGTGGGCTTATTATGGGATAAGGCCCACTGCCAACATAATATAAACCTATTGGGTCACACACCAAGACCAAAATGAACAATATGGATTTTATTGGGCTATTGGGCTATTATCTCTTGTTATTAACTCTTATCAAAACTCAATTTCTGTTTTTCAAAAGGAATGAGAGTTTTAAGGTGGTTAAAAACATTGGATACCAACATAGGATACCAAAATTGGATACCCTAGCTAGCATAACTTATTATTGAGAATAAGAAAGATTTACTCTAGCTAATTTTCTGAAGAGAGAAAAATACAGCTACCATTGTTCTTCTTTGAAAAAGAAGAAAATCATAAAAATCCATTCGTATCTAAAGGGAGCTAGCACTCCTGCAACTTTGGTTCATTTTGATCGTGCGTGTGAATACCAGTAGAGGACGTTCGTGTTAAAGGCAACGTCTTCAGTTCGATTTAAAGGTGTTTAATTCAGCTTCCCACACAGAAAAGGTTAGTAAATCTTATCACTTCCATTTGAATCAATCGAAATACATGGATCCTGTTTTTCGGGTTTTATTTTTCCACTGCGTTTAATTTGCATTATTCTGCTTAAAACCCAACAGCAGGAGGCCCTCAAAACCTTAAGTTCGGTTATGGCTGAACCTGAGGATGGCAATACGGCCCAACATAGGCTGGATCGAGATGCCTATGTGGCATGGAAGAAAAAGAATTCCACTGCTCGGATCATTTTGCTGAGTGCGATGGAAGATGATCTCACTAAACAATTTCGCAAGTATCAGAATGCAATGGATCTGTGGATCGCGTTGCGGGAGAAATTTGGAGGTGTGACTCTGATCAAACTCCGATCACGATCAAATTTGATACCTATCAGAAAAAGCCTAATCACCCTATGCGGAAATATCTAAGAGAGATAGAGAATATGATTAGTGAACTTAGTGAATATGGTCATAAGTTGACCAACGAGCAGCAGGTTCAAGCTGTCATCCGTTCCTTACCAAAGAGTTGGGAGCATATGAAGATGCAACTGACTCACATGGACAACATTAAGATATTTGAGGATGTCACTCGTCGCCTGGAGCTTGAAGAAGATAGACTGGCATCGATCAAGGTAAATGCCGAAATGCATGCGGCACAGTCCCGTTCTGGTGGAATGAGTACAAACTAGAACAAGAGGAAAAGCTTCAAAGGTCGGGGTAAGGAACAAGCAAAGAAAAATAAGTGGCCAAAGAAAGAACAGAATTTAAAGAGGTCTAAAGGCAAGAACAAAGTGAACGTTTCAAGAATGAAATGTTTTAATTGCCAACAGAAGGGTCGCTATGCAAAAGACTGCACTGTGCCTAAACAGGTACACTATTCTAATTCAAGAGTGAGTGAAATCTATATATCTAGCTCTGTGTTATTAAATGAATTTCATCCTTTGTGGGTGGTAGATTCAGGAACAACGGACCACGTAACAAAGGATCGTGATACCTTTGTTGAATTCTGGCGAATACCCAGTGAAGCAAAATGGATTTATGTTGGAAACGATGCCAGAGTGGCAGTACAAGGGATTGGCACATGTAGATTAGTCTTGTATAAAGGCCAAACCCTACTCCTATATAATGTACTCTATGCCCTAGACATTCGAAGGAATTTAGTTTCTGTTCTTGTTTTAATGAATCTTGGTTTTGATTTACATTTTAAGGATGACAGTGTAAGCTTATGTTTGGATGGTGTTTTTTATGGTTATGGTTTCATTTCGAACAGTTTGATAGTTTTGGATATTGATCCCGACTTTATGAATAAAGCAAGTTTTTCCTTTATGTCTTCTACTTGACATAGTTATGAGAATCATGTGAAATTATGACATGCTAGATTAAATCACATAGGGCAAGATCGAATGAGTCGGTTAGCCAAAACAGGTTTACTTGGTGATTTAAATAAGGTTGAATTACCTACGTGTGAGCACTGCTTAAAAGGAAAATTGGTAAGAAAACCGTTCGGAAAAGGAACTAGAGCCGTAATTCCATTGCAATTACTTCATTCTGACAAATATGGTTCGATGAATGTGAGGGCAAGGCATGGAGCCTATTATTTCATCACATTTATAGATGACTATACTAGGTATGGTCATATCTATTTGATTTCTCATAAGTTAGAAGCATTGGGTTGCTTCAAGACTTATATGAATTTTGTTGAGAATCAATTAGACAAAAAGATTAAAGTTTTGAGAACTAACCGAGGTCGGGAATATCTTTCAGATGAATTTAAAGCTTTATGTAATAAAAAAGAGATTGAGCATCAGTTGTCCATTCCCAGAACTCCACAACAAAATGTGTTGCGGAAAGGAGAAACAGGACTCTCCTTGAAATGGTTAATTTGCCAATCTCCTATTGCGGAGATGCTCTATTAGCTGCTACATATATTCTAAATCGAGTGCCCTCCAAATCTGTCACATCCACGCCTTATGAGATGTAGACTGGTCGACAACCTAATCTAAGCCATTTACGATCTTAGGGTTGTGCTGCTTACGTTCATGATACCTCATGTAAATTTGGTAAATTGGGACCAAGAGGAAAAAAGAGTATCTTTGTGAGATATTATGAAGTATCAAAAGGATACGTCTTCATGGGTGAACAGGAAAATGGTACAGTGACAGAATTTAAATCACGAAATGTCATATTCTTAGAGGATGAATTTTCAAAATTGGGCGAAGTGAATCAAGATTTCACTTTTTATGAAACACAGGAAGAAGAAGAACCATCAGGATTACTCCAACCGAGTGGGAGGGAATTAGAGGAAGAGGGTCAAGACCTTCCTCCACCAAATGATTCGGATGTTCGAGACTCTGATTTTAGTGGGAGTATTCCTGACTCCAGTGGGAGTATGGAACAGGGCCCCAGTGGAAGCATTCCGAATTATGATGAATATATGAGACATGTTTATCAAGATTCAGAATTGCGCAAATCTAAAATGAGAAGTGTTCCTCGCTGACAATTTGAGATCGAAGGCTCGAACGAAGCTCTTTTAGTTACCCCACAAGATGAGGAAGAGCCTAAAAATGTTCAAAAAGCTCTTTTATGCCCATATAAAGAAAAATCGATTAGAGCAATGGAAGAAAAAATGACATCTATAAGATCAAATCATGTTTGGGAACTGGTTGATTTACCTGAAGGACGCAAACCAATTGGGAATAAGTGGATTCTCAAGGTGAAGCAAAAATCTGATGGTAGTATCGAAAGATACAAGGCTAGGCTCGTCGCTAAGCGGTTTACACAACTGGAAGGGATTGACTACGAGGAGACTTTCTCACCAGTTGTAAAATTTACTTCCATAAGGTTAATTCTGGTCATTGTGGCAAGTTTAGACTTAGAGCTACATCAAATAGATGTAAAGACTCCTATAGACACCGGGTCCTGAGGCAGCTTAGATCAGGATTACCCAATGATGAAATTAAGTGTGCCGATTTAATGAAAGTTGAAAATGATGATTTTCTTGTCAAATTGATTTATTAGAAATAAATAAAAATATATTTCAAAAAAAATATTTTAAGTGACAAAAGGGTATATTTTGAAATTATTTTGTTTTAGGGAAAATTAAAAAAAAAAAAAATTTCGCGGGTGCCGGGCGAGCGAGCGACAAACCCCCCCACGTGCCCTGCGCCCCCTGACGCCCCATTTCGCCCATTTTTGCTGTTTTTCCGATTTTTGGCCTAAAAATTAATTTTTTCTTCATTTTTTTTGTGTAATTTAATGCAAAAACCTTTTATTTTCCAAACCCTTCAAAATCATGAGTTTTTTTTTGTGATTATTGCAATTAAATTTATTTAATTCAATTTAATAAAAATCTGATTTTGTGGTTATAAAAAGGGGTTTTTAGTAAGGATTTTGGGGGGATTTTTCTTAAGAAAAATATTGTTTTCTCTCTTCTTCATCTTCTTATTTTTTTTCTTCTTTAAGAAAAATTCTCCAAGTGTTCTAATTTTATTTTTTTAATTTAATTCTTGAGACAAATAAATCAATTATTTGTTCTTGTAAATTTTTTTACTTCTTATTTTTCATAATTTTTCTTTAAAACAAATAAATCAATTATTTGTTCTTGGGATAAAATTTCATTATATATTTTATTTTTTGCAAATCAAAGTAAGGAATTTATCATCCAACTTCATTCATCACATCAAATTTGAGGGTAAGCATTCTTGGCTCCAATTTTAATTTTTAATTAGTTAACTAACATGTAAATCCACTTAGATCTATTTTCTTAGTTCTTATTTAATTGTCCATATTATTTTTATGTTCTTGTTCTTATATCATATTAATATAATTGTTGTTATTTTTATTCTTGTGTTCTTATTTAATTATTCATATTAGTATTATTATCATTATTTTGTTCATGTTATTATTCTTATTCTTATTTTTTATTTAATTGTTCATACTATTATTTCTTATTTGATTGTTCATGTTCATATTATTGTCATTGTTTTTGTTCATGTATCATTATTATTATTATTATTATTATTATTATTATTATTATTATTACTAGCATATTTAATTTGATTGTTCATATTCTTTGATGTTATTATTATTATTCTTATTCTTATTATTCTTATTACTTGCATATTTAATTGGATTGTTCATATTCTTTGACATTATTATCATCATTATTATTTGTTATTATTGTGATTAATGTTATGATTATTATTATCATTTGTCATTATTATTATCATTATTATTTTTATTAGTTTTCTTTATTATCATAATTTATCATTGTTGTCATCATTATTATTATTATTCATGTTTTCATGCATGTTAAATTTTATTGTTTTTATTTATGCATGTTTAATTGTTCATGTGTTAAGTTATATTTTATTATGCCATCTAATTAATTTGTCATACATTATGCATGTATATGTCTATAGTTATCCATACTGATTTTTTTTTTCTTTTTTCATAATAAGATTGTATCCCCAACTGCATCTTTTCCAATTGAACTTCACAATATATCAAGAGTTAAATACATGTTCAAGAGCAATAGATGGAAGTCAACAGAATTGCAAAAATAAAAGAACAAATTCTGGAACCAAGAAAACAGAAAATCGAAAATTCGTTCTCACTCAGACATTATATCAAACACTTGGTGGGTAGAAAATTTGACAAATCCAATATACTCAATTCTGTAATTCCTAACCCCAACATTAAGCATAGGGTATCAAGAACCCACAATCACACAATGAAAACACAAAAACACATGATTTCAGCAAACAAGGAAATGAAATTCGTTCATTCAAGTATTTTATCGAACACTTGGTAGGCATGAATTTTGTTGCACCCAACATGCAAAATTGATGAAATCACTACCCCCATTTTCTCAATCAGCAACTACAATGCAGCCAACACACACAGAAATAACCAATTCACTCTTTAATTCCAGAAAGAAGGGGCAAGACAGCAACATTAAAAGAAAAACCTAAAAACTAATGAGAACAGAAAAGATAAAAAGAAATAACAGAAAATAAAAGATAAAACTTACTTGAATTTGATGCTAATTATGCATAATTTACGCTTGATGGACAAATTCACCCAAGAAAATGGAAGAACTTACTGATGTGAGGAAAAAAAAACGAAAAAAAACAGAGGGAGGGCGAGAAAGATGTGCGAGAGGCAAAAACGGGATTTGGTTATGTGTTTTAAAATTTGAAGTTAACTGGAAGTTAACGATTTAAAAACCAAAATTTTTACCTTACACGGCGGTGAGATATTTCCTCACCGCCGTGTAAATCGCGACTGGGCTTTATTTTTTCAGGAATAAGAATTTCACACGGCGGTGAGGGATTTCTTCACCGCCGTGTAAAATCTCCACTGGACTCATTTTTTCGAAAATTAAATTGTCACACGGCGGTGAGGGATTTCTTCACCGTCGTGTAACACGAAATTTTCTGCAAAAAAAATTTTTTAGATTGCACAAGTTTTCCCCAAATTTCTTTCCACACATTCTACACCCTTCCTCAACACAAATTCAACATGAAATGACATTGACATTGATTGATGCAAATGACTAAAAATACACACATTGAAAATAAAAATAGCAAGGTTTAGGAATTTATTTAGTTCTGATTTTTAAGTCTCAGCTAGACTTTCACGTACCTCATTCTTCGTCCAATAAAATAGCCACTGCTGCACCTTCAGCGTGGTTTTCAAAATAAGGTTTTAGACGATGACCATTTACCTTAAATTCTGTACTTCCAGATTGCTTTCTGATGGTAACAGCTCCGAACTTTTCGACAGCGATGACTTCAAAAGGACCCGTCCACTTTGATTTTAATTTTCCAGGGAACAATCGCAACCTGCTGTCATATAACAAAACTTTCATTCCTAGAACAAACTCTTTTCTTACTATCCTTCGATCATGCCATTTTTTTGTGTCGCTTTTGTATTTCTCAGCATGATTATATGCCCAAAATCTGAACTCCTCCAATTCATTTAGCTGTAGGGACCTGCATTTTCCTGCACCTTCAAGATCAAAGTTCAAAAATTTTATAGCCCAATATGCCTTATGTTCTAACTCGACCGGAAGATGACATGACTTTCCAAACATCAGCCTAAATGGGGACATTCCAATGGGTGTCTTAAAAGCTGTTCTATAAGCCCAAAGAGCGTCATCTAGCTTAAGGGACCAATCCTTCCTAGATACACTGACTGTTTTCTCTAAAATGGCTTTCAACTCTCTATTGGATACCTCAACTTGTCCATTGGCCTGAGCATGATAAGGAGTTGTAACCTTATGTCTAACACCAAACTTTTTCAATAAAGTTTTAAATTGATGGTTCACAAAATGTTTACCACCGTCACTAATGATTGCTCTCGGGGTTCCATATCGAGTAAATATATTCTTCCTCAAAAATTTAAGCACAACTTTGGCATCACAGGTTCTAGTGGCCACAGCTTCTACCCACTTACTGACGTAATCAACGGCCACTAAAATATATTCACAACCATAGGAAACCGGAAAGGGTCCCATAAAGTCAATTCCCCATACATCAAAAAGCTCTACCTCAAGCATATTGGTCAAAGGCATCTCATCTCTCTTTGATATATTCCCTACTCTCTGGCATCTATCACAAGCTTTCACATAAGATTGAATGTCTTTAAACATTGTAGGCCAATAGAACCCAGAAGATAAAATTTTCATTACCGTTCTGTTTGGTCCATGATGTCCACCAGCTTCTCCACTATGACAGGCTGTGATAATCTCACCCTTCTCCTCATCTGGAATACATCTTCTCATCACTTGATCTGCACACAAACGAAATAGATAAGGATCATCCCAAATATAATGCTTTGCATCAGCTTTTAACTTCTTTTTCTGCTGCCATGTGAAATCCTTTGGCATAAATCCGCCTGCGAGAAAATTAGCTAAATTAGCAAACCAAGGAACAGAAATCTCATTTTCAAACAAAGCACAAATATGTTCATCAGGGAATAAATCTGAAATCTCCCCTTTCTCAATGTGAGCATTTTCCAGTCTTGACAAATGGTCTGCTATAAAGTTTTCTGCTCCCTTCTTATCTTTAATTTCCAGGTCGAATTCTTGTAGTAGAAGTACCCATCTGATCAGTCTTGGTTTGGATTCCTTCTTTGCAAATAGTTGTCTCAAGGCTGCATGGTCAGACCACACCACAATTCTTGCTCCCAGCAAATATGGCCTGAATTTTTCGAATGTATAAACGATTGCAAGAAGTTCCTTCTCCGTTGTGGTGTAGTTCATTTGAGCTCCTGTCAAAATGTGACTTGCATAATAAACCACACAAAATACCTTCTCTCTTCGCTGCCCAAGTACTGCACCAACTGCAAAATCACTAGCATCACACATTAATTCAAAAGGCAAATTCCAATCCGGGGAAATAATCACCGGGGCTGAAATGAGCCTCTGTTTCAAAGTCTGAAAAGCCAGCATACATTCATCGTCTAAATTAAAAGGAGCATCTTTCATCAACAAGTTGGATAAAGGTTTAGCAATTTTTGAAAAATCCTTGATAAACCGGCGGTAAAATCCTGCATGTCCCAAGAAACTTCTAATGCCTTTCACACTAGTTGGGGGTGGTAACTTTTCTATCACCTCTACCTTGGCCTTGTTAACCTCTATCCCCTTCTCAGAAATTTTGTGCCCAAGCACAATGCCTTCCCTTACCATGAAATGGCATTTTTCCCAATTCAGCACCAAGTTGGTCTCCTTACACCTTTCTAACACCAAATCTAAATGCCTAAGGCAGCTCTCAAAATCACTCCCATAAATGGTAAAGTCGTCCATGAACACCTCCATAAATTTCTCTATGAAGTCATGAAAAATTTTCATCATACACCGCTGAAATGTAGCCGGTGCGTTGCACAGCCCAAAGGGCATTCTCCTGTATGCAAAGGTGCCATAGGGACAGGTAAATGTGGTCTTTTCTTGATCTTCTGGAGCTATGGGTATTTGCATGTAACCTGAATATCCATCTAAAAAACAATAGAATCCATTTCCTGCCAATCTTTCCAACATCTGGTCAATAAAAGGTAAAGGAAAATGATCCTTTCTGGTTGCATTATTTAACCTCCTATAGTCTATGCACACTCTCCACCCTGTCACTGTGCGTGTGGGAATTAATTCATTTTTTTCATTGGCTACTACAGTCATCCCTCCTTTCTTTGGTACACATTGGACTGGACTTATCCAATTGCTATCAGAAATGGGATAGATAATACCTGCATCAAGGAGCTTGAGTACCTCCTTTTTCACCACTTCTTGCATGGCTGGATTTAGTCGCCTTTGTAGTTGCACCACCGGTTTGAAATCAGTTTCCATAGGTATCCGATGTGTACAATAGCTGGGACTGATTCCTTTTAAATCTGAAGTTGACCAGCCAATTGCTCCTTTATGCTTCTTGAGTACTTCAATAAGCATTTCTTCTTCCAAACCTGTCAATAAAGATGAAATAATTACTGGTTTTGCATTATCTTCTAAAAATATATATTTTAAATGTGAAGGAAGAGGGTTAAGTTCAGAATGTGTATCCCCCTTTCCCAGGTTCAGTCCTTCTTCCTGTGTGTTTTCTTCTCCACTTTCTTGCTCCACAGCTGCAATCACTTCCTCATCTTCAAATTTTTCATTCTCCAAAGAATGCAGTAAATCCTCATTCATCGGATCAGCTTCTAATATTTCCTCTTGCATTTCTTCTATACACTTGTCTATTGTATCCACAAAGTAAGCAGATTCTTCTATATCATCTGATGGATACCTTTAAGCTTTGTTCATATCAACGACTAATTTTTCATCATTGAATCTCAGGGTAACGGTTTGCCCATGCACATCAATCAAAGCTTTTGCTGTGTTTAAAAATGGTCTCCCCACAATAAGTGGTACTTTCCTATCCTCTTCCATTTCCATCACCACAAAGTCTACCGGAAAAATAAACTTCCCCACTTTCACTAACAGGTCCTCTATCACTCCCTTGGGTCGCCTCACCGACCTATCCGCAAGTTGGAGTCTCATTCCCATCTCCTTAAGATCACCAAGATTCAGCTTCCTGCAAATTGAATAAGGCATTAGATTTATGCTTGCACCTAAATCACACAAAGCATTACCATAAAAATTTTCGCCAATAGCACAAGGTACAGTGAAGCTACCTAGATCTTCCAATTTCTCAGGGATCTTGTTCATGATTATAGCACTGTAATTTTCTGTTAGTTGAACCGTTCCATGCCCTTCTAATTTCTTTTTATTAGAACATAGTTCTTTCATAAATTTAGCATAGTTGGGCATATGAGCTAAAGCTTCAGCAAATGGTAAATTAATGTGTAATTTTTTAAACATTTCTATAAACCTAGCTTTTTGCTCATTTTTCTTTTCTTGTCTAGCAACAGTAGGAAATGGCAGTCTATTTATATCGAGATCCTCTACCCTTGGATTCACTATACTTTTACCTTTGTCCTTTTTAGGAGCATTTTCATTCATTTCTAAATTAGAGTTAGAATTACTTACCGTCCGTGTTGGCTCCTCCTTTTTTGATGAAGAATTTTTTTCTTGATCTTCTCTTTGTGCAACGTCCTTTCCACTTCGCAGTGTAATTGCTTTTGCTTCCTCTTTTGGATTCTGATCCACATTTGAGGGAAATGTTCCTGGTTGCCTTTGGGATACAGAATTTGCAAGCTGACCTAACTGAGTTTCCAGATTTCTCATAGAAGCATCATGGTTTCGGTTCCACTGCTCTTGAGATTTCCACCTAGCTTCTTAATTTGTCATGAATTGCTGCTGACTATTTATGAAGCTAGCCACCATATCCTCAAGGTTTGGCTTTTTCTCTTGCATAGGTGGCCTAAGTGGGTATCCCAGTGGATGGTATGTTTGAGCTTGTGGTTGATTGAAGTTTTGTCCATGGTTGTGATGGGGTGGATATGGCATTTGGTATTGGTTGGATGTTTGGGGTTGGTATGAATGTCCTTGATTGTGCTGAGTACTTTGGTTGAAAGGGGGTCTTGCTGGTGGGTGAGAGGATGAGGCATTCTGATTTCCATCTTTCCAAGAAAAATTCGGGTGATTTCTCCAGCCCGGGTTGTATGAGTTACTATAAGGGTCACTCCTTCGATAATCCCCTACAGCATTAACATTTCCCATTGCTGCACTCTCTTGAGCATATTGCCCACTTTCATACCACTCATCTTCTTGAGAAACAGAGGCTACATTTTTCACCCTTAAGTTTTTCATCTCGTTCTGCATTGACTCCACCTGCGCCCTCAGCATTGACACTTCATCTACACTATGTATTCCTTGTCTTCTTGAAACTGATCTAGGATTAGCCCACTGAGCGTCATTTGCTGCCATTTCATCCAGCAGCTGGAATGCTTCTTCTGGTATTCTATCCATAAAAGAACCTCCTGATGATGCATCCAGCAAAGATTTTGTTTGTGGTGAAATACCAGAATAAAATTGTTGCATCAGATGGTAAATTGGTATTTCATGATGCGGACAGCTTCTTAACAATCTTCTGAATCTTTCCCAAGCCTCATAAAAAGGCTCATCACTCAATTGGCTAAATTGAAAAATGCTGTTGCGAATATTTGCTGTTTTTTTAGGTGGGAAAAATCTCATCAGAAACCTTTCTTGCAATTGATCCCAAGATGTAATTGACTGTCTTGGTAACATTTGTAACCACTCTCTTGCCTTTCCAATCAAGGTGAAAGGAAATAGTTTCAATCTTACAGCATCAGGTGTCACTCCAGGAATCTGCACTGTGTCACTAATCTCCAAAAATAAATCCAGGTGTTGTACAGGATCTTCCACTTCTGTTCCAGAAAATTGATTTCTTTGCACCATGTTGATAGTTGCTGGTTTCAGTTCAAATTGTACTCCTCTTGGCAGCACAATTGTCCTATGGTCTTCAGTCCATCTTGGCACAGCATAGTCCCTTATCGTTCGCTGCCTAGGGACTTCTCCTCCATAATTTCTTGGTACCTCTTCTTGTGCCCTTGGCACGTGTTCGTTCTCGGGAGGAATTTCATCAATAGGGAGAGGATCATTTTCCATGTTGTTGTCTCTGTTGGCTCTCCTGTGTTGACGCAAAGTCCTCTCGATTTCAGGGTCATAGGGTGCTAATGATCCTTGTCTAACTCTGCTCATACACCACAACTACCTGAAAAGAATAAAAATAATAAAGTCAGAAAAATGAAAACACATACAAATAAAAATCAAAACTTACTGACAATGCCAGATCCCCGGCAACGGCGCCAAAAACTTGACGAGACCTCAGCAAGTGTACTGAATCGGCAAGTAATATAGTGGAATATAATTAAGACCACAAGTTATCGAACCCAAGGGACTGTGTTGTGCAAGTGTTTGACAATTAAATGTATGCTAAAGAATTCCCAATTATTTTGATGTGGTGATTGTTTAACTCAGAAAAATCAATAATCTAACTGATGATATTAATGTCTAAGAATATTAACGATTTAATAATACAGCAACTTGATAAAATAACTAAGAGATCTTGCTAAGGAATACCCATTCTCCCCAATAATATCATGTGAATACTTGATTCAACAATTTCATATACAATCAGTGAATAATCTAACCTATACCATAGCTTGCCTTTCGGATCCAACTTCTCTAAAATATGCACTTACCAATCCGGATTCAGCACATAAATTAGCATTATTACAGATCTTAAGTTCTAAGTTAAATAATCTTACCATTACGGATTCAGATACCAAACTCATTTATCTTCCACCATTCTGAACCTATTGAAATAAACATTCACAGATTTTAACTACCAATTCGGATTCATCAAATCAATGAAAGTTGATTAAAATAGAATAGAACATATGTATGTATTTATGGGCTGATTGCAATCAAAGTTTATCTTGGTAGATCTCCCCTTAACTTGCGTTCAAACCAACAACAACAGATAATTTCAGAGAAGATAAAACTGAAGTATATTTGTATGTATTTATGAACTGATTACAATTAAAGTTTATCTTGGTAGATCTCCCCTTAACTTGTACTCTATTCAGCAATAACAAATAAAATCAGAGAAAATACAACTGAGTATATGCATAGTACAATCCATACAAAATATTCACATGATTTACTAGGGATTTAAGGCATTCCTTAACAAGAATTAAAATTACTCACTCATACTTGAATTAAAGACTGAATTAAATAGAGAGAAATTGATATTACCCATTTGAATCTGAAAATGAAAATCTTACAGTAAACCAAACGATGTTCTTCAATTGAATCAGCTATTCCAACTTCCAAATTAAATTACAGAATTGAAATCTCACTTCTAAGAATTTCCAGATCTGAAATCCCAGAGTTTATTTTCTTCAACCCAAAAACTAAAACTAAAAATATCCTCTCCCTAGAATTTCCAGAATCGTCCCCTTTTAAGCTAGTTTTCCCCCCCAAAAATAAAAGTCAAAAGTCTATTCGGTGGCCTCCAAATCTGATTTTTCCGGGATTTGATTCACACAACAGATCTTAAATGTTACACGGCGGTGATAGATATCCTCATCGCCGTGTAAATGTCCCAGGATATATTTTTATTCTGAAATTTTGAGGTTACACGGCGGTGAGGAAATTCTTCACCGCCGTGTAAATGTTCCAGGTCTGCTGCTAAGTTCCTTGATTTTCGATTCACACGGCGGTGAAGAATTTTCTCACCGCCGTGTAAACACTCCAGTCAGCTTCCTTAATTTTTCTTCTCATGATTCTGGCCTCCCGTCTCACACGGCGGTAAGAGATTTCCTCACCGTCGTGTAACCTACCTAATTTTGCCAAAAATAATATAAATCTCCATTTAGTGCACCAACTAACATCAAATGATATTTTATCAAAAATTAACACAAATAACAGCTGTTAGACTAAGAAATAATCTCTAAATTCACATCAAAACATTATTTAATTTAAACTTATCAGTATGTATGATATGGGTCTTTGTTTGGGAATGTGGAATTTGCAAGTTTTTGAGTTAATTATGATAATTTTGGAATTGATGTGGTTTGATGCATAAATTGGGGCTTTTGATTGATTCTTGAAATTGAATGTGTAAATTAATGGACTGTATGAAATTTATTGTTAATAAATGTTGTAATAGGGTTGTTGATACTTTTGGATGGCTGGAATTGAGGTAAGTGACTCTTGATTGAGTTTTGTGATGTTGGGTGAGGAATTGGAAGAGGAAAATCTGCAGATTTTCGAAATCCCGACGCTGTCGCGATCGCGATAGAGAACGGTGTTGGGAGCCTTGCTGTCATGAGCACGCGACAGCAGAAGTGTTGTGTACTCTCTGTTGCGAGCGCTACAACTGTCGCGATCGCGACAGAGCGTCGTTGGCCAAGTGCTATCGCGAGCTCGCGACAGCACCAATTGTCCTCTGTCGTGATCGCGACAACTGTCGCGAGCGCGACAGAGCCTGGCCCTTCCGTCCTCCTCGCGGTCGTGAAATCCGTCGCGTGCACGCAGCAAAGGGACTTTGGTCTCTGTCGCGAGCGCGACAGACGTCGCGATCGCGACAGTCCCTTGTATGCTGAATGAGTTTTCTTTCAATGCGTGTGGCTTGAACTTCAGTTTTCTTTAGCAGTTATGAGATTTATACTTGGTATTCTATAAATAATATGCAAGTGTAACTATGATATGATTATGTGCATTTTATGATGATGATTTTGGAAGTTATGAAATGGATTGATTGGCTTATGTATGACCTGCTAGAGTCTAGTAAGTGGATAGTTAGGCATGCCTAATAGAGTCTTTGCTGCGGTTTCTGTTTGGACCCCGATCAGGTCCCCGAATGGTTCCTCGGGAACCCTTATCTGAAAGGATCTTGTTTAAGATCCCCCCTTTGTAATGTTTTGTAAAAGTTAAATGAAAATTTGTTTTATCGGCTCGTACCCGTAAAGTACTGTCCGTATCGGCTCATACCCGTAAAGTACTATCCGTATACTCGTTATCCACTCCCTCAGGTCAGCAGGTATTTTGTATGAATTGTGATATGGGAAAACATATGTTAAATCCTTATGGATTCAATGGTGAAAAGTGTAATCTGTTATGAGAATATGATTATTGTTATGAATCTTCTGATAGATGGCTTTATGTATGTGAGCATGAGTTACCATTATTGTCATGCCATGATTATCGTTTGTACATGAAGTACGCATGTGAATTGCCTTGACGACCGTTGTGAATGGTTGTCCTTATGCTATATGTGTGTTTCCCCACTAAGCGTTTATCGCTTAGCACGGTGTGTTTACCCGTGCAGGTGTGGAGGGAATCGCTTTTGGGAGAGTCTTCGCAATCAAAGCCAACACAGCAGGGTCTTAGTGTAGGGCTTTATTTTTTTATAGTTTGAGGATTCTTTTTGTATAGAACACTTTTATATGGTTTTGTAATAGCTTCCGCTTTTGTATATGTATTTTGGGGATTTGTAATTATCTGTTGTATCTTTCAGTTGATCAGAACAGTAATGTAATGTTTTCGTTATATTAATGCATGATCAGCTTTTCCATGATTGGTGTTGCAAAGTTTTAATTTATCCTTAATTTTAGGTATGTATGTATGTATGTATGTATGTATGTATGTATGTATGTATGTATGTATATTATGTATCTGTGTGGTGGCACCTTTACTCTTACGGCATCTCACTCCTTATCGGATGGGATCGCCTGAGTATGGGTAAGGGGTGCTACACCTTTAGCACATTTGCCTACCGAAGTATGCCATTTGGATTTTGCAATGCTCCAACGACTTTCCAACGATGTATGGTAAGCATTTTTTCAGATTATGTTGAGAAAATAATAGAAGTATTTATGGATGATTTGACGGTTTATGGTAATTCATTCCATAAATGTCTTTCCAATTTAATCAAGATTTTGAAGAGATGTTTAGAGTCTAATTTGGTTCATAATTATGAAAAATGCCATTTCATGGTAGACCAAGGGTTGATTTTGGGTCACATTGTGTCTTTAAAAGGGATAGAGGTAGACAAGGCTAAAATAGATGTTATTCAATCTCTCCCTTACCCCTGCAAATGTTCGGGAGGTTCGTTCTTTTCTTAAATATGCAGGTTTTTATAGAAGCTTCATCAAAGATTTCTCCAAAATCACCCAACCATTGTGTAAATTACTGCAAAAGGATGTGGCATTCGAATTTGATCAAGCATGCAAGGTTGCATTTGATGAACTGAAAGAAAGGCTGATCTCAGCACCCATTATCCAGCCCCCTAACTGGGATTTTCCCTTTAAAATAATGTGTGACGCCAGTAATCATACAGTAGGGGCTGTCATTGGCCAAAGAATTGGAAAAAATCCACATGTGATTTATTATGCTTCAAGAATACTGGATAGTGCCCAAAGTAACTACACAACAACTGAGAAAGAACTCTTAGCGATCGTTTTTGCATTAGAAAAATTTAAACAATATTTGTTGGGTATTAAAGTAATTTTTTTCTCTGACCAAACAGTTTTGAGGTATTTGCTGAAAAATAAGGAAGCTAAACCCCGTTTAATCTGGTGGATTCTCTTACTGCAGGAATTTAATCTTGAAATTAAAGACAAAAAGGGTTTGAAAATTTAGTGGTTGATCATCTCAGTAGATTATTGTTAAATGAAGACGCATTGCCTATAAAAGATGATTTTCCGGATGAACATTTATTTTTCATAGCAACTAACAGCCCCTGGTATGCTGATATCGTGAATTTCTTGGTTACAGGTGCTGTCCCTGTAAACTTTTCCAGATTTCAGAAGGACAAGTTGAAGAGAGATGCCAAATATTATGCTTGGGATGAACCTTACTTGTGGAAATACTGTTCCGATTAAATTATTCGACGATGTGTTCCTGACGATCAAGTGCAGTCTATCTTGAAATTCTGTCACTCCGAGGCGTGTGGAGGTCATTTTGGTCCCAAAAGAATAGCCCGAAAAGTTTTAAAATGTGGTTTGTTTTGGCCTCATTTATTTAAAGATGCATATTTATACTTTAAGTCTTGTGACAAGTGTCAAAGGACAGGTAACCTAGGACACCGAAATCAAATGCCCCACACACCTGTATTAGTTTGTGAAATATTTGATTTGTGGGGCATTGATTTTATGGGCCCTTTTCCTTCTTCTTTTGGCAATACTTATATTTTACTTGCAGTAGATTATGTTTCTAAATTGGTTGAAGCTAAAGCTACACAAACTGATGATGTTAAAATTATGGGAAATTTTATCAAAACTAATATATTTTGCAGATTTAGCACCCCAAGAGTGCTCATAAGTGACAGAGGGACACATTTTTGTAACAAAATTATGGATGCATTGCTGAAGAAGTATGGAGTTACACATCAATTGTCGACTGCCTATCACCCCTAGACCAGTGGACAAGCTGAAATTTCCAACCTGGAAGTCAAATCTATACTGGAGAAAATGGTGAATACAAATAGAAAGGACTAGAGTTTGAAGCTAGAAGACACTCTTTGGGCTTATAGGACTTCTTACAAGACACCTATTGGGCCGATCCGCGACCACCGCAATACGCGACGACACACCGCCGCAACCGACTCCTGAGCACACCAGCGCGTAAATTCGCAGCCTGCTGTGCCAAGCGACGCTAGTCGTACCCCCATTGTGGCACCGCGTCAAGGCAAACGATCCACATTTACATCGGCAGCTCATAAGAAAAAGGGACCGATTACATATAAATCTTGCCAAATTGAGATTCCAGAATCCAGCAGCGATGAAGAAGACGAGGTACCTCCATGACCTAAGCCAGCACAGCAAGCAGAGCAAATAAAAAAGGATAGAGAAGAAAGACAACCAGTTCGACCATAGAAACGAGCTCGAATGGCTGAAGGTAAAAGCCAATTTCCACCAACAATGAACGATCTTGAAGGTAATTTTGCTTTTGATAAAGAGATTCATCGCACCAGATTTTATTTACTTTAGCACAATGATATAATACCTGGTAGATGTCTTGATGAGCCCACTTTGCATGCTTTGAATATTCATGAAGAAGTCTTTGATTTAATTGATGGAATGGGGTGACAAAAATTCTTTTTGTTAAATTTTCCTGTTTATGATGCATTGTTAAGAGAATTTTACAGCACCTTTGAATTTGAACATCAGGGACATACATTTAATTTAGCCTCACCTTTTGCGATCACTTATAGTCAGATGGGTCAATTTGCATATTGCTCTATCACTGCTTTTAACATCAAGCTAGGATTCATTGATGAGGAATATTCTAAGTCACATGAATATCTAGATATGCTGTGTGATTATCCATCAGATTTTGATGATGTTGAGGTCTATAGATCCTTAACTGGTTTGTCTGACATTGGATTCATACCTGGAAAATCGAAGGCATATTTAATTCAGAGTCCTGCATTGCTCCTAATTCATCGCTTTTTAGCATTTAACTATTCTGCCTGCAATGACGACACCACAGTCATCACCAAAGAAGAGTTGTTCTTCATGTGGTGTATGCTTCATAATAAAAAGGTAAATTTAGGCTATTGGCTTGCGCTTAAATTTGAAAAGCTGACCCTTAAACCAAAGAAATTATTCTTAGGGTCTTTAATTACTTTTTTAGCTGTCCATACTGGTTTAGTCAATTTGCGCACCACTAATATGCATAAATCCTGTGATATACCTCCAATGGATTTAATTTTTTTTGAAAAATCACGCTTGCTTTAGTGCGGGAAAGGTGGTGCCATTTTATTTGTGGATGCAGGCTGACTTGCAAGCTTTGAAGAGCGGGTTTTTAAGAAACAAAATAGGTCGACACCTGGTGCTTCCACCTCCCGCAACCCTGCAGCAGCCACGTCCTCCACATTGCCTTCAGATCCTATGGCGCGTTTACAAAATATGGAGACAACATTGGTTCATCTGACCACCACTGTTAAGCAATTACACGAGAATTTACAGGCCTACTTTTGACATGTGGGGTTCACACCACCCCACGTAGCACTTTACTGACTGCAAACTGCATACCTCCTCCACTAGGGTAGTATTATTCTTCCTTTGTCTTTACTTTTTTGTTTTCCTTTGCCCCACTTTTGTGTGCAATGCTGCATTGAGGACAATGCGAGGAGAAAGTGTGGGGGAGGGGTTGAATTAGAAGTGTTGTGTGATTATATTGGTGTATAATGCTGTGTTGAATGATTGCTGGTATTGCTATATGGCCATTTTGATGTCGATTTGGTTGTTGCTTGAGTAAGGAATTTCTGCTGAATTTTTGACATGAATTAATGCTGCTTTGCTATTAATGATTTTGGCTAATTTTGAACTAATATTTATTATTGAAATTATGTTTAATTGGCTGGATTTGTGCAAGGATTTTATGAATTTTATGCCACTTTTTGACAAGTGAAAATTCTGATTAGTTCAAAAATTTGTGAAAGAGAGAATCCTGTTGGTTGGTTTGAATGATTCGCCTTACTGTTTTAGTGTTTAATTGTTGAAATTCTTATGCTACAATCTTGTTTCTTTGGCTAATTTTGTACAAACTCTAGATACATCTACTTCTATGAAGTATTTTTAGTAGCCATCTTGCGCAAAACTGTACATAAGTTTTGGTTAGAGTTTAATTTGGAATATTCTGGCTTTGCTTAATTGATGCACTGGCCGTGATTTTTGTGCATAAATGCTGTTATTTTCATCAAAATTTTATCACTTGTCCCCCCTGTTCAATTATTTGAAAATACCTTTTTGCATCCCTCTTGTTCATTAATGTTTACTAAGCTTCATTTACAATCCTAGGGAAAGGTATTTGTCTAAAATCAATTCCAAAACCATTTAATTTTTTACTCATTGATTTGTTAGACATATTTGAGTAGTATTCATAATTATTTATCCTTTTTCATACAATTTGTGGTAGTTTTGATTATCTTTTGAATTGGAAATATCAAGGTTTAATTTTTAGGCGAAATATAATTTTTGCATGTTCTAAAATTTGATTCTTTGCATTTTAGAAACTTGTTAAAACCTTATTGGACACTTGTTTGATATTGCAAGTTTTTAAATTGAAGGACTTGGTTATCAAGAATATATATATATATATATATATATATATATATATATATATATAAAAGGGTGAAATTGCAATTTATTTTACTCCGTTGTCCGTTTAAAAGGTAGTTAAGAGTACAGCTAGTAGCTGCTTTGAATTGTGTGATCTGAGTAACCGGGTGTATGCGGGTCAGAACCGGATACCCTCGCGTAAAAAGGATCTTTACATTCATTGTAAGCATTTTAATCTTTCTTAGGCTGGAAAAATCGGGTGTATGCGGGTACTCTCACGTCTACTATAGTCCGAGTTAAGTTTAATATATATATATATATATATATATATAATAAATAGTTTGGTTTTTCTTGTTCCTTCATCTAATAAAATGTGAAGTTTGGTGTCTAATTTGGTTTGATAAGTTCTCTTTCATGCATTGATGTTAATATTAAAATTAAACAAAATTCTTGCATGCTTAATGTTAATAAACCTTGCTGTTTCTAGTTTGAAAAGGTAGTTGAGCAATCCATATTTTGATATGACTTAGTGGGAAATTATTTTGAACTTCTATCTCTCTTTTGCCTTGCATTTTGATTTAGTTCAAATTTATGGGAATTGGAATTTGTTTTTGGGTGAATGAACTTTTGAAAGGATTGTGATTGAGGTTTAATTTATTTTTGAGGACAAACATGGGATAAGTGTTGGGGAATTTGTTAAGTGCTTAATATTGCTTATTTTGGCTTATTTTTTCCTATCTTTATGCGCTTATTTTCAGCCTGTTTTGGGACTTTTTACTTGTTTTGTGTCTTTTATCTTCGTAGGACCAAAATGGTAAGGATGGAGTGTAACACCCCCTTCCCATACGTAGGCGTTCCCATCCGATAAGGAGTGAGAGGCCGTATGAGACAAGGTGTCACCAAACAGATACAATGCAAAGTATTCATCCATTCATAACATACATTCAGAAATACAGAATAATTAAAAACTTTACATGCAGAAAGCAAAAGCTGATCATGCATTACTATAATTAAACTATTACAATAATGATCAGATCAACAAGCTGATATAAATAATATTACATATACAAAATATGGTTACAAAAGCGGAAGCTGATACAGAGAGTTCTATACCAAAAAGAATCAATAACTGATACAAAACTGAGCCCTACACTAATCCCTTCTGTGTTGGCTTGATGACGGCGACTCTCTCTAGCAAAACGCCTTCCGCACCTGCACGGGTAAAAACACCGTGCTAAGCGATAAAACGCTTAGTGGGGAAACACACACAATTTATGGACGGCCACTCACAGTGGTCGTCAAGGCATAACACATTCACAATGGCAGAATGCAAGGACTGTTGCATACATCATATAAACATGCCCATATTTAAATACCATACTTTCAGAATCTCATATGCATTACAGAATCAACCAACATGTATTTCATCATTAAACTCATTCAGATATTTCATTCGAAGCCATATCAGATCAGAACATTTCCATTAACATTTAAAGAATACCTGCTGACTCTAGACAGTGGATAACGAGTGTACTGAGGGTACCTTACGGGTACGAATCGAATACTGAGGGTACCTCACAGGTACAAGTCAAATATTATATCATTTATCAAAACATGTTATTTATATACTGAGGGAATCTTAAACAAGATTCTATACTGAAGGGTTAGCGAGGAACCAAACGGGGACCTGATCGGGGTCCAAACTGAACTGAGGGCTGCAGCTAAAGACTCTATTAGGCATGCCTAACTATCCACTTACTTGACTCTAGCAGGTTATGCGTCACAATGATCACATTTCAGGATATAGCGTATAATTCATCAGAAAATCATGCCATCACGCATATCAAAGCATCAAACAGTAAGACATGCATCATACAGCAGTAAAGTCCATTCTGAAGAAATAACAAATTCCGTTCTGAGTTAAAAACCAGGAAATTTCGGAAAAAACGAGCTGAGCGGAGAAACTGGCGACTCAACAGGCAGGTCACGGCGTGACCGAGGGTCACGTCTCGTGACCTGCTTGTTTCTCGCCAATTGCGTTGCGTGATCCTCGCGGATCACGCAATGCTTATGCAGGTCACGGCGTGACCTAGGGTCACGCGATGTGACGCTGCTTCTCCCTCGCAGATCACGCTGCGTGATCTGCCTTTTTCCTTCGCAGGTCTCACGACGTGACCGAAGATCACGTCGCGTGACTTGCTTGTTCTTCAGCTGGTCACGCGACTGGCTTCTCAGCAAGCATGTCACGTCGTGACCGAGAGTCACGCGACGTGACTTGCCTTCCTGCGTAGCGAGTCACGCAACGAAGAACAGTACCTAAATTTCCAGAATTTCCAGAATTTCCAGAATCAAGAATTCAACCCCAATTTGATTAAAAACCATTCAAACCTGATCTTACCATCCAGAATTCATCTCAAATCACATAATCAATATACATGCAACTCAATTTAGCATTTAAACAGTCAAATCAAGACTAATTGATTCAAACTCTTCAAGAACATATAAACCCTAGAATTTACAGTAAAACATCAAAATCGCACAAATCAATATTCCCAAACCTGGATTCTAACTTCTATCACTTAGCTCCACTTGGTCCAGCAACCTCTTTCCCCTTTGGATCACGTGGAGCCTCAGCTAGAACACAAACACAGTAAATTCAACCCTAGGTTAAACCTAAACTCAAGGAAGAAGATGAAGATGCAATTTACAGTAAAACAAAGACTAGATCTTGCACTTACCAAGCTAAGGAATGCAAGGAGAGGTTAATTCCACCAATTCAAACTTGAATCCTCACCACAATGCTTAGAGTAAGGAAAGTGAAGAAAAGGAAGAGAAGGACATGAAGAGATGAAGAATACGTGAATCTGTATCTTCCTTTCTTTCTTTCCCTTTTCTTTTTCTTTTCCTTGCCCTAAGCATATGTCCAATTCTAATTGGTGAAACCAACCCAACATACCCAACCAACATACATTACACACATCTAATGCAACCTCAATTAAATGTACCCTACAATAGTATGAGCACAAACACACAAGTGATTCCCAACTAATAACACCCTAATATAGTATGCTCAAGTGCACAAAAGTAATTCCTAATTAATTCACACACTAATGCCATGCATGCACCCACACAATAATAAACCCCAAAATCATACATTTTACTGAAATACCCTTATGAAATGCTGAACACATGCGAATGCTTACACATACTGACAGACAGATAGACAGACAGACAGACGGACAGACAGGCTCATTCTACTAGGGGGCAAATGGGGTGTGACATGGAGCGAATTTGAGCTAAATGGAGTAAACTCGGAGCAGTCGTGAAGATTCACAGAAAATTGGAAGCAAAGAGCTGATTTTGGAGTTAGCCTTGCCCAAGACCAAGGGGCAAGGGTAAGCAGCTGCCTTGCCCAAGGCTAACGGCCAAGATGCGACAGTAGATGTCAACTTTTATATTTTAAGCCTGAAGTTGCTCTAGCCACCAACTACTCTCAATCTGATTTTTAGGGATAATTAGGCTAAAATTAAGGAAATAAAAGGCTGTATTTTTAGGAAGATAATATTATATTTAATATTTTTAATTTATTTTGGAAGTTTGGATAGGAATTAAACACATTCCTAACTTATCTAGGTTTTTTATATAGCTAGGGAAAAACGTGAAGAAAAGGGGTCTATTCTACTACTTCATTTGCATTTTCCCCAAGGCTGTAACAGGAAGTACTTTTTATTTTATTTTATTTTGTGAATTTCTATGGCTATGTGTGGCTAGATTACTCTTTTTCAGTTAAACATTAATTTAAAGCTGGGTTTTAATTCACCGTGAGATTGTTGTGCTTATTTATTGTTTTTAATTTCAGATGATGTTCATGTTATTTACTGAAATTTAGAGAAACCATATCTTAATTATTTTTTATTTTATGTTCAATAAGGCACCGTTGTTCATTTAAATAAATAAAATACTAGTAGTTGAGTTTACTGAATCCGTAATTGTTTAGTGAAGTCAATAACAAGTGGCAATCAGTGTAGCTTCCTCACAAGAGCTGTTACATTGAGTAAATGCATGATTTAGTTTAAATCAGTCTCGCGTGAGGTCGATTGGCTTAGGTTAGGTCTTTCTACTCCTTAATGCTATCAATAAATTAAATTCTTGCACGTGTTAAGGGTTATTTGTTGGCTAGGAATTAATTACAGTCTTACTTGATTGATTCATTAATACGGAAAGATTAGGTCGGGAGTGCAAAGCCGACGGCTATAACTGGCCCATTATTTGATTTTTAGATTTACTATTTCATCAATGATCGGTTGAATTAATCCTGCATTAAATATCTTTAACTAGAATCTATCATCTATTGAATTTCTTTTAATCAATTTACTGCTTGTCTGTTTATTTCTTTTAATTCAGTATTTTAAAATTTTTGGTTTATGAAAACTTCCCCTTTTTATTTTATTATTAAAAATCTGGTTATTTAGAATTAATTCAGTGCTAGTCTCTGTGGATTCGACCTTTTCTTACCCTATTTACAATTTATTTGATAGGATAATTGAGGTATTTATTTTTGGTGGCTTCGACACCCATCAATTATCTTGCGTCATTTTATGTTTTAATTTTCGTCACTAATAGATTAATTTTGTGACGAAAAATATATTTCGTCATGGTTTGTTTAGGATGAAAATTTTCACATTTTTTTTAGGGAAAAAATTTAATGACAAAATAATAACTTATTGCAACACATAAAATCGTCACAAAATATTTATTTTTTCTGAAGAATAATTTTTTTTCATAATTAATAAATTAGTGACAATAAAATCATTAGGTCACAAATAAGATATCAATATAAAAAAAATTCTAATTATTTTTTTACAAAAAATTTTAGTTTAAAAAATAATTTTATTTATGACAAATAAATGTATCACAAAAAATGAATAAACTGTGATGAGGTACAATTTTGTCACATTTGATATGGAGGGAAAAATTCCAACCTTTTTCTTTTGGTAGGAAAAAAAATTTAATGAAAAGAATAACTATTTATGACATATAAATTCGTCATAAAATACTTATTTTTTGTGACATGAATTATTTTTATTACAATTTAATAAATTAGTGACAATAAAATTATTTCATCATAATAATTTTATTTATGACAAATAAATATATCACAAAAAATGAATATATTATGACGAAATACAATTTCGTCATTGGTACAATCAATTTATGATAATAATAATAATATTATGTCACAATTGGTTATAATATTAATATACGACAAATAATAGGGGTGAGCAAAAAAATCGATGGACTCGGTTAATCGAAAAAAATCCGAAACCGAACCGATGGACTGGTTAACCGATTGTAATGGACTGGTTAATGGTTAGTGTTTTAAAAAAACCGATATTAATGGACTGGTTAATGGTTTTTGACTCATGTAACTAGTTAACCGAATCGAAACTGAATTTTTAGTTAATTTATTAATTTATTAATAATTTATAACAATTTATTCTAATTAAAAGTGATCATATACTTTTTTTCATTATACTAATTATTTTAAAGTTTTTAAGTTTTTTTAATTGGCTATTAGTAAGTATAACAATTTATCTAATTAAAAATAATTATGGACCGGTTAATGTATTTACTTATTAAATATTAATTTTTAAAAACAAATTTGCTTATATCCACCAAATATTTTTATTTTAACAACAATAATGTTATATTATAGTGAAAAAATTTTTATTTTTAAGTACCTTGAACATTTTAATTTTATTTATGAATATATTTATAATTATAGTGGCTAACCGAAAAATATTGGTTAACCGATCTGAAAATCCGAAACCGATGGACTGGTAAACCGATGGTAATGGACTGATTAATGGACTGCAATTTCAAAAAATCGATATTAATGCACTGGTTAATGGATTTGAACTAATGAACCGGTTAACTGACCATGTTCACCCCTAACAAATAAATTATATCATAAAACATAAATTCAATTTATGACAAACAAATATGTCACCAAGAAAAAGAAATATATTGTGACGAAATATAAGTTTATTACTTATACAACCAGTTTGTGTGACCATAATATTTTATCACAATCGATTGTATTAAAAATGTACTACAACTAGATTATATTATAAATAATTTATTTTATATTATAAAAAAATGTCTCCAATAAATTTTTTTAATGACTAAAAATAGTTTGTCATCTACTTTTTTACAAAAATAACTAAATTATATATGAAAGTTAATTAATTAATAATATAATAATAATTTAAAATAAAATATTTTAATGTAAATTAAAAAATTGTAAAAATTGAAACTCTAAAATCCAGAATAAATTTTTTCCCCCTAACTCTTTCTCTCTCTCTCGCAAAATCGATCTGTCTCTGCTGCCCTCGTCGCTCGGTGACTCCCCCTCTCCGTCACGGTCCTCTCTCGGTCACTTCCCCGTCTCCGCCATAGTTTGCTCTATCTCAGCTGCCATCTCCGTCGCGTGCCTGTATCTCTCACTTGTAGTCTCTGCCGCACTCATTTCTCTCAATATCAATCGCCCATTCTTCAATCAGGTTATGCCTCTCTCTATTTGTTAATGGATTTAATTATTTTCTTTCTTTTTTTGGGCATCGAGTGACTTCTTGTTTGAATTTTTTTTTTGTTAGTGTGGTGCATCGTTGATCTGTTTTTGCTGTGCTCGATCCAGTGCCTCTTTAACACTCCCTTTAAAGGCCAGATTTGCAAAATTTTTTGTTTTGCAACTAATGTTTGATTTTTTTTGTTTGATTTTTGTTGATGTTAGTATTTTTTTCAAGTAAAGTAGATGATGTGCTTGGTCATTTGCAACCCAATTCCTATAACTCTACTATTTTACAAAACTATGACTCGACTTCTCTCTCTGTAAGTTCTTCTTTTAATAATTAACCGTAGTATATTTGGTTAATCTTTGTGTGGATTGTGTTAGATTACTTTTCATTGTAATTAGAAGTGGATTGTTTGATAGGTGTTAGATTTGCTAAGTTTTTGAGTTAATTGTCTTCTCTTTCCTTGAAGATATGAATTAAAACGATAATATCTAGAAGAATTTGCTACTGGTTTTTCACTTTACTCAAAGGATATTATGAGAATGTTTCACTGATTTTATGGAAATAATTATATTTGTTGTTCCTTACGCATGAATCAAAAGTTAATATTCTTATCTTTCAGAAATGTTTCCTTCTTCTTTCTATCTCTCTCTCTTTTTGGTCCCTTTTAAGAATTTTGATTTTTCTTTATGCTCTAAGAAAATTAGAAGAGTACAAAGTTGGGTGAGGGTGAATACAACATAAATTAGATTCATATCTTCATCTATAATGAACTATTACTGAGTTATTGTCTGCTGAATGCCGAGTAACATGAAGCATAAGCTGTTGTGTTATATTTTAATGCTCTCAAGACAATATCTATTGTTATGCTATGTTACCGGTTGCTTTCTTTTGTGATTGACTTTAGACATTTTTTTAATCTTGGTTGCCCTTGAGAAGTGGTCAAGCACTATTCTAATAATAAAAATTAGTGCTGCAACTTGCATGTATTGATTTTTTGTTGTTATAAAACTTGCATTTGTGTTAATCACTTGATGAATATTTTACTCTCAATAAAGCAGAGAACATTTCCCCAAATAGTGGAAGGTGAGTGGTTGCTAGATAAATTGAAAATAAAATATAAAAATTTCAAGCATTTGGATGTTGTATTTTGTTTGTTGGACCAATAAATCATCAAAACATGATATAATTGTATATCTTTAAATGCGGGCAGTTCCACGCTACATGTTACTCTATAAGCCAGAGGCATAAAATGAACTTTAGTTATGTTTTTTATGTTTGGAATGTTGAATTAAGATTCTAGATATTTAGAACTGAATATTTTATATATATTGAATTATACAATTTGTGGTTTATATAATTTTGTATATATCTGAACCACTTCCATTTACTCCTTCATTGGTTCCTATCTTAATTTCTTATATGCTGAATGAAACTATTCTCTAGCTATTTGCCATACTGCGTTATTGCATAAATTAGAAGTTTTTACAATGTTTTTGACATAGCATGGTATTGCTTTCTCAATTTAAACATAAAGTGATTCATAGAGGTCTTTCTTTTATGTTGGAATTAAAATTTACCACCCTAGTCAATGCACATCTCATATTTGTGATCCATACAAGGTTATTTTGTATAGATTCAATGTCGGAAGGAATGGGAGCTGGAGACTCTTTCCCATGATTATGAGTTTTAAAATGGTATATACCAAACTTTCTGTGTTACAACTTGAATGCTTTAGCTTTTTCTCTCAAATATGATTGTCTGCTTTTTTAATAACTGAGTCTGTAAGTCATCTCATTTTCTTAATTGGACATTGATTTTATTTGCAGATCCTTCAAGATTCTGGCTTACTCACGAGACATCTTTTGTGAGATCGCATACCAGTTTCTGGACTAGGATTTCGTTATGTCAGCAAGGCTATTAACTTCTTATTTTTGAATTATGGATTAGGATATTTTAATTTCTTTTTGCATTAAGTAGTATCTTTTTATTTAATTGACCTTTTGTTTAAATAGATACTTTATATTAGTTGATTGACAATTTTTTTTTTTATAAAATTAATTGATTGTATAACATTTAATTTAAAATGTCATTTTTAGTGCAATGTATATATGACAAGTATATTTTCACAATTTGTCGACTTGTTAGTTCATAAATGACGATATAATGTTCATAATTACAATATTAATATTGTCATAAAAAAGTGTTATTTAATGACAATAAAAAGTTTGTCACTAAAACTATCTTTTTGTGACAATTATTTTTATCCATACTTATGTCACTAATATGACAGATTATATTCATCATTAATATACAATAATTTAATGACAAAATCATTTTTCATCACTTAAAGTATTAGATTTAGTGACAATATAAATTATTTTATGACGAAAATTACATTTATTTGTGACGACAATTATGTAATCAATATTTAATGGTTTTAATTATAAGCAGAGTTTTGTCATTAAAAATACTTAATTTCATGACGAATTTTAAATTTGTCAAAAAAATGTTAATCTTTTATGACGATAAGAAATATAATGTTACGAAATATAATTTTATTTATGATATAATTTTTGTCATAAAAAGTAAGAAATAAAGATGAAGATAATTATTTTCGTCACAAAAAATGATACTTATGGTGACAAATAACTAAATTGTCACGTAAACTTTTATGTTACGCGCTTACCGTTATGTTTTTTATGACGATAAAAATTCATCACCTTATCTTTTCAGCGATGAAAATTGAATTTTTCATGACAATTTTTTGCGTCATAAAAGGTGTAAGTTCTTGTAGTGTTGTTATTGTATTTACACTTAGATTATTAAAAAATGAATTAATTCGAAAACCAACAATATATAAATTCGGGTCCAACAGTTGATGATTTGCTAAAATTGCAAGGCAAACATCGTGCATATGCAATTTAGAGCAATAATGTATATATATTTTAATGATTTAATTAATATATACAAATATATAAGCAGACACATAAAGACACAAATATATAACTAATCATTTTTAATTTTTAGGTTGGTTATGATATATTGTTTGCCTCTCGAGCAAGTGTAGATAGTTACTATAGGAACATCGATCCAAGGATAGTATTGTACCTGAGATTAGCAGGATTTTACGGTATGTTCTAAATCTGTGCAATGCTTGTGGATTGCAACTTGATAACTGTACTTGTCGAGAGGTGGAGACAGGAGACACATACTTTTCACCTTATTGGTGAAGCGACAATAACACTTCAGGATGTTGGGATCCTGACTGGTTTACCTATTGAAGGTCGAGATGTGAGAGGACATTTATATTATGATTGGGCGGAGCTGTGTGGAAGGCTTTTGGGATAAGTTCCCCTAGAAGACGCTCTCAGAGGTCACAACATTAAAATGCCATGGTTAACAAGGAAATTTCGTTCCTTACCAACTGTAGACACCGGGTCCTGAGGCAGCCCAGACTAAGGTTACCCAGTGATGAAAATAATGCTTGTTCACAGGCGAAAAAGCTAGAAGTGATGATTTCCTTGTCAAAACTCTTCTTTTTAAATAAAAAATTTTTTTTGGTGTTTTCGGTGACCTGTGACCGTGCCGTATAGCACCTGTTGGCAGCACGTGCGAGGCGCAGCCCCGTACAAGTGTGTGCGCGCAGTCCTGCGGAGGCGCATGCATTGCCTCACGCGCACGAGGCGGCCTCCTGTGCGATGCGCGAGGTGCGCCTCGCTGGGAGGCACGCGAGGTACGGCCTCTCATGTGAGGCTGGACCTCATGCATGGTGCGAGTCGCGGGGAGGCATGTGAGGTGTGGCCTCCCGTGCTAAGCCGCACCTCACGCACGGCCTCCCCTCGCGCCTGTGAGGCACGGCCTCCAGCGCGACAATCGCACCTCGTGGATCTCATACCTCGCTGGGACTCCGTTTTTCACTTGATTTCCGTGATTTGAGTTAAAATTTCAATTAAATTCAAATTCTTTTGCGACTTTTGAAAAGGATAAAACTTATTTTTGAAAGGATAATTTGGATTTTTGAATGGGATTAGGACTCCTAAAGCCTAAGAAAAGTTCAACACCAGAAAAAGAGGAAGGGGGACAGAACGGCAAAAAGATAGAAAGAATTCTAAAGAAGAAAATCTTGTGAGCTAAAAAGTTTTCTTTTCAAAACATTCTGAAATTGTTCTTGATCCAAAGAAATCAATTCTTTGTGTTTAAGATTCAATTCTTGTGATCTGATTTTCTAAAAATAAGAGTTTTGAAACAGTCGTTAGGGAAAGAAAGCTTTGATTTCTTTTCTTCTTTTTTCAAGCAATCTATGAAGAAATCATCACGTTCTTCTTTTATAGCCAAGATCAAACGTTTGAGGGTAAATTTTCGGGCTAGAAGCCAACCTTTTCTTTTCCTTGCTTCGTGTCGTTTACTTTGTCTTCTCCATTGTAATCACTGTCGTTTATTGTTAATATGTTTTTTTGTTGTTTATTATTAATGTATTTGTTGTTGTTTATTGTTAGTCTTTTTGTTGTTTGTTATAATTAACATAAACTTAGATCAACTTGATTAATTTATCGAATAGGACACATGAAACGTAGAATAATGATTTTATTTTTATTTGATTCTAGCTTTGATTATTAATATATTTTTTTAATTTCCAGTTTTTTTATCAAATATTATTTTTCTGTAATAATCATAAATATTTTCTTCATCAGTTAAAATTATTTATTGTATTTGCTTTATTTAATTGCTTATTCCTATTATAACATATTTTGTATGTTTGACTCATTTAATTGCTTGTTTATATTATACCATGCTCTATACATTTGATTTAATTTGCTGACATTGTTTTTATTCTTGTTTTTGTTGTTTGTCAAACCTATTTATCTCACTTTGAGTAATGTTCCTGGGCACGCTGGAGAATCAAGAGATTAGGAGCCTTCACAGTTTAGTTTGCATTTTAATTTCTGTATTTCTCTTATTTTATTGTTTTGTATGTTTTATGCAAAATGGTATTTAGATGCGTTATTTAAGAGAAACACATGTTTTTCTACAATAACAAAAATTGGGATGTTTGTTAATAAAATAGGACAATGTCATGATTTTATAAACCTTCATTTTCACAGGAGAGTTCATTTTCATAAAACGGGATCCAATTATCCCTATTTTTATCGCCCAAAAATAACTCTTATATTTTTAAGTTAAAACCGGGAATCAATATTCCTAAAATCTAATGAATGTCCTGATTTATGTATTATGTATTTTACTTTATTCTTTTTGTGTATTTATTTATTTCGGCCCCTTATAATTAATTTTAGGGCATTTTTATTCCTTTATTTATTTATGCTTTTATTTGGGGGATTGTTCTGTCCCATTTTTCACTTGTAATTTATTTATTACTTTCTTTACTGCTTTCCAAAAATGCTTGAAATGCGCTTTAGTCTTATTGTATGGTCATGTGAGAAGAGAGATAAAATAATTAACTCTAAAAACTCAGTCATATAACATTAACCAAAGGTATAAATAAGAGTGAGGTCCCAAACTCTCTCTGATTTTGGCCTCATAAGGTTAGAATTCATTTTCCAATATTTTATTGGGTGGCAACTCCATGATACCTACCTTATGATACCCAATAGACGCCCTCGTAGGTTGATTGCTAACAATGGAATGGGGGTGAATCCCTGCCCATTGGAAAGCGACCAGCTTTTACGAGTCTTAATAAACCTCCATCTGGTCTCGAGTCCTAAAAGCGGACTTCTGAGAGCGAGCCAAATGTCGAGCGGGGGTTCACGCGCGTTACAGTGGCGACTCCGCTGGGCACATTATGAGACTTTGCTCCAAAAGTACCTTTGGCTAATCTAATATAAATGGGTTTAGGATTAAGAAATTTTATCTCTTTTCAAAAAAATTGCATTGCATTTATTAGAGCCTTAGAACTATGCTAGTTGTTCCCTTATTTTACCTCAGTGCATTCTTGAAACACGACCCTACTTTCATTCTGTAAGCACCGTGTCCCGAGGCAGTCCAGATAAAAGATTACTCGATGAAGAAATCGATGTCCGATTCCAAATGAATGGATGAGATTCGGAGACTTCGGTCCTCTAGATTCACGAGAAATATGGATTTTTATTTGCAGTAATGAGAAAAAGAAAATTGGCAGTTTTAAGGCTTGAAAAGAAGATTTTTTCCATTGGCGGCCAGCCCGTTGGTCATGGGTTGCCCGTTGCTCGCTGGGGAGTCCCGTCTCTCGCCATGAGGGATGGGCTGTCGGTGAGATGAGCGATGGACACGTGTCCTCGCACAGACGCCCGTCTATGGATTTTCGGCGCCCATCGGTTGAATCCTGTTTCCAACAGGAAAAGGGATTTAGCCGACGCCCGTCGGTGGACTTCCAGCGCCCGTCGGATTGAATCCTATTTCCTACAGGAAAAAGGATTCAACAGACGCCCGTCGGTGGACTCCCGACGCCCGTCGGTCGGAGGGTTTTGAGAAAAAATAATATAAAAAGGGTTTTTTTGAACCATTTTGGGGGTTGGACGAATTTAGCTACTTTTTACCCTAAAAATCCATTTCTGATTATTGATTCTAGCCTTTTTATCTCATTAAAATTTCTTCATTTTTATTTTATTTTGATTTGGTGAATCTAATTAATTCAAGGGAGCTAAAATCGATTAGTTTCCCATCAATATTTATAGATTCCAACATTTGAACAGTTTTGTGATTATCAAGAAAGAAAAAACCAAAATTTCTTTTCTTGATTTTTGCTCATTTCTCGTGAAGCGTGCGGGATTCGAACCATCCGAAAATCCATCCTAAAAGGTAAAATCCGAGGGTAAATATTCTGGACATACATTCTGTTTAATTTATCTTAAATATTTGCATTTATTTTCGGTTTTTGTGTTGGGAAAAATCATTTTGTTGTGAAATTGTGAAAAGTTTTGTTTTTACTGTTTTTTTGAAGAACAGAGGTGACCGACGGGCAATAAGGTCACCAACGCCCGTCTCTCGGCTGAGCGACAGCACGTAAACGGTGCACTTATTACCCGCCGGTCGCCCCAGGGATGCCCGTCGGTCAAATCATTTATGGCTGTCCCTGGGTTGTTTCTAGTTTTCAAAGTTGTTTTATTTCTTTTATTATTTATTTTCTTTTTATTATTTGTTTTTTTTATTTTATTTTCAAAATATTTTCTTTTCTATTTTTTAAAATATCAGTAGTTTTTATTTATTTTTGGATTTTAATCTTCATTTACATTTATTCTTGCTTTGTTTATAAGTATTAATATTATTGATTATTTTGTGAGATTGTAATATTTGGTCCTTGGGATGGTTTGAGCTTGAGAGGAGGTTGTCATGCACAATATGGAAGACTCCAATTGGTTTAATCCTTTATCCCTTTGCTATTTATTTATTTAATTACGCGTTTATTTTTTATTTATCTTTATGTTTATGTAAATTGTTTTATTTCACGTTAAATAAAAATGGACAAATGTTTTATATTAATTAATTTGGTGATTTTTGCAAATACAGGACCAAAGTCCTATTTAAGCCAATGAAAATGTCACATAAAAATTATTTTCATAATAAATGCATGTGAGGACCAAAGTCCTCAAAATAAATGAATTATCCGTTTTATGTATGTATCGCACTTTTTATAAATGGGAGTTGTATTCCGCTCCTAGTATTATTGTAATTTATTTTGGAATGTTTATTTTATTTTTATTTTGTTTTATTTATTTATTAACGCTTTTGACATGAATAATTGCGCCTTTAATTAAATTGCATTGTGAGGAGAGAGAGTGAACTAATAAGCTCAAAATTTAATTGTAAAATTAATCAAGGTAGAAATAGATGAGAAGTCCCGAACCCATCTCTGGTCTTTGGGCTCAATGAGGCGAGAGGTCTATACGATCACTCATTGGAACGAGACCTCCAAGACACCTCTTGTGTCAAACGACTTAATAAATCCTAGGCTCCATAGGGTTAGAGGGTCATTCCCAATGTTCTATTGGGGTGATTGCCTCCAAGACCCCTTTGGCTTGCCCAAAATGGAAATATGCGCCGTCTTAGGCTCACTGAGGCGAGACAAACTTTTCCAATGTTCTATTGGGTGGCGACTCCATGAAACCTCCTTGTTGACCAAAATAGACGCACTTGTAAATTCGTTGCAAGTTGTCAACGGACCCTCATTTTGCTCGGGCACCCACGGGGTCCGGCGCGCGTCACAGTGGCGACTCCACTGGGGACTGGTTCGAGACTTTAATTTGAAAATACCTTGATTAAAATTTACAATTAAGTTTTAGTTTATAAATTCGCTTTATCTCAAATTTGCATTACATCCCATTAGAGCCTTAGATTACGCTAGATTGGTCCCTTCTAAACCTCGATGCATTCCCAAAGCACAACCCTACATTCACTCAATGTAGGGAAGTGTTAAGGATAATCACCAGCCCAAGCCTTGTATCATTTGGTATATAAAATGGAGACCCAATCTGTCGTTACGCTTGCGATGAGCTAAACCCGTTGGCAGGGACCATGCTTGGATAGACCTAAAGTAACACCACCCTTGACCAAAGCTCATGTAATGGCCATAGATACTTCCCTTAGGCGATATGAACCGTAATACCGTGCCTGCTGTATGGATCCTTATGTATTGGGTGAGTCCAAATGTCTTGTTTGGTTACCTAACCAATGGCTTTCATGCCCCAGTAGGGCCATGTCGATGTATTTGGATTACTTAAATATGTAATGATCATTATCCATGCGCTTGTGCATTAGTATAGGAGTGTTATATTGCCGATTTTTTGCCATGCACCATGCGGGTCCATCGGGTTCCCTGTTGACCCATGGGCTAATCCTGCCTAGGAAATAGACTATGACTGCGTGTGTGGGAGTAATAAGGGTGGAAAGACCTATCTGCTTGCATGTGATTCGTGGGTGTTGCATATCACGATCATGCATTTCATTGCATTCATGCATCATTCTGACTCCTTGTCTCTGTAGCCATCATAGATCTGCCCAGGTGGACGAGAGGACCTGCGGGACGATTGATTCGAAATCTTATGTCTGAGCTGCCAAAAAGGGAGAATTTTTTGGAGACTCATTCAGAGACCAGCTGCACTATTTCAGAGATGGCTAACTCACCGAGAGGGAATGATGCCACTAGGGCTTTGATTGTAGAAGAGGTTGGCCGAAGGTTTGAGGAGTTTGAGGGTCGAATAATGAACATGATGGCCGCAATGGCCCAGTACACTGCTCCACAGAACCCGCTTCCACCTCCCATGAGACAGAATGAATAAGGGGAGGATAGAGAAGAGAGGCAAAAAGAGGTCCAACCACCGCCGGTAGATTTAAGGCCAGTAGCATCGGGGGTTCAGAGGAGAAGACCGATTCAGAGGTTAGAGGATGACCGTGGAGATGAAGATTATGAGGACAACGTTATGTCAAAAAGGGGAAAAGCGCCCCAGTCAGAGGAAACCATTTGGAAGAAAATGGAGGAGAAATTTGAGGCGATGGCCCGAATATTAAGTAGGGGTCAAGGAATGAATCCTGAAGATAAGGAGCTGGAAGGGGAGGATCCGATCCCATATAATTTCAAAATGCCAGACGTTCCCAAGTTCGATGGCACCTCCGACCCAACTACCCATGTGAAGCAATATTCATTGATTATGAAGGGGACCACCTTGATGAAGAGACAGAAGGTGGAGTACTTTTGTTTAAGTCTGACTGGCCCGGTTATAAATTGGTATCACAGCCTTGACTGCAGAACCAAAAAAGACTGGGATTTGCTGACGGAGGAGTTTTTAAGGCAGTATGATTGTAACACGAGGATGGAAGTGACCCTCAAAGATCTAGAATTGTTGCAACAAAAGGCTGGCGAATCTTTTCATGAGTACTTAACCCGCTGGAGGAACAGAGTGATGGAAATGAGAAAGAAATCGGAGACTCAGGACCACATTAGATTATTCATCAAGAATACAAGCCCGTATTTGAGAGAAGGGTTGAAGATAAAAGGATTACGAGACTGGGAGTCCTTGAAGGATATAGCAATCGAAGCAGAGGGAGAGTACCTGGCCCGGAAAGCAAATAATGATAACTATGCTAAGAAAGGGAGCGTTAGTCAGGGGGCAAGTAGGCCAGCAGGTCCCAGCGGTAGCACTGACGCAACCACGAGACGTTTTTCAAACTTAGGGAGGTCCTTATCGTGGGTTCTGAAAAGGCTAATAAAGGATGGGAAGTTACAACCATTACCACCTAGACCTGCCAGGAATCAGGGGATGCCGGGCCACAATACTAATGAGTACTGTGCTTACCATCAACACACGAGTCATTTGATAGATGAGTGCAAAGCTTTGAGGCATGCAATTCAAGACGTAATAGATTCAAAGCAGATTACGGATCCCGAGAAGAGGGAAGGCCAGAAGAAAGCTGGGTATAACAAGGTGCCCCCGCCTGTGTTCATGATTGGGTCTAGTTTACCTGAAGGGTTTGTCTTGAAGGAGTTATACGGCGATGATGTAAACGCTACTGTCACGAGCCTCCATGAGGTGAGTGAAAAAGGGATGCCCGCTGCAGTGATCGATTGCTGGTCCACTAGTGAAAGTGGAAGTGATAATGATGATGAAGGTGTTGAGTTTCCTGACCCGTGGGGTTCAGAGGAGGAGGAAGCGGAAGAGCAAAAAGGAAAAATGAAGGTAGGAGTGGTGACCCGCAGCGGGAGAGTAGCGCCGGAAGTAGCAAGGCCTCAGGAGCCAGGGGGAGGTCAGAAAGAGAACGAAAAGGAGTCGGAAGGAGATCAGATAGTGAAACAGCTGCAGAAGACACCGGCTCAAATTTCCATTTAGTTTCTACTGAGGCAATCCCCCTCCCATAGGCAGAGATTGGTAGAAGCCTTATGTGAGACGACTGTGGCTACAACAATTTTGCCCACTGAGCTACTGGAAGTGGTGAAAGGAGGAGCTGGGGAGAATGTGGTGTTCACAAATGCCGATCTACCGGCAGAAGGCCGTAACCACAATCGCCCTTTATTCATTCGGGCTCAGATCAATCAAAAACACACTTCTTATGTGATGGTGGACGATGGGTCATCAATCAACGTGTGCCCACAAGTAGCCAAGTCGGATTTGATGATCACAACTTATGATAACTCTCACCGACATGCCTCAGGGACTTTCAAGAACGTGGTCAAGATGGGGCCAGTGGAGACTAAGGTGGAATTTGTAGTCCTGCCTATTTCGGCCAATTTTTCGGCATTATTGGGGAGACCGTGGTTCCACAAGTTGGGAGGTGTTCCCTCTACACTTCACCAGATGGTCATGATACCTCATGAAGGGCAAATGGTGACCATCAAGGCTGCGAGAGGGAATCACGTGTCAATACTCGAGATAGCAAGGCAGCCATTCAGTGGATTCCATGTGGCCATGATTAATGAAGAAGAGACAATAGAAGGAAGTCCTCAAGTGCTAGCTATGATGAAAAGGATGTCGTTTCTTCCGGGTGCTGGATTGGGTAAGAATTCCCAAGGGATGCCAGATGTCATCGCCACTAGGGGTTAAAAAGATAGAAAGGGCCTGGGTTACAAAGGAGAAGTGCAGAGAGAAGTGAAGCCAGCAAAAGAGATTCCCCACATTTGGGAAAGTTTTGTGCCAGCATCAACAGTTTGCGCTTATACCGGGGAAGCCGAGCCTCAGTGGTTCGACGGAAGAATTGTGCCGGGATTTGAGGTATTTAGCGATGTTTATGATTGGGACGTCGGGGTGATCAAGCCAGTTGAAGACTTTTGGGATGAGGAAGTCTTGACCAATAGAGCTGTCTGGGACAAAGAAGAGCCCAAGGAAGTTGTGACTGAGGCTATGGTGGTCGCTGACGTCAAGGGGAAGGTGAAGATAGAAGAAGCTGTTCAAGAGGTGGATGAAGAGCCTCCGATCAACCAGGATGATGCAGGACCATCAGTAGTGACAGACCCGATGGGAGAAGAGGAAGAAACTGGTTTAGATTTTCTTTTCATTCCCGAACTTTTTGATGATGTAAATGACAATTTTAATTTTATTAATGAAATGAATGATTTTGCTTACTTGTGCGACGTTTCTGATAATTTCAATATGCATGATCATGATCATATTCCATCCATATTTGATATTGATTCTTCTGATGCTACTCCATTTAATCTTGGAACCTCGGAAAACCCGAAAGAAATCTTGATAGCATCAAATGTAACTCTTGAGGAAAGAGAAAAATTTGAGAGAATACTAAAAAAATATGAAAAAGTCTTTGCCTGGACCTACGAGGACATGCTAGGAATCGATCGGGACATCACAGAACACATTATTCCGACATATCCAGATCACAAACCTGTGAAACAGAAGCTGAGAAGGCTTAGGCCGGAATGGGCAGATAAGGTAAAAGAAGAGATTCGACAACAGATTAAAGCTAAGTTTCTGGTGGAGGGACGGTACCCCACGTGGCTAGCCAATGTAGTCCCTGTGGCTAAAAAGAATGGAAAAGTGAGGGTATGTGTGGACTATCGGGATCTGAACAAGGCCTGTCCGAAGGATGATTTCCCGCTACCCCATATAGATGTGCTGATAGATAGTGCCGATATTTGTGCAATGTATAGCTTCATCGATGGGTATGTGGGCTATAATCAAATTCTCAACAGGATAATTGACAGGATCAAGACAGCTTTCATCACAAAATGGGGGACATACGCCTACAGAGTAATGCCTTTTGGTCTAAAGAATGCAGGAGCTACCTATCAGAGGATGGCAACCAAGATCCTAAGTGATTTGATTCATAAGGAAGTGAAAGTATATGTCGATGATATGATGATAAAATCAGACACTAGAGAAGGCCATTTTGAAGCATTGGAGAAGTTCTTCCAAAGGAAAAGCAAGTATAACCTTCGATTGAATCCTAAGAAGTGCATTTTTGGGGTCACATCAGGAAAGTTGTTGGGACACGTGATTAGCCAGAGGGGAATTGAGATTGACTCGGACAAAGTTAAAGCTATCAAAGAAATGCCAGTGCCACAAAAAGAAAAGGATGTGAGAAGTTTCCTAGGTAAGTTATAGTATGTTAGCCGGTTCATCGCAAAGCTCACCTCAATATACGAGCAAATTTTCAAGCGCCTCAGGAAGAACCAACCTGTAGTATGGAATGAGGATTGTCAAAAGGACTTCGATACTATCAAAGAATACTTGTTAAACCCACCTGTCCTAAGGCCACCGCGACCAAATAAACCTTTGATCCTGTATTTAGCCATAGAAAACAGCTCCGTAGGTGCCATGATGGCTCAAGAGGACGAGTTTGGGGTAGAATTTTCCATTTACTACCTTAGTAAGAAGTTCTTGGAGTATGAGATCAAGTATACTGAGGTAGAGAAGATCTGTCTTGCTATTATCTGGGCTTCTAAGAAATTGAGACACTACTTCCACTCTTACAAGGTGCAGGCGGTGGCAAAGCAGAATCCTTTAAGGTACTTACACGAAGCATCGTCTCTGTTAGGAAAAATGGGCAGATGGTTGTTGCTGCTACAAGAATTTGATATTGAGTATATTACTCGGAAGACTATCAAAGGGCGGGCAGTAGCTGAGTTTCTGGCCGATCATCCCATCCAGGGTGATTCACTTGATTCAATTTTCCTGATGAAAATATAGCGGCAATCTCTGTTCAAGGTTGGCAACTACACTTCGATGGGGCTGTTAACAATAAGGGGGTAGGAGTAGGAGTTATTTTGATAACCCTAGATGACGAGAAACTCCTGTTAGCCAAAAAGTTGAGGTACAGAGCCACTAACAACGAAGTTGAGTATGAGGCATGCACTTTCAGATTAGAAGCTTTAATTGCTTTAGAGGCAAAGGATGTGGAAGTGTTTGGAGATTCATCCTTAGTAATCAACCAGATTCGGGGAGAATTGGCTATCAAAGAAGAACGATTAGTACCGTATATTGAATATATGAGGGAGCTAAGCAATCGGTTTGAGACTTGTACATTCCATTTCGTGCCGAGGGATGAAAATTGATTGGCTGACGCGCTTGCAACTTTAGTGTCAATGTGGGACAATCTGGAAGGAGTAGCCATGAAGCCAGTTCTAATCTATAGTTCTGGGAGGCCTAGCTTTGAGTTCAAGCCAATAATGGAAATAGAGGTAGCGGATGGAAAGCCGTGGTATTTCGATATCATGAACTACTTGGAAAGCGCGACATTTTCGGAAGAAGCTACTGAAAAGGACCAAAGAATGATTCGCAAGCTGTCTACTCAGTTCATATGCATAAACGGGGCGTTGTACAAGAGACAGGCCGACGGCATTCAGTAGAGGTGCCTGGATGAAAAGGAGGCCCGGAAGGTGATAGAAGAAACTCATGCAGGTGTGTGTGGAGCTCATATGAATGGGTTGACGCTGGCCAAAAAAATCATGAGGCAAGAGTTTTATTGGCTCACCATGGATAATGATTGTTCAAAGTACGTGAAGCAGTGTCAGCTGTGCCAACAATATGCAGATTTGAGACACCTGCCTGTGTCGGAACTACATAGCTTAACGTCGCCTTGGCCGTTCGCAACCTGGGGAATAGATATTATTGGGGAGATCCATCCTACAGCATCCAATGGGCACAGATACATTATAGTCGCCATCGACTACTTCACCAAATGGGTAGAGGCGGAGTCTTTTAAGAAGATTGATGCACGGGATATGGCAAAGTTCATTGAGAAGAATTTGATTCGCAGATACGGCCTTCCGCATCATGTAGTGTCTGATAACGGGGTCCAATTTATGGGAGAAACAAGGAAACTACTCAAGAAGTATGGGATTGAGCATCACAAGTCTTCTCTATACAGACTGCAGGCTAACGGAGCAGTGGAGGCTGCTAATAAGAACATCAAAAGATCCTAGCCAAAATGGTCCAAACTTACAAAGATTGGGCGGAGAAGTTACCCTTCGCGCTTTGGGGCTACAGGACAACGGTTAGGATGTCTATGGGTGCTATGCCGTACTCTCTGGTATATGGGACAGAAGCAGTGCTGCCAGTTGAGGTAGAGCTCAAATCATTAAGGGTAGTCATGGAGGCCCAGATTCCTGAAGCTGAATGGGCACAACAAAGGCTACAACATCTAAACCTGCTGGACGAGAGCAGATTGAGAGCCTACTACCACAACCAAGTCTATTAGAAAAGACTCACCCGGTCCTTTGGAAAGAAGGTTAAGAAGCATCCATTGAAGGAAGGAGACTTGGTGTTTAAGCAAATGAGACCTGGGGCACTGGATAACCAAGGGAAGTTCAGACCTACCTAGGAAGGGCCGTTCATCCTCAAGAAACTGCTGTCAAAAGGAGCTGCAATCCTGTCGGATAGCGATGGCAACGAATTTAAGGAACCGGTCAATATAGACAGAGTCAAAAGGTTCCACGGCTAAAGACTATAAAATAAAAAGAAGAGAATAAAATGCCCTGCGGGTCCAAAATCGAAAAAAGGCAGCCTTGCTAAAATTGGGCTCCTCGATAAGGTGAAAACCGAAAAAAGGCATCCTATGCAAAAGTTAGAGGCACGAGAGAAAATGTCCAATCGAGAAAACACAAGAGGGCCGATTAGTAACAGGAGTTGATGCAATCGAAATTTGGTTTCATGAATTAATGTGGTCTACACAGTCGAGTTAGTGTCAAATACTGATCATGTATGTTGAAATTCTAGGGAAATGTACACAATTTGGTGAAATAAAATAAGAATTATTCTTTTCATTTTCATCATTTTATAGTTATGCTTTAAAAAGAAACATAATACCCAAAAGGGTGTACAATTTAAACTAAACTAGGCTCTACCGCTACTCTCGCCGGCTAGATGCTTAAGTCCTCGTGTCTTGTTATCAGACGCTGGACTGAGGACCCATCTCTTGTACTCGCTGGTGGAGGCCACGGAATGAGTTCCGAATCGAGGTATGATGGTCTTCACTGGAAGTTAGCTCCACAGTTCATGATAGCGAGAAGCAAAAGCAGCAGAAAAAGCTTCTCCCCGAAAGGATAGTGGGACTCTTACCACATCCTGGGTCATCCCGAGTTGATGAGCACATCGGGCTGTAATGCAGAAGGTGGCTTGACGAAGCCCACATAGGGGAACGCACCCCGACGATCCATCAATGGCTGCATGAGATAGAGGAAGCCAAGCAGGCATGAAATTGATGTCATCATCTGATATTTCACCAAATCTAGCAATGCCTTTGTCAGGAGTTACAAGTGAATATAGTCGTTGACGCGGGAGGAAGTGTCTCGGTGAATATTGTGCAATGACTCGGGGAGGTGGTTCTGACAGCATCTTCAGCTTCTCCTGTAACCATATCTAAAAAAAAAAAAGCCGCTGGAGTAAGTTAGGTTACTTTAGGCAAAAATTAGGCACAGGGTCATGTGAAAATCTGAAAGGATGCACTTCCCATTAGGAAAAGCTAGTGCGAAAATCCACAAGGGACGCACTACCTTTTAAAATAATGACATACCTGGAGTAATAAGGGGCTCCCAGTGAACGAAGTGGTAGAGCTGGAGCGAACAGAATCCAAGCCCAGAATGGTTTCAGCTAGAATAAGGGGAAAGGGAGACAACCTGTGATGAAAGTCATCTAGAACCCCGAATAGGCGAGGATCACCAACCAAGTCTCCTGAAGTTACGGTCAAGAGGCTCATCATGCACAATAAGAAGACAACGCTTACTCGATATGTAGGGACATTAGAAAATCTGTCTAGCGCCTCGATCAGTGGCTCCAAGGAAAATGTGGGACCCTATGGGACCAATCGAGCAGCCTCGGTAGGAGCTATACCAGAGATAGGGTGATATCCCGAGTCTGAATCAGACCACAGCAGGGGATGCAAGGCAGAGCATTAGGAGGATACCATGCTCCGGTGATGGCAGCGAACTCCTTGGGCAGAGGGCACAGTTCCTAATAAGTGAACTTAAAAACGTGAAAGCGTGGATTTCAGAAATGGGTTGCAGCTAAGAGAAGGTTGTAGTTTATTTTGGCTCTGCGTAAATATTTTAGCCCAGACAGGGTAGTGAGGGTGTTGTTGTCCCAAGTGCGAGTGTCATCCAAGATACGGTACATCCTTTGGAAAAGGGGAGAAGTCATCCTTTGAGAGTCAAAGATTGAAGGTAGCAAAGGGTTAAAATAAGCGAGGGGGCATGAAGTCCAAGAAAAATTGTAAATTTTATAATGAAGCTCCACAGACGGCCTGCCCATGACTCAGTACAGGTGGCCTGCCCGTCGGTCGTCGTCCACCTGGCAGATGCATGCGTCATCGTTGCATTCATCGCGTGCATTTATTACGCATTTAATGGGGGCATGTGGAACGACAGACGGTTAACCCGTCGTTCGCTCCTGGAGACGCCTAGCCCGTCGGTCATGAAAACTATATATAAGTTGACAGACCGACGGGCAGACAGTTTTCCGCCTCTTGTCTGTTCGTTTTCTTCTTTCAACCGTCCCTCATTGCGGTTTTTTGCTTATTTTCTCCATTTTTTTTACATCTTTTCACATTTTTATTTATATTTTTATGCTCCTCGCGTTACCGGGCACCTGTCGGAGTATATTTTCTGCTTTTTCATCGAGTTTCACTTTTCTGCGAACTACAGGTTAGTAATTAATTCTTCTTTCTTTTTTTTTTCTTGAGTAAGTAAAGTTTAATTTTCTTATTTTATTTATTATTGAGTGTTGCTGTTAGTGTAAATAATTTACCTTAATAATTAGCATTAGATGCTGTTTACATGATTAATTTTAATATCGCTTTGGTATATTTTTTTTCTTTTACTTGGATTGTTGATTAGCCTTGCATGAGTATTCTTATTGCCTTGAATTTTAATGCCTTCATGCTCTTTAATAAAGCATGCTTCCATATAAAATGACATTTAATTACAATATTGTGGCATATCTAGAAATAAGATATTCTTATGCATGTGTTAACTATGAAGTCAATAAATGTTGTGCCGCTGTTGGGGCCCGAGGCCTGTGGTTCTCTTTTCTTGCCTTTCTTATGCAGGAAGTTGGGCATATCCTTACCGGGATGCTGCCCAATTTTTTATTTTTATTTTATTTTGTTTTTATTTTATTTTATTTCTTTTTGGGCCAGACCATCCTTGCCTGGGTGATGCCCGAAATGTCTCATCTCTGAAATCAGGCCCATTAGCGGCCATTATATTGAATTAATTGCATAATTTTTCTCTTGCAAGATGCCGCCTCGATGACGTGTTCCGCAGGGACATCCCGAGCCACAGGCCCCGGATTGGATGAGCCCTAATGACAGACAGAGGTATAGGGCATTGGCTCAGGTGGAGTTCCGAGCCAGTCGCTTCATTTCTAGGCCATTCCTGGAGGCCTTAGGGATGGCAGGTGAGGTCGATGCACTTTTGGCGGGCGCCGGATGGACCGATTTTCTGACACCGGCCTTCCCGACACATCTAGAGGCAGTGCGGCAGGTCCTAGCCACACTACGCTATGGAGGGTTCCAGAGGTCAGATACGGAGCCCGGGGTGATGCAGTTTTAGTTTGATGGTCATCATTTCAGTATCACACGCCAGCGATTTGCAGAGGCCATGGGACTCCCACGGGGTAATGGTGTGATGGTGCCTCAGCGGGCGGTGAGGCACGACCATTAGGTGACCATAGCCCTACCTGGAGTGCTGTATGATCACGATACAGCGAAGAGTACCGTGCTTATTTCACAGGCGCTCCTGTACCTACATAGAGTGCTCTCCAGCTCATACTTGGACGGGCTGGTAACCTAGGGTCGCTCAATGCTGCAGAGATCTGGAGCCTGTGGGCCCTGGTAGTAGGCCAGCATCTTAATGTTAGCCATGAGATTTTGGCTAACATGGTGAGGGTTTCCAAGGGGACAGCCCCGGTGGTGATTATTGGAGGAGTCATCACCAGACTATTGTTGGGATTGGGAGTTGGCCCAGACAGGCTTGGGGATGCCTTAGATGAGGGCATATATGTAGATGTACCGGCCGCCGTACAGATGGGGATAGTGCTACAGGTACCGGGATAGGCCGAGGCGTTCAGGCTCCTTACCATTCATGAGGCCCAGCATGCTTTTGCTCTCCCTTCGCTAGCACCGGCACAGGAGCAGCCACAGGAGCAGCAGCCCCCACATCCACAGTATCCAGAGAGTTAGCCTCCCCAGTATCAGGACTACCAGGAGGGGCCACCACCACAGCCACAACCAAAGGAGGAGCAGCCTAGGACCCCCTCAGACTTCGAGGTGGAGTTCACCATGGATGACCTGTTTGGCACTCCTTTAGCACCGAGGGCGCGGAGCCCCACTCCTCCTCTAGCTTCGAGGGTACAGTGGACCACTCTCCGACCATCAGGGAGGTTCCACCCTTAAACTAGAGGGGACCCCGGGGCATCTACCTCCACAGCTCCACCACCAGAGCAGACTCCCGAGCTTGTTCTACCTCAGCCATCATAGTCTGACATCTCCGAGCTCATAGTCTCCATGTCTGCATCTTTTGAGCGCAGGCAGGAGGAGAGGGATAGGGTCCTCCACGAGCAGTTCAGGGAGAGGGATAGGCTCACACAGGAGAGGCTAGACAAGCAGCAGGCCACCATCCAGGAGCAGGCGGGGCTCATTGAGCGCATGGGCCAGGAGCAGGCTAGGCTCATCGATCATATAGTCCAGGAGCAGGCCAGGCTCATAGAACGTGTGGGGCAGGAATAGGCCCAGCTTATAGAGCACATAGCACAGGAGCAGGAGAGGCCCAGAGAGCAGCTGAGACATGAATTGAGGATGTCTCAGGACGAGACAGCTCAGAGGATCGATGTGACTCTTCAGATGATAGATGAATCACTCGACTCTCTCAGGTTCAGAGTCCAGGGGTTGGAGGGGGTAATTCCTCCCCTTGCCCAGTCTATTTGACAGTTCCGGGAGCATACAGAGCTGAGGCTAAATCGTATGGGGACCGCTTCTCTTGAGCAGACCTGCCAGTTGAGCAGGACCTTCAAGGAGCAAGGGGGGATGATCACAGACACCTTGTGCTTCATGACAGTGTGCACGCAGCCCTTCCTGGATGGATACGCTCGGGTACAGTTTCAGTAGCAGAGTTCTGGGAGACCACAACCTCGATCTGTGCCAGTGGCAGTTCCTCCTAGGTTCCATCCCATGGTTAGAGTATGGGACTCTCAGCAGCCAGACCCAATAGGTCCTTCTAGCCAGCCTTCCACTTCTGGGGCCGAACCTTCTACCTCTCAGCCTCAGCTGATACATCTGTCTGATGATAATGATAACACCAAGGAGGAGCTCACAGATTATCCGCCATTATAGTCATTCAGGGAGTTTGGATGACAATTTTTTTGTATTTTGTTTATCATTATCATAGTTGTATATGCATTGTACAAAATTGAGTTTTAGTGAAAAACATTTACTATCAGATTTACATGTTTTTATCTCTTTCTATCTTTATTTGTGCTTTACTTACATTAAAGACAACTGAGTACTTTCTCTTTATTTACATTAAAGCTCAATGACCACATAATTATAAAAATAATGATGCACAGAAAATGACAATAAACAATAAATGGTAATACAAAATCATTTATGAGCCTATTAAACAGGGATAACTCACATAGGAATTAACAAAAATTCTTTGCCACACAGGAACATTACTTAACATCGGCCCAAGGACGTACATCAATCATATTGAAGGATGGACAGACCAAGCGTTATGTCCTTCAAAATCATACTCAACCAGGCACTCACCTTGCAGATCGGAAGGGGATTAGCAAGTAAATGCCAACAAGCAGAAACTGTGGTCAGAGAGTACCGCACCTCAAAACCCATGCTATAGTCAGAGAGTGCTACGCACCTTGCAGATCGGATGGGGATTAGCAGGGGAACTTCACAAATCGAAGTTGCAGTTAGAGAACACTGCTCTTCACACCGAGATTGTAGTCAGAGAGTGCTGCATCTCACAGTTCACGCGGTAGTCAAAGAGTGCTACGCACCTTGCAGATCAGATGGGGGTTAGTAGGGGAACTTCACAAATCGAAGTTGCAGTTAGAGAACACTGCTCTTCACACTGAGATTGTAGTTAGAGAGTGCTACATCTCACAGTTTACGCAGTAGTCAGAGAGTACTACGCACCTTACAGATCGGATGGGGGTTAGCAGGGGAACTTCACAAATCGAAGTTGCAGTTAGAGAACACTGCTCTTCACACCGAGATTGTAGTCAGAGAGTGCTGCATCTCACAGTTCATGCGGTAGTCAGAGAGTGCTACGCACCTTGCAGATCGGATGGGGGTTAGCAGGGGAACTTCACAAGTCGAAGTTGCAGTTAGACAACACTGCTCTTCACACCGAGATTATAGTCAGAGGGTCCTACATCTCATAGTTCACGCAGTAGTTAGAGAGTGCTATGCACCTTGCAGATCAGATGGGGGTAGCAAGGGAACTTCACAATCGGAGTTGCAGTTAGAGAACACTGCTCTTCACATCGAGGTGGCAGTCAAATAGCACTACACCTCACACCGTGCAGGCCGAGACGAGGCTAGCGGTACAGACCAACCATCGTGTAGACCGAGACGAGGTTAGCGGGGTGCCAGCGATATAACAGATCGTAAATCGAGTTTGTAGTCAGAGAGTACTACGTCTCCCCAAAGCTGCGCGAGCCGAGACGAGGCCAGCAGAAACAAGTGAGGCTGTAGTTAGAGAACACTGCTCTTGACAATGAGGTCGTAGCTAGAGAACGCTACATCTCACCAACACCTTACTGGTCGAGACGAGACCGGTAGGGGCACCTGTATCAAATTCACTCTCCGCTGAGCAGACTGAGACTAGGTCTACCCGGCAAGGAACGCGAAAGGTAAGGATTGCTTCAGGTATGCTATTCTTCCTTTTGTTTTCCTTCCTTCTTTGAATTTTGACTCATCTAGGCACTTGTGCACTAGTTTTCCCAAAATTGGGGGCAACTATAAGCACCGTGTCCCGAGGCAGTCCAGATCAGAGATTACCCGATAAAGAAATCGATGTCCAATTCCGAATGAGTGGATGAGATTCGGAGACTTTGGTCCTCTAGATTCACGAGAAATATGGATTTTTATTTGCAGTAATGAGAAAAATAAAATTGGGAGTTTTTAGGCTTGAAAAGAAGATTTTTTCCATTGGCGGCTAGCCCGTCGGTCATGGGTAGCCCATCACTCGCTGGGGAGTCCCGTCTCTCGCCATGAGGGACGGGTCGTCGGTGAGATGAGCGACGGACAAGTGTCCTTGCATAGATGCCCGTCTGTGGGTTTTCGACGCCCGTCGGTTGAATCCTATTTCCAACAGGAAAAGGGATTTAGCCGACACCCGTCGGTGGACTTCCGGCTCCTGTCGGATTGAATCCTGTTTCCTACAGGAAAAGGATTCAACAGACGCCCGTCGGTGGACTCCCGACGGTCGTCGGTCATAGGGTTTTGAGAAAAAATAATATAAAAAGGGTTTTTTTGAACCATTTTGGGGGTTGGACGAATTTAGCTACTTTTTACCCTAAAAATCCATTTCTGATTATTGATTCTAGCCTTTTCATCTCATTAAAATTTCTTTATTTTTATTTTATTTTGATTTGGTGAATCTAATTAATTCAAGGGAGCTAAAATCGATTAGTTTCCCATCAATATTTATTGATTCCAACATTTGAACATTTTTGTGATTATCAAGAAAGAAAAAACAAAAATTTCTTTTCTTGATTTTTGCTCATTTATCGTGAAGCGTGCGGGATTCAAACCATCCGAAAATCCATCCTAAAAGGTAAAATCCGAGGGTAAATATTCTGGACATACATTCTGTTTAATTTATCTTAAATATTTGCATTTATTTTCGGTTTTTGTGTTAGAAAAAATCATTTTGTTGTGAAATTGTGAAAAGTTTTATTTTTATTATTTTTTTGAAGAACAGAAGTGACCGACGGGCAATAAGGTCACCGACGCCCGTCTCTCGGCTGAGCGACGGCACGTAAACGGTGCACTTATTACCCGCCGGTCGCCCCAGGGACGCCCGTCGGTCAAATCATTTATAGCTGTCCCTGGGTTCTGTCTCTAGTTTTCAAAGCTATTTTATTTCTTTTATTATTTATTTTCTTTTTATTATATGTTTTTTTTATTTTATTTTCAAAATCTTTTCTTTTCTGTTTTTTAAAATATCAGTAGTTTTTATTTATTTTTGGATTTTAATCTTCATTTACATTTATTCTTGCTTTGTTTATAATTATTAATATTATTGATTATTTTGTGAGATTGTAATATTTGGTCATTGGGATGGTTTGAGCTTGAGAGGAGGTTGTCATGCGCAATATGGAAGACTCCAATTGGTTTAATCCTTTATCCCTTTGCCATTTATTTATTTAATTACGCGTTTATTTTTTTTATTTATCTTTATGTTTATGTAAATTATTTTATTTCGGGTTAAATAAAAATGGAAAAATGTTTTATATTAATTAGTTTGGTGATTTTCGCAAATAAAGGACCAAAGTCCTATTTTAGCCAATGAAAATGTCACATAAAAATTGTTTTTATAATAAATGCATGCGAGGACCAAAGTCCTCAAAATAAATGAATTTTCCGTTTTATGTATGTATCGCACTTTTTATAAATGGGAGTTGTATTCCGCTCCTAGTATTATTGTAATTTATTTTGGAATGTTTATTTTATTTTTGTTTTGTTTTATTTATTTATTAACGCTTTTGACATGAATAATTGCGTCTTTAATTAAATTGCATTGTGTGGAGAGGGAGTGAACTAATAAGCTCAAAATTTAATTGTAAAATTAATCAAGGTAGAAATAGATGAGAAATCCCGAACCCATCTCTGGTTTTTGGGCTCAATGAGGCGAGAGGTCTATCCGATTACTCATTGGAACGAGACCTCCAAGACACCTCTTATGTCAAATGACTTAATAAATCCTAGTCTCCATAGGGTTAGAGGGTCATTCCCAATGTTCTATTAGGGTGATTGCCTCCAAGACCCCTTTGGCTTACCCAAAATGGAAATATGCGCCGTTTTAGGCTCACTGAGGCGAGATGAACTTTTTCAATATTATATTGGGTGGCAAATCCATGAAACCTCCTTGTTGCCCAAAGTAGACGCACTTGTAAATTCGTTGCAAGTTGTCAACGAACCCTCATTTTGCCCTATCGCCCTAAGGCAGGCGGTCAAAAGGGGCGCCCACGGGGTCCGGCGTACGTCACACATTCATTTTAGGGAAGTGCTCAGGATAATCACTAGCCTAACCCTTGTACCATCAATGGTATATCAAATGGAGACCCGATCGGTCGTTATGCTCGCGATGAGCTAGACCCATTGGCAGGAACTATGCTTGGGTAGACCTAAAGTAACACCACTCTTGACCAAAGCTCATGTAATGGCAATAGAAACCTCCACTAAGTGATATGTACCTTAACAATGTGCTTGCTATGTGGGCCCTTATATATTGAACAAATTCAAACATATTAATTGGACACTCATCAAAGGCTTTCAAGTCCCGATGGGCCCATTTTTTGTCTATTTGAAAGGTTCAAATACATAATGGCCAAAACCTATACGCATGTGCTTTAAATTAAGAGTATTATACTACTGGTTTCTCACCATACACCATACGCGCCCATTGGGTTCCCCGCCCATGGGTCAAACTTACTTAGGAAAGAGACTGCACGACCTCCTGTGTGGGAGTAATAAGTTGGAAGGATCTACTTGTTTGTATGTGGTTGTCTATGTTGCATCAGCATGACCATGCATCTTTAATATCACTCATGCATCATGCTAACAATTTGAGTCTTTCAGCCATCATAGGTACGAATCAGTGGTCTAGGGGTCTTGACGGCCGATTGGGAAGGAGAAACCCATTCTTTGAGTTACTAGAGCGAGTGTCGCATTGGGGTTCGGAGTCACTTTCAGATAGTACTGAATCCTTTCCTTCAGAATTATCACTAGACATGGCCAACCTAGAATCAAATGCCACCCGGGCTATTGTCACCGAAGAGATAAACCGAAAGGTCCAAGAAATGGAGCGCAGATTTGAGGAATTTGAACAAAGAATAATGGTAATGTTGGGTAACTTAGCTACCACTCTAGCATCGCCAGCTGGCCAATAACCTGCCGCTCCTCTTGTGGGATAGGCCGCATAGATTTTGATCAGGGAGACACCCCCGACAGCAGTTGTAGAACCACTCCCTGGTGCCGAGCCTAGAGCTCTTGCATAAGTTAAGCCTAAAAGAGTTGGGGGACATAAACCTGAAGAGGATTTTATAGAAGATGAGCAGGAGGAACCCGGGGTAGTGAGAGCTAAGCCTCCCAAAGAGGATGACGCCTTAAAGAAGATAGAAGAGAGATTTGAGGTGATGGCCCACCTACTATTTGCCGGAAAGGGGATAAGCCTCGAGGATAGGGATTTGGATAACGAGGAGATGCTTCCTTATAAGTTTAAAATGCCCGATTTGCCCAAGTTTGACGGCACCTCAGATCCGTCTGCTCAAATCAAGCAGTACACACATGTGATGAAAGGGACTATGCTTACTAAGAGATAGAAGGTAGAATATTTCTGCCTCAGCTTGACTAGGCCTGCTGTAGACTGGTACCACAATTTGGATAGGAGAACAAGAGAAGATTGGGACCTGTTGACCGAAGAGTTCCTCAAATAGTATGATTGTAGCACCCGAATGGAGGTTACTTTGAAGTATTTAGAGCGGCTTCAATAGAAATCTAATGTGTCATTCCACAAGTATCTTACTCGGTGGAGAAATCGGGTAATGGAGATGAAGAGGAAGCCGGATACTCCAGATCAGATTCGGTTATTCATCCGAAATGCGAGTCCATATATTAAGAAGGGGCTAAAGATGAAGTGGCTCAAAGATTAGGAGTCTCTAAAGGATATAGCCATCGAAGCAGAAGGTGAGTACCTAGCAAAAAAAGCAAGCCAAAGTAACTTCGGGAACCAATCAGGGCACAAATCGAGTGGTGCTGGAAGCAGTAATAATAGGGGTGGCAAGACGGCCGAGGTTTCAGCCACCGAAGATGGACAAGGTTAGAGGTACTATTCTAATTTGGGCCGCTCTCTATCTTGGGTATTGGAGAGGTTGACAAAGGAAGGTAAGCTGAGACTATTACCACCCAGACCAGACATGAATCAGGGATAGCCAGGGCACAGAGATGATCGGTATTGCGCCTATCATTAGCACACTGGGTACCTGACAGATTATTGCCAAACTTTGAGGAATAAAATCCAAGATCTTATTGACTCCAAAGAAATCACTGACCCTGATAAGAGAGAGAAGAAGAAGAAGGCATAAAAGGATTTTAATACACTAATAAAGAGTCCCAGAAGGTGGCTACCGCACAGTAAAAAGTAGGTGAGGAGACTTTCTATTAGATGTGCTTTTCATTTTATTGTTGAACTTTTCAATCTTTATGTATGTAGTGTTGTTTACATTAATCATATTAATGACTTTTTGCTTATGTCTCTCATGATTTCACTATGCATGATTGCAACCACAAGCCATTTACATTTGATATTAATTTAATGAATACTGCCTTATTCAGTCTCGAGATCCCATTGGCATTTGATATTACTCCTGAAGGGAGGGAAGTTCTGAGAGATTATAATGATAAAAAAGGGGAAAAAGAAAAAAAGGCCTTTGCTTGGACCTGGAATGACATGCTAAAAATTAACAAGGGCATTGCTAGGACACTGCTGCTTCAATATGCTAACATGACAATGAGCAAAATTTCAAAGGCCATTCTTTTGCCCGTCAACATCTAGGATGCATACGATGCAACCCAACAAAATTAAACTCCGATTATTAAGGGGCCACATTAAATTCAAGACAAGTGAAACTTTGTACGTAAAAAAAAAAATAGTCTTACCTCTATAAAGAAGAAAGAAGAAAGAAGAAGGAAAAAAAAGAAAAGGAAAGAAAAGAAAAGAGGAAAAAACCGTAGTTTTGCCTTAAACCACCTAGGGCTAACTTGCAACCCAATCTCAACCATTAAAGGCTACTTCAAAAATTAAGCCACCAAAACCGACAAAAACAAGATGCATGATTTCATATTCAAGTTTCAAATGGAGAACTCACCATTTTAGCCAGTTTGCACAAGGGTCAAGAAGAAGCCTTTGATGCTAAATGAGGCACTGTTAGAAGAAGTAGCCTTCCCGACTAACGAGGATGGAAGTATGTTAAAGAAAAACCAATAGATGCCGACAGACTAAACAAGGTTCCATGTCAAAGGCTAAAAAAAAAGGAGGAAGGAGAAATAAATAATAAAATGCCCTGTGGGTCGAAAACTGAAAAAAGGCAACCTTACTAAATTAGGCACCCCGTCAAGGTGAAAACTGAAAAGGTGTCTTGGAAAAAAATTAGGGGCAAATAGAAAATGTTCAATCATGAAAACCCAAGAGTGGTGATTATTAACAGGAGTTTAATGTTTTGGGATCCATCTCGAAATTAGACAGGGTTTTATATTTTTAAGATTAATGCCAAATGATGATCATGTGTGATGAAATCAAATTGGAACATACTCATTTATGCCATAATATATTAATATAAAAAGAGCACCTTATCTCGCATACTCAAAATTGTTTAAGTTCCAGCATAAAAAGTAGCACATTGTTTCTCTTTTCCCATAGGGCTTTCATTGCTATCATCATCCTGATGTTTCAGCTGACTTGCTTATCATTATCTTAAGCTAGTCATGCAACACCTTCATAAGAAAAATTGAAATCTATACAGCTGCTAAAAATAATAAAAAAATAAAATAAAAAATAATAAAAAGAAAGAAAGAAGGCCGTTAGAGATGAAAACCGTAATTGGCTCTCTAAGCAAAAGTTACGCCAAAGGATAGGGTGAAAACTAGAAAACAGGCAGTCTATCTCTTACAAAAAAAAGAAAAGAAAAAAAAGCCGCTGGATTGGGTTGGGTCCATTTCAGGCAAAAGTTATGTGAAAATCCCCAAAGGGACGCATTTCCCGCAAAAAAAAGCTAGTTTAAAAATATACAAGGGATGCACTACCTTTAATAAATGACCGACGGTACATGAAGCGATAAGGCGGCCCAAATAGTCTCTCTTCAAGCAAATAATGCATAATTTAGGATGCAAGTTAAAGCTTGGGGGCAAAATGCTCATTGACCGGAGGGCAAAAATGCGCACAGGTCAGTTATTTTTGAAAAATTATGGGTCAGAATTCTTAAGCTAAGACAACACTCCTCTACGTCTTTGGAAGGCTTCAAACAATGTGAGTGGCCAAGCGGTAGCCTCGACGAACCCTTAACCACTCAAGACACAGTCTATTCATTTTTGCATGTATTTTATGTCATACAATTCTTTTGCAAACATTGGCATATAACTTTTCACCTGCACACACGATTTTTTGTACATATTCCTATGCATATAACTTTGTAGGAAAGTCCAAATAAAGGCCACACTCGCGAAAGCGGGTCGAGGACAACTTCAACAGAACATAGGCACTCACCCGTGCTAGACAATCAAACCAGGATGAAGTCGACACAGGTTCAAATCTCAAAGTCCTCTTAAGAGGCAAATCCTTCAAATTCCTCTTAAGAGGCAAAATCCCCAAGTCCTCTTAAGAGGCAGATCTCCAAGTCCTTTTAGAGGCATTAGTCCAAACAATCAACCAAAGACCTTTCAGAGGCCAATTAACCAAAGACCTCTCAGGGGCCAATCAACCAAAGACCTCTCAGGGGACAATCAACCAAAGGGTCCTCAGAGGGCACCACTTCAAATCTCAGAAGGATTAGCACGATCACGGCAATACTGCATCGACAGGTTAGATACCGACACGACTGGAGCTATACACCGCACAGGTTAGGTGCAATAACGAAGGAGGCTAGACACCACATAAACAGGTTAGATACCGATATGGCTGGGGTTATAAACCGCATAGGTTAGATGCCGCAACGAAGAAGGTTAGACATCTCATAAACAGGCTAGATACCGACACGGCTGGGGCTATACACCGCACAGGTTAGATGCCGCAATTACAAAGGTGAGACACCACATCAAAGTCAATTACAGATCACAATGGAAAAGCTAGATGCTGCATAGGTTAGACACCAAAACGACAAGGGTTAACACGTCGACAAATTGATGATAACTACCCGCAACAACTTCATTCAGACCGAAAAAGGCAGCTGCCTCAGGTACGTGTCTTTTCCTTCTTTCTTTGAGTTTTAGCTCACCTAGGCACCCATACACTACGTTCCCCTAAACTGGGGGCAATTGTAGACACCAGGTCCTGAGAAAGTCCAGACCAAGGTTACCCAGTAATAAAAATAATGCTTGTTTACAGGCAAAAAAGCTAAAAGTGATGATTTCCTTGTCGAAACTCTTCTTTCTAACTAAAAAATTATTTTTGGTGTTTTCGATGACCTGTGACCACGCCGCACGGCACCTGCTGGCAGCACGCGCAAGGCACAGCCTCGCGAAGGTGCGTGCATGCAGTCCAATGGAGGCGTGCGTATAGCCTCGCGTGCGCGAGGAGGCCTCCTGCGGGATGTGTGAGGTGCGCCTCACGGGGAGGCATGCGAGGTGCGCCTTACGGGGAGGTGTTAGCCTATTTTTAAGTGCTAATTCCGCAAGTATACGGTATACCGGTTATAGTACAAAAGATGTCGATCCCACGGGGAATGTGATTAATTTTTCTCACTACTACTACTCAATTTTAATCTTGTTTACAATGATCATAAATTTTATGAATGAAAGTGGAAAACTATGTTTAATACTATCTAACCTAATTATAGATTATCGGAGAAGACAAATGATTAATGATGATAAAATAATAATAAATAGAACTTGAAGTGATTATTCTTGATTATACGTATATTCTTGTCATGCAAGCCAAGTTGAATAAGATTCCAATTTACTCTCTCGACATAAACTAGAGTGCCTAAAACATACATTTATAATTCTAACTCACAATTTTCATTAATGAATTAGAGGGTTATATATGCAAATTTCAGGAATAAGAAATAACCTATAACAACCATCTAATATTATTATTTTTTAAATAATACTTCAATGATGAACTTCTATTAGATGTAAGTAAGAATTTATCTTTCAATTAAACACTTACTTATAATGATCATGCATAAAAATACTAATAGAAAATTCTACAAGAAAGAATATCAAATTGATATGAATAACAAAATATAACATTAAATATTCAAGTTCATAAATGCATCATTCAATGATTACAAAGAAAAAGTTAAAGATAAGAAATGAAGAAGGAGAACTCTCAACCCTTTTCCCTTCCACAAATGATATCTTCTTCTTTGTAAGAAATCTTCTCTTCAAAACATAAAAATCCTAACTTAAAAACTTTAATTAAAGAAATGTACTCTCAAACTTACAGAAATTCTTAATTAAAAATTCAACTACTCCTAAAATTACATTTAAATGTTATATTTATAATATTCTAAAAGATATGTCCTTTCAAGTGTCTCTTCAAAAGGTTGCAAGACTTGGTGGAAAGACATGATTCTTCAAGGCAAAATTTGAATACAAATGCCCAACGTTCCTTTCTGTCGCGATCGCGATGTATGTCGTGCTCGCGATAGAGCACACCTGCTTCTTCGCTCCACCTTCCTCGCGCTGGCTTTTCTCCACCCCAGGTCGCGATCTAGCGACGGGCGGCCTTGCTCGCGACAACGCACGCCAGTTTCCTTTCTTCTTCTCTTTGGCTCTCTTCATTTGTGCGTTCTGTGGCGCTCATGACGTCTATCGCGCTCGCGACAGATTGCTTCTTCTCCTTTGCTTTCTTCTCTTCCTTTCTTCTTTCCTTCTTTGCTTGGCACTTCTTGTTGTGCTTGCAAAGCTGGTCATGCTCGCGACAGATTATTCTCTTCCTTAGCTCATTTTTGTTCCTTTCTCCTATTTTCTCCATTTTCTCCTACACGCACAAAACTTAAAATAAAAACATAAAATATACATGATTCTAACACAATTAACTACACATAAACATTATTTTAACCCTAAAACATAGATTAAATATGAGATATCAAACCCCCACACTTAAAAATTTGCTTGTCCCCAAGCAAAATATAGAAAACTAACCACACAAACTCATAACACATAATAATATGCACACAATTTTGGAGCTTACTTCTATATTTGATAAACATTTGGAAATGACATGTATAAGTTTTTATCTCTTAACAAATTAGTCTAAATATGCAACATCTCAATCAATATCATTATCCATCAAGCTTGAACAATCATGAACATTTTGGAAAACCATAAAGTTGCAAAACACAAGAATGTTTGACCTCAAGAATTTGAATATTTTAACACATGTAAAGATTATTTCGCACAAGACATTGCCTAAGGTAATTCTCACTTAAACACTATATTTTTTAAGCACTCAATCACTCAATGTGTTTAAAGGTTAGTGTTTCTCTCATTCCTTAAATATGCCATTGCATACCATAAGCTTGTAAATAGTAAAAATCTCCACTACTAGTATAAAGTAGTACAAGAAATCAAAGGGTCTTAAAAGGGTTGTAACTTGGCTTAGGTAAAGGTAGGACAATTTTGGTTTAAGTAGCTCATATTATGCAGAGAAAAGTTATCACTATATCATAAGAGATGTAAAAACTAAGTATAGCATGATATTCCAACTTTCTATTCTAACTCCCTTCTTAATGTCCACACTTTTCCTTTAGTTTCATTTGCTTTTTCTTTTCTTTTCTTTTTTTTTTCATTTTTTTTGTGTGTTTGATTTTTTCTTTTTCTTTTCCTTGTAAAAACTAGACTTTTCTAATAATGGACTTTTGATATATAAATAAGGGAATTCAGTTTGTACATCAACTATAATCATTTATAATCATGCTTATGCTAACAAATGTATTTCCATGGTATAGCAATCCTAATTCTCACCACAACAATGGTAACAAAATAAGTAGTTATTATTTAGCAAAGGATTTGGTTAATGAAGTACTTAACAACAAAAACAGGTTAAGGCTCAAAAATGGCTACCTAAAGTCAAAAATGTTAGTTTTTTAAAGCAAGCCAAAATAGTTTAATCTAATTGCCCTTTTTATTTCTCATGCACATCCCATACTAAATGTAATCTCAAATTTTACTAAAGACAAGTTCTAGAGGATATGGCATATAAAGGCTCTCATACAAGAAAATTTTTGATGTATAAGGCTCAAAAGCTCGCATAAGCTATAGGTCAAACTATCTTAAGCAATGAATTGGCAAAATAATCCTTTTATACATGTAAAAAGATATTCAACTTAAAAAGACCCTACAGTAAAGTGTTTTGCCAAATCATGACCTTTACTATGTACTTTTAATTGTCCAAGTAAAACGAAAATGACATTTTTCAAGAATTTACCTATCTAGACTTAATTAAAAGAAATACAAGCTTACTTATGCATATATTCTCAAATATACATAAAATATATAAGCTCCAAAATCAAATGCACCGAAACAACCTATACATATATACATAAAAACAATAATACATAACCCTACACACACATATGTACAAATCAAACTCAACATACTTAATATTAACAACCTATATATAAAAACCTAAAACTAGCAGCGCAGGCATAATACAAGCTACACTAAACACAACATATAAAAATTAAATAAACATAACAATAATGCCCCCACACTTAAAGGACACAATGTCCTCATTGTGTGAAAACAAACAAACATATAATATAAACAAGCAAAACACAAGAGACAATAAAAAAAAAACAAAAATAACACGAAAAATTAAAAGAGTATGGAGAAAACTCATCTTAATTCCCACTAGGGGAATCAGGTGGAGAAGGAGAAAATTCAACATTCTGTTTTCTGAAGAAAGATAGGAATTTGAGACTCAAACTTTTTCGATTCTTGTGGACTGCCTTCACTGTGGTCTCAAGGGAGTCCATCCTTGCAGCCATGCTCTGGTTGGCAGCCTCCATTCCATCCAATCTTGTAAGAACCTGCTGCCAACCAGTAGAATCACTACCTTCATGAGCATCAAATCTGGCAGCCTCTTCTTCCTCAGATTCATCTTCATCAGCAGACTCCTCATGTGTACCAACAGCTATAAAATATTCAGGGCCTTTCCCTTTGCCTTTGTCCAAACGTGAACTGTCACCCTGCACACCTCTATCAATAAACTTGGGTGGCCAACCGCCTTTTGTTAAAAGATTAGCACGCCTCAAGTATACAACATCTAGCATGGCAACATGTTCACCCTCATCTAATTGAAAATTATGCAAATCCCCCAAATAACCTAATATAATTCCTGTCACCATGTGACACATCCCCATAGTCTTACTTTTAGCAATGGATGCATGATAAAGTCCATCAAAGATAAAATCAATTGACCATGGGGTTTTCCTAGACTGCAATAAATCCAGAACAAATAAATCTTTGGTTTGAACCTTAGAACTCTCTACTCTACCAAACAAAGCATGACAAAGATATTTGTGAAAAAGCATTAATGCATCATCCTTAATTTGGCGATTGGTGGAATTTTTATTATTAAAGGAATCCAAACCAGTTAATCTCTTCCACACAGGTCTAGGATCAAAGATATGCGCATCAAATCATTTTCCATTAAGTGGAAAACCAAATCACTCATGCATTTAAGGAAACCCAAAAACATACTCTTGTCTTTGATGTCTAAATTTCATTTTATCTCTACCTTTATCCACATAATCAAGGGACACAAAAAATTTAAGGGCCCATTCTTGCTTAATTGGAAGATTTAGATGCACAAATTTACCCCACTTCATAGACTTAAGATATTTTTCAAATTGTTCTGTTAAGCCCAAATGATTTAACAAGGAAAAATCAACATGACACATACCAACATATGATTTCTTTAAAAAATAAACAAACTTTTCACCTTCATCCTCAAAAAAAATTGGGAAAGGACACTCAAACCTATTTTGCAGGCTAATTGGATCTTGATTTGAACTTGATCGTCTAGCAGCTTTCTTTCCCTTATTGCCAATAGTCTTTGTTCTTACCATCTTGAAGGTTAGTGAAATCAAGACAAACTTTGCAAAATAAACTCAAAAAGAAATTTAGATGAAGAACAAAAAACTAGGAAACTCAAGAAATAGGAGAGAAGAAGGGAAGATTTGAGAGAATTTAAAAGAAAAACCAAAGAGAAATAAAGAGATGACTCAAAAGTAAAAGAGAAATGCTACAGTTAGGGCTTAAAGCTATTTATAGGGGAGATAAAATTAGGGTTATAACGGTCAGAAATTCAAAAAAATTCAAATTTCGCGCTTTGTCACGACCTTGCGACAGAACCAGATTTTGCAATTCACTGCTCGCAAAACCCATCGCGATCGCGCGATAAAATATTTTCTCACCTCTCTATCGCGCTCGCGACAGAATGGAATTTCCCAACTTAGCATTTTCCTGTTGAGTGCTCCATGCCTGGCGCGATCGCGACAACAACCTGCGAAAACATCCTTCCTTCACTGTCGCGCTCGCGACAGAGAAGAATTTTCAAAGAACAATTTTTTTCTTTTTCAATATAACACTGTAAATTTAAATAATAAAAATGATTCACTATCTAAGACACCCTATAGAATAAAAAAAAACTATATTAGTAATATATTATGCAAAAATACACTAAAGTCTAATAAACACCATACAAAATAACTTAAAAATACAATAATTACAAAATAAAAAGAACATGTAAGTAACTTTCAAACCATTTGCAAAGAGATATATGAGACCTCCCTACGATGAAAAGTTTCCTCAAAATATACCTTGCATCTTTGACCATTTGCTTTAAATAATTATCCTTTACTATTTTTAAGCTCCAAGTATCCATGGTCAAAGACTTGTGTTACTTCAAAAGGTCCACTCCACCGAGATGTCAATTTTTTAGGAAATAGTTTCAATCTAGAATTAAAAGAACCTTATCCCCAATCTTGAAACTTTTATATCTAATATGAGCATCATGCCATTTCTTGGATCTTTCTTTGTATATCTTTGCATTTTCATAAGAAATAAGTCTTAACTCATCTAGTTCATTAAGTTGTAAGCATCTTTTAACATTAGCATCTTTAATGTCATAATTTAAAGTCCTAATGGTCCAATATGCTCTATGCTCTAACTCAACAGGCAAATGACAAGCTTTTACATAGACTAACCTATATGGTGTCATCCCAATAGGTGCTTTAAATGCTGTGCGATATGCCCATAATGCATCATCAAGCTTAGGTGCCCAATCTTTTCTAGAGCTAGAAACTGTCTTTTCTAATATCCATTTAAGTTCCCTATTAGATACCTCTACTTGACCACTAGTTTGTGGATGATATGGAGTAGCTACCCTATGATGCACACCATATTTATGCAATAAAGAATCAAAAGAGCGATTAATAAAATGCTTACCTCCATCACTTATGATGGCTCTTGGCACCCCAAACCTTGAAAAGATCTTCTTTAAAAATTTGATCACCACCTTGGAATCATTAGTTGGTGTGGCTTTGGCTTCAACCCATTTTGATACATAGTCAACACCAACCAAAATGTAGTTTTGTTCAAAAGATGTGGGAAAATGACCCATGAAGTCTGTCCCCCACACATCAAATATCTCTACTTCCAAGATATTGTTCAAAGGCATTTCATCTCTCTTCCCAATATTACCAGCTCTTTGACACCTATCACATTGTGCTACAAAAACTCTAGCATCATGAAATAGGGTAGGCCAAAAGAAACCACATTCTAGCACATGAGAGGCAGTCTTAGTACTACCATTATGATCAGAATACAAAGATGAATGACAATGTGTCAAAATGTTTACATACTCATCCTCACTAACACACCTACGGATAATACCATCCCCACTTATCTTAAATAAATAGGGTTCCTCCCAAAGATAATTTTTGACATCACTAAAGAATTTTTTCTTTTGTTTCCATATCAAACCATTAGGTATAATTCCTACAACAAGAAAGTTAGCAAAATCTGCAAACCAAGGAATATTTACTTACTCAATAGACATAAGAGACTCATCCGGAAAGGATTCATTAATCTCATTGTTATCTCCTATAGGTCCTTCATCATTTTCTAACCTTGACAAATGATCAGCCACTAAATTTTCAGATCCCTTATTGTAACACCCCCATCGCCGTCCCCGTTGGAAGGACGCCGACGGACGCGCTACACGACGCTCACATATACAGATATACACATGCACAATGCGGAAGCATACTTCCATACTTAACATGCATACCGAAATACGGATTAATTAAAAACTTACCTTGACTTACCTTGCGGTACAGACTGAACATGCAATCACTTATGCACACACAGACACTAAGCTGACACATACACAGAAACATACATATGACCATTCAACGGAAGCATAATCGAAATAATAAAACAAAGGAATAACTAAACATAAGGACATACTAACTATTACATTCCCAAAAGAAAACTCAAGAACGAAACATAATAATTACATATACAATACTACAGAATTACAAAAGCTGAAATACAGAAGCTGAACCAAATACAGAACTTCTAACTCCTACGTGGCCGACCTTGCAGAAGCGCGACTCGAACAGAACCAAACCTGCCACCTGCACGGAAAGGAAATCCGTGCTAAGCGATAACGCTTAGTGGGGAGAACACACAAGAATATGGACGGCCATTCACAATGGTCGTCAAGGCAAAACACATTCAAATGACAAATGCAGATATTCAAAACATATCACTAATCAGGCTGCACAATAAAAGCATTCAATCGATAACTCACAAACAGACCATAAGCTCATGTCCAGGATATACCAAAACAGACATAATACAATATACGATACATATATCATCATGCCGAATTACATACTATAACTCATGCATAAACCTACATGGGTATCAAATAACAACATCTTACCGTGCGGAGTCACAAGAGCTATACGCATGCAATATACATAACAAAGTACCCATGCATGAACTGACAATCAAACCATCATGTTAAGCATGCCAGTTAATTAACATACCTAAACATGTTAACACAAACACTAGTCAAATATCCAGAAGATAACGTTTAGAGCATCACAATACCGCTGCGCAACTCTAATATATATTAAGCATCAAGCAGAAACATTCTGATAACGGAGACTGAAGGCATAACCACTTAGTATTACATTCATATCATCATCATGCAGAGAGTACAGTAATCATCACATACTTACCATCACAGCTGCTTCGGTCCACAAGCTAATATGTTAACAAAACATGTTTAAGTCACATACATTCATTCTCTAGTCACATCATAATCAAAGCATTCAGAAACTTATAACAAATCACATGACGAGTACGGATAATCATGTTAGATATAAAGTCATGCTTATTTAAAACAGACATACATTCTGAAGCCCATAGTCACATCCATATACATATAAACTGATTCCTGAGATCTTTATCATAATCAAACGGATATCACATTCATATAGTTATTTCAAAGTAATACAACCCAGTAAAGCACCTGCTGACTCACAATAGTGGATAATGAGTGTACTGAACTGATTAGTACCTTACGGGTACAAATCGAAAACCACTTTATTTATCACAAAAGCATTTTACTGATGGGGGATCTTAACCCGATCCAAATTCATTAAAAAGGACCACGAGGATCCGCACTGAGGGGGGGGGTTCGCGAGGAACCATACGGGGGACCTGATCAGGGTCCAATACGTTCAAAGGGCGCTGCAGCTACTGAAAGACTCTATTAGGCATGCCTAACTATCCACTAGACTGACTCTCGCAGGTCATGCATAAAACAATACACATTTCGAATCGCACAACGCATAAATATATATATATATATACATCATGCATAAACCAGAATACAATAGATATATAAATATGCTCATAAAGTCAGTCATATATCATACCATTCTCATTGCAGAACATATTATAGTCCATACACTTTAACATTAAACAATATTCTAACGCATGCTAAGAATCAGGTGAAGAAGCACTACCAAGTTACTAAAGCATATCTGGCATACACGTGGAATCATATCATGCCAATAATCCAAAAACGCATAATCTAAATCATGAAATGATACTATATATTTCTAAGCATGACAGATTACTCTCAGAGCAGAATTCAATCAAAGATATGCATAACATATCGCTAATCATAACTGAAATAGGCTAACCAATCCGATGAGCAAAATAAGATAGCACTCGATAGAGGAAAGAGCTATAAAAGCATTTGAAAGTCATTTTACAATAAACTGGTCACGGGGAACAAATCAAAACAGAAAAACTATACAGGAGCATATAACAGTCTGACATAAATTATACAGAAGTAAAGACCCATACAGAAGAAATAGGAAATCCATTTTGGTTCAAAACCGGGCGAAATCGGAAAAAGGAGCTGAAGAGGAGTCGGTCACAAGTCGTGTCACGACTTGTGACTGACCTCACAGGAGGGTCACGCCGTGACCTAGTGTCACGTCTCGTGACCTGCTAGAGAGTCACGGGACGTGACTCTATGTCACGCCTAGCCTCACAAGGGTCACGCCGTGACTCTATGTCACGTGACGTGACTTCCCTCTCACAGAGAGAGGAGTCACGCCTAGCCCTTACCAGAGTCACGCCGTGACTCTAAGTCACGAGACGTGACTTCCCTCTCACAGAGAGAGGAGTCACGCTTCGCGACTGGAATCACGCTTTGCCATATACAAGGGTCACGTCGTGACCCTAAGTCACGAGACGTGACTTTCCTCTCACAGAGAGAAGAGTCACGCTTCGCAACTGGGAGTCACGCTGCCCTTCACACGAGTCACGCCGTGACTCTAAGTCACGCGACGTGACTCGCCTCACACAAAACAGAGACGCGATTTTTCCATTCCCAGCTGCCCAGAACTCCAAGAACTCGATAAATTCTTTTTCAATCTCATTCAAAACACCACCAAACTCATCTTACCTTTCAATCGATGTCCCAAACAGCATAAACAAGACAATTGCAACTTAATTCAATAATCAAATCATTAAAACCATGCTTAAACACATTTAATCCATTCTAGAGCATAAACCCTAAAAAGATACAGTAAGTTTAAAACCCAAAGCTCAGTAACTTCAATTCAATTTTTGTCATGCATTACTAACACATTTACTCACTTAATCATGCATGTACACATTCTAAACCACATCAATTTCCAGAAATGCAAACACATAAACATCCTAAGTGAGATTTAGGGTAAAACATTAAGAAATTAAAATGCAGTAAACAGAGCTCCCAAACCTCAAAAATCACGATCCAAAATCAGGCTTCCAGCTTCAAGATCAAACCTCTCTCTTTTCCTTGCCTTTAACCTTCTTCTTATCATGCAAAGCTTGCACAAACAAAATCCACAGAGTCTTAGCCAAACCCTAACTCAACCAAAACCAGGAGAAGAAGATGAAGAAGAAGAACAGAACGTAAATCCAACTTACCTCTTCAAAGCAAAGCACAACCCAAGCCACACAAATCCAAGCCAAACGTGAGAAAAAGGAGAAACAAAGAAAGGAGAAGAGAAGAAGAGGAGCAGGCGTGAGAGGGGAGATCGGGTTGCAATCTCTGTTTTCCTCTCTCACTCTCTTACTTTTCTTCTTTTCTTCTTTCAATGCTCACCTAACACACCCACATGGCAAATCCTTATTGAACCACAAATTCCACTAAAAACTTACAGACTATAGCACTGTACACACTTTAGTATTCTCCACTTACTTAATTACATAAATGCCATTAAATCCTTAATATCCAAATTTCACATGTACCAAAATACTGAAATACCCTTCCGATCCCGACTTAGCATGCACATCCGACCAGGGCTATTTTGGGGTGTGACAACTCTTCCCTCCTAAAAGAATTTCGTCCTCGAAATTCACAGTGAAACACTTACATCCACACAACCCAAACAAACAAAACTTACTTAGACAAAAGCTTGCAAAGTAACTTACCAGAAGAACCTGCGGTCTCCTTCGAATCCTTGCTAGATGCTACAAACTCTGAAGACACTCGAGAAGATCTGAGCAAATCCTCCACATCCTTTCTAGCTTGCCCAGCTAGACTCTCATTCCTCTTCTTAGGACAATCTGCAATCCGGTGTTCCATACTGCCACACCTGAAACAAGCACCTGAAAGCTTCCGACATGGGCCCCGATGTTGCTTCTGGCAATGCTGACATACTGACGGTACCCACTTCTTACACTTATTCCCATGCTGCTTCTGAAATTGTTGACACACTGAAGGTTCTCGAACCCTCTTCCCTGCTGGCACTTCACTAACTGATCCTTTTCTCTTCTGAGGAACATGCTGAACAAAATCTTGAGAAACACGAGGAGCAGTCAATCTATCCAAAATCCGAATCAACCCTTGTACAAGAGCCCTATCCTCAGAAACACGACCAGAATCTTCAACTGGAAGATGCTCTGAAACATCCTGATCATCACTAACTCGATTCACACTTTCTGTTGTCTCGCCCACATTCTCACTAGGATCAGACTCCATCTAGACATGACACAAAACAAGACGCATCTGCATTAGGCCACGACACAAACCGACTCTCATATAAAGACTCAACACAAAACAAACAACACACCCAGAACCATCAAACCTGGGCTCTGATACCACTAACTGTAACACCCCCATCGCCGTCCCCGTTGGAAGGACGCCGACGGACGCGCTACACGACGCTCACATATACAGATATACACATGCACAATGCGGAAGCATACTTCCATACTTAACATGCATACCGAAATACGGATTAATTAAAAACTTACCTTGACTTACCTTGCGGTACAGACTGAACATGCAATCACTTATGCACACACAGACACTAAGCTGACACATACACAGAAACATACATATGACCATTCAACGGAAGCATAATCGAAATAATAAAACAAAGGAATAACTAAACATAAGGACATACTAACTATTACATTCCCAAAAGAAAACTCAAGAACGAAACATAATAATTACATATACAATACTACAGAATTACAAAAGCTGAAATACAGAAGCTGAACCAAATACAGAACTTCTAACTCCTACGTGGCCGACCTTGCAGAAGCGCGACTCGAACAGAACCAAACCTGCCACCTGCACGGAAAGGAAATCCGTGCTAAGCGATAACGCTTAGTGGGGAGAACACACAAGAATATGGACGGCCATTCACAATGGTCGTCAAGGCAAAACACATTCAAATGACAAATGCAGATATTCAAAACATATCACTAATCAGGCTGCACAATAAAAGCATTCAATCGATAACTCACAAACAGACCATAAGCTCATGTCCAGGATATACCAAAACAGACATAATACAATATACGATACATATATCATCATGCCGAATTACATACTATAACTCATGCATAAACCTACATGGGTATCAAATAACAACATCTTACCGTGCGGAGTCACAAGAGCTATACGCATGCAATATACATAACAAAGTACCCATGCATGAACTGACAATCAAACCATCATGTTAAGCATGCCAGTTAATTAACATACCTAAACATGTTAACACAAACACTAGTCAAATATCCAGAAGATAACGTTTAGAGCATCACAATACCGCTGCGCAACTCTAATATATATTAAGCATCAAGCAGAAACATTCTGATAACGGAGACTGAAGGCATAACCACTTAGTATTACATTCATATCATCATCATGCAGAGAGTACAGTAATCATCACATACTTACCATCACAGCTGCTTCGGTCCACAAGCTAATATGTTAACAAAACATGTTTAAGTCACATACATTCATTCTCTAGTCACATCATAATCAAAGCATTCAGAAACTTATAACAAATCACATGACGAGTACGGATAATCATGTTAGATATAAAGTCATGCTTATTTAAAACAGACATACATTCTGAATCCCATAGTCACATCCATATACATATAAACTGATTCCTGAGATCTTTATCATAATCAAACGGATATCACATTCATATAGTTATTTCAAAGTAATACAACCCAGTAAAGCACCTGCTGACTCACAATAGTGGATAATGAGTGTACTGAACTGATTAGTACCTTACGGGTACAAATCGGAAACCACTTTATTTATCACAAAAGCATTTTACTGATGGGGGATCTTAACCCGATCCAAATTCATTAAAAAGGACCACGAGGATCCGCACTGAGGGGGGGGTTCGCGAGGAACCATACGGGGGACCTGATCAGGGTCCAATACGTTCAAAGGGCGCTGCAGCTACTGAAAGACTCTATTAGGCATGCCTAACTATCCACTAGACTGACTCTCGCAGGTCATGCATAAAACAATACACATTTCGAATCGCACAACGCATAAATATATATATATATATACATCATGCATAAACCAGAATACAATAGATATATAAATATGCTCATAAAGTCAGTCATATATCATACCATTCTCATTGCAGAACATATTATAGTCCATACACTTTAACATTAAACAATATTCTAACGCATGCTAAGAATCAGGTGAAGAAGCACTACCAAGTTACTAAAGCATATCTGGCATACACGTGGAATCATATCATGCCAATAATCCAAAAACGCATAATCTAAATCATGAAATGATACTATATATTTCTAAGCATGACAGATTACTCTCAGAGCAGAATTCAATCAAAGATATGCATAACATATCGCTAATCATAACTGAAATAGGCTAACCAATCCGATGAGCAAAATAAGATAGCACTCGATAGAGGAAAGAGCTATAAAAGCATTTGAAAGTCATTTTACAATAAACTGGTCACGGGGAACAAATCAAAACAGAAAAACTATACAGGAGCATATAACAGTCTGACATAAATTATACAGAAGTAAAGACCCATACAGAAGAAATAGGAAATCCATTTTGGTTCAAAACCGGGCGAAATCGGAAAAAGGAGCTGAAGAGGAGTCGGTCACAAGTCGTGTCACGACTTGTGACTGACCTCACAGGAGGGTCACGCCGTGACCTAGTGTCACGTCTCGTGACCTGCTAGAGAGTCACGGGACGTGACTCTATGTCACGCCTAGCCTCACAAGGGTCACGCCGTGACTCTATGTCACGTGACGTGACTTCCCTCTCACAGAGAGAGGAGTCACGCCTAGCCCTTACCAGAGTCACGCCGTGACTCTAAGTCACGAGACGTGACTTCCCTCTCACAGAGAGAGGAGTCACGCTTCGCGACTGGAATCACGCTTTGCCATATACAAGGGTCACGTCGTGACCCTAAGTCACGAGACGTGACTTTCCTCTCACAGAGAGAAGAGTCACGCTTCGCAACTGGGAGTCACGCTGCCCTTCACACGAGTCACGCCGTGACTCTAAGTCACGCGACGTGACTCGCCTCACACAAAACAGAGACGCGATTTTTCCATTCCCAGCTGCCCAGAACTCCAAGAACTCGATAAATTCTTTTTCAATCTCATTCAAAACACCACCAAACTCATCTTACCTTTCAATCGATGTCCCAAACAGCATAAACAAGACAATTGCAACTTAATTCAATAATCAAATCATTAAAACCATGCTTAAACACATTTAATCCATTCTAGAGCATAAACCCTAAAAAGATACAGTAAGTTTAAAACCCAAAGCTCAGTAACTTCAATTCAATTTTTGTCATGCATTACTAACACATTTACTCACTTAATCATGCATGTACACATTCTAAACCACATCAATTTCCAGAAATGCAAACACATAAACATCCTAAGTGAGATTTAGGGTAAAACATTAAGAAATCAAAATGCAGTAAACAGAGCTCCCAAACCTCAAAAATCACGATCCAAAATCAGGCTTCCAGCTTCAAGATCAAACCTCTCTCTTTTCCTTGCCTTTAACCTTCTTCTTATCATGCAAAGCTTGCACAAACAAAATCCACAGAGTCTTAGCCAAACCCTAACTCAACCAAAACCAGGAGAAGAAGATGAAGAAGAAGAACAGAACGTAAATCCAACTTACCTCTTCAAAGCAAAGCACAACCCAAGCCACACAAATCCAAGCCAAACGTGAGAAAAAGGAGAAACAAAGAAAGGAGAAGAGAAGAAGAGGAGCAGGCGTGAGAGGGGAGATCGGGTTGCAATCTCTGTTTTCCTCTCTCACTCTCTTACTTTTCTTCTTTTCTTCTTTCAATGCTCACCTAACACACCCACATGGCAAATCCTTATTGAACCACAAATTCCATTAAAAACTTACAGACTATAGCACTGTACACACTTTAGTATTCTCCACTTACTTAATTACATAAATGCCATTAAATCCTTAATATCCAAATTTCACATGTACCAAAATACTGAAATACCCTTCCGATCCCGACTTAGCATGCACATCCGACCAGGGCTATTTTGGGGTGTGACACTTATTGTCTCTAATTTCAAGGTCAAACTCTTGCAATAAAAGAACCCAACGAATTTATCTAGGCTTAGCATCTTTTTTAGCAAATAAGTACCTTAGTGCTGCATGATCCGTATAGATGATTACTTTAAATCCTAACAGGTAAGACCTAAACTTGTCACATGCATAGACAACCACTAACATTTTTTTTTCTGTAGTTGTGTAATTGACTTGAGGTGGTGATAATGTACGGCTAACATAGTAAACCACATGCAAATGTTTACCTTGTCTTTGTCCTAACACACATCCAACAGCAAAGTCACTTGCATCACACATAATTTCAAAAGGTAATTCCCAATTAGGAGAAGTAATTATGGGTGCACTTACAAGAGCATTCTTTAAGGTATCAAAAGCTTGCATACATGCATGAGAAAATTCAAAAGGTACATCCTTAACCAACAAATTAATTAAAGGCTTAGCAATTAAGGAAAAGTCCTTTATAAATATTCTATAAAAACCAGCATGTCCCAAAAATGACCTGACACCCTTAAGTGTATTTGTTGGAGGTAATTTCTCTATCAATTCTGTTTTAGCTCTATCTACCTCAATCCCTTTACTTGAAATTTTATGGCCTAAAACCATTCCTTCTTCAACAATAAAATGACATTTTTTCCAATTTAGTACCAAATTAGTCTCCTCACATCTAGCCAATACTTTATCTAAATTACTTAAACATAACTCAAATGAGTCCCCATACATAGAAAAATCATCCATGAACACTTCCATGATGTCTTCTATCATATCCCCAAAAATAGAAGTCATGCACCTTTGAAAAGTTGCTGGTGCATTACATAGCCCAAATGGCATTCTTCTATAGGCAAAAGTCCCATATGGACAAGTAAAGGTGGTCTTTTCTTGGTCACTAGGGTATATAAATATTTAGAAATATCCCGAATAACCATCTAGAAAGCAATAATGAGAGTGGCCAGGTATCCTTTCTAACATTTGGTCAATGAATGGTAAAGGAAAATGATCATTTCTAGTGGCCGAATTCAACTTCCTATAGTCAATACAAATCCTCTAACCGGTGGTGGTTCTAGTAGGAATCAATTCTCCAATCTCATTTTTAACTACCGTCATACCCCCTTTCTTTGGTACACAATGAATAGGACATACCCAAGAACTATCCGAAATCGAATAGATAATCCCAGCAACTAATAGTTTAATGACTTCTTTTTTAACCACTTCTTTCATATTAGGATTAAGTTTTCTTTGTCTATCAGCTTTTGGTTGACATTCATCTACCGTGTTAATCCTATGCATGACTACATTAGGACTAATTCCTTTCAAATCAGAAATTTGCCAACCTTACTCTTAATCCTCTTTTTAACAACTTCTAATAATGAAGACTCTTGTGCACTAGTCAGTTTGTTAGAAATAATAATAGGTAAAGTATGATTTGGACCAAGAAATGCATATCTCAAATGACTAGGTAGCTCTTTCAACTCTACATTAGGAGGACTTACAATGGAAGGTGGCAATGGTGCTTCATTTCTATATAGAAGTTCAGTCATTAAGCTCTCTTGCTCCACTTCTTCATGCACTTCTTCTTCAAAATGAACCTCCTCTTGACCTACATTGTCTAACACTTCCAAAACACAAGCATCAATGACATCTATTTTCATGCACACATTCTCATCCATGGGATATTTTAGGGACTTATCCATATCATATTCCACACTATCTTCCCCCACTCTTAAAATTAAAGTGCCCTCATAGACATCAACCAAAGCCCTACATGTTCTCATGAAAGGTCTTCCTAATATCAATGGACATTTTACATCATATGCAAAATCTAGAATAACAAAGTCAGCAGGTAGAATGAACTTATCAACTTTCACAAGCACATCTTCCACTATGCCATATGGTTTCTTAATAGATTGATCAACCATTTGCAAAACCATAGAAGTAGATTTAACATAGTCCAACCCTAACTTCTTAAAGATAGTCAAAGGCATAAGATATATACTTGCCCCCAAATCACATAAACACTTAGGAAAATTAACATCTCCTAAAGTGCAAGGAATAGTAAAACTACCATTATCCTTAAGCTTAGTAGGCAAATTATTAGAAATTATTGAACTACATGCCTCAGTCAACTCTATAGTAGATATATCCTCCCAACTTATTTTCTTAGAAATTAAGTCTTTAAGGAATTTTGCATAGTTAGGAATTTATATAATGGCCTCAATAAAATTCAAATTGATGTGTAAATGCTTCAATTTATCAATAGAAGATTGGAATTGCTTATCTTGGTGTTGCTGCTTCAAGTGTTGCGAAAATGGTTGATGAGGTTAGAACACTTGTGGAGTTTGTGCTTTGGTTACCCCTTCTGTCGCATCCGCGACAGGCGACGTGCTCGCGACAGTAGGCGAATTCTCATTCCTCGCACTCGCGAAAGGTAGTACGCTCGCGATGTCTGCCTGCCCCTCTTCTGTCACGCTCGCGACAGGTGTAGCGCTCGCGACAGAAGGTTCATCCTTCTGAAAATTCTTTTATTTTTCCTGCACATTCTCATCCACATTAGTAGAAATAAAATCATTGTTATAGGATTTACCTGACCTCAATTTAATGGCTTTAAGATGTTCCCGTAGATTCTCCTCCATATTACTTGGTAGATTTCCTTGCATTCGTGAAGGTAAACCCTTAGCAATTTTCCCTATTTGGACTTCCAAGTTATGGATGGATGAGGCTTGATTTTTAGTGATTTGGTCAAACTTTGTTTCTAGCCTCTTTTGGTTCTCTTCTTGTAAACTAAACATTAGTTTAATCCCCTCTAAGAACCTATCCATTTTAACCTCTAAAGCTCCAAACCTATCTTGAGATGGTTGAAATCCCACACCTCTATTTTGGTTACTATTATTCCCCCATGAAAAATTAGGGTGGCTTCTCCAACCAGGGTTATATGTATTTGAGTATGGGTTACCACGCCCTTGCCCTAAGATAAAACTAACTTGTTCTTCCGAACTAGCTAACCCCAAATTACATACCTTACTTGTATGACCTTATTGGCCACAAATAGTGCATACCTTTTGTGAACTACCTCCCATTCCTAGGCTATTAACCTTTTGAGTTAAAGCCTCAATTTGGGCTTGTAAAGCTACCACGACATCTATGGCATATACCCCCCTCGCATTAGAATTAGATTATCTTACTCTTTCGGTGGGCCACATACAATTGTTCATAGCCATCTCTTTTAATAATTCAAAGGCAGCTTCTGTTGTTTTCCTCATAAGAGAGCCACCAGCTGCAGCATCAATAGTACCTCTAGTTGTAGGGTTCACTCTATTATAGAAGGTTTGCATAAGCAAATCCCTTGGAAGGTTATGGTGAGGACACATTCTCTACAATTCTTTAAACCTCTCTCAAGCTTCATACAAAGACTCATTGCCATGTTGCACAAAAGTTGTGATATCTTTTATAACTTTTGCAGTTTTGGCTAGAGAAAAGTATTTGGATAAAAATGCTTGGGCCAATTGGCCCCAAGTGGTTATTGATCCTCTAGTTAGTGAATTCAACCAAGCCTTGGCTTTATCCTTCAAAGTGAAAGGAAAAAGCCTAAGCTTAATTGCATCAGCCGAAACTCCATTAATTTTAAAAGTATCACATATCTCTAAGAAATTTGCCAAATGAGCATTAGGATCCTCATTTGCCAAACCATAAAACTGAATGCTATTTTAAATCATTTGCAAAAGAGATGGTTTTATTTCAAATTGGTTAACATTTACCGTAGGCCTTGCCACACCTTGTTGAGCACCACTCAATGCGGGTGTAGCAAAATCCATCAACCTTAGTGGATTCTCCTCTTCAGCCATGATAAGTCTCTTATTCTTATTTTTCTTTTTGTTGGATTTTCGATTACTTGACAAAAATCTCTCTATTTCAGGATTTAAAGGTTCAAGCTCTTCTTAAGAACTCCTTGTACTAGGCATGAACTATCAAATCATGTAAAAACAACACAAAACAAAACTAATTAAGTATTGTAATCCAAAATCATAAATCAAGATTCATAATGGCAATAATTAAATCATTCATTCCCTGGCTATGGCGCCAAAAACTTGTTAGCCTATTTTTAAGTGCTAATTCTGCAAGTATACGGTATACCGGTTATAGTACAAAAGACGTCAGTCCCACGAGGAATGTGATTAATTTTACTCACTACTACTACTCAATTTTAATCTTGTTTACAATGATCATAAATTTTATGAATGAAAGTGAAAAAAACTATGTTTAATACTATCTAACCTAATTATTGATTATCGGAGAAGACAAATGATTAATGATGATAAAATAATAATAAATAGAACTTGAAGTGATTATTCTTGATTATAAGTATATTATTGTCATGCAAGCCAAGTTGAATAAGATTCCAATTTACTCTCTCGACATAAACTAGAGTGCCTAAAGCATACATTTATAATTCTAACTCATAATTTTCATTAATGAATTAGAGGGATATGCAAATTTTAGGAATAAGAAACAACCTATAACAACCATCGAATATTATTATTTCTTAAATAATACTTCAATGATGAACTTCTATTAGATGTAAGTAAGAATTTATCTTTCAATTAAACACTTGCTTATAATGATCATGCATAAAAATACTAATAGAAAATTCTACAAGAAAGAATATCAAATTGATATGAATAACAAAATATAACATTAAATATTCAAGTTCATAAATGCATCATTCAATGATTACAAAGAAGAAGTTAAAGATAAGAAATGAAGAAGGAGAACTCTCAACCCTTTTCCCTTCCACAAATGATATCTTTTTCTTTGTAAGAAATCTTCTCTTCAAAACATAAAAATCCTAACTTAAAAACATTAACTAAAGAAATGTACTCTCAAACATACAGAAATTCTTAATTAAAAATTCAACTACTCCTAAAATTACAGTTAAATGTTATATTTATAATGTTCTAAAAGATATGTCCTTTTAAGTGTCTCTTCAAAAGATTGCAAGACTTGGTGGAAAGACATGATTCTTCAAGGCAAAATTTGAATACAAATGCCCAACGTTCCTTTCTATCGCGATCGTGACAAAGCACGCCTGTTTCTTCGCTCCACCTTCCTTGCGCTGGCTTTTCTCTGCGCCAGGTCGCGACCTCGCGACGAGCGGCCTTGCTTGCAACAACGTGCGCCAGTTTCCTTTCTTCTTCTCTTTGGCTCTCTTCATTTGCGCGTTCTGTCGCGCTCGCGACAGATTGCTTCTTCTCCTTTGCTTTCTTCTTTCCTTCTTTGCTTGGCACTTCCTATCGCTCTTGCGACGCTTTGTTCTCTTCCTTAGCTCATTTTTGCTCCTTTCTTCTATTTTCTCCATTTTCTCCTACACACACAAAACTTAAACAAAAACATAAAACATACCTAATTCTAACACAATTAACTACACATAAACATTATTTTAATCCTAAAACATAGATTAAATATGAGCTATTTAAGCTCATATCAGGAGGCACGCGAGGCGCGGCCTCCAGTGCTACGGCCACACCTCGTGCGTCTCCTACCCTGCTGGGACTCCGTTTTTCACTGGATTTCCATGGTTTGAGTTAAAATTTCAATTAAATTCAAATTCTTTTTCGATTTTTGAAATGGATAAAACTTATTTATAAAAGGATAGTTTGGATTTTTGAATGGTATTAGGACTCCTAAAACCTAATTTCTGGTGGAGGCGATATAAAAAGAAAAGTTCAACACCAGAAAAAGAGGAAGGGGGAGAGAACGGTAAAATACAGAAAAAATTCTAAAGAAGAAAATCTTGTGATCTAAAAAGTTTTCTTTTCAAAACATTCTGAAATTGTTCTTGATCCAAAGAAATCAATTCTTTGTGTTTAAGATTCAATTCTTGTGATATGATTTTCTAAAAATAAGAGTTTTGAAACAGTCGTTAGGGACAAAAAGCTTTGATTTCTTTTCTTCTTTTTTCAAGCAATCTACGAAGAAGTCATCACGTTCTTTTTTTACAGCTAAGATCAAACCTCTGAGGGTAAATTTTCAGGATAGAAGCCAACCTTTGCTTTTCCTTGCTTCGTGTCGTTCACTGTGTCTTCTCCACTGTAATCACTGTCGTTTATTGTTAATCTATTTTTTTGTTGTTTATTATTAATGTATTTGCTGTTGTTTATTGTCAATCTATTTGTTGTTTGTTATAATTAACATGAACTTAGATCAACTTGATTAATTTACCGAATAGGATGCATGGAACATAGAATGATGATTTTATTTTTATTTGATTCTAGCTTTGATTATTAATATATTTTATTAATTTCCAGTTTTTTATCAAATATTATTTTTTCTGTAATAAACATAAATATTTTCTTCCTTAGTTAAAATTATTTATTGTATTTGCTTTATTTAATTTCTTATTCCTATTATAACATATTTTGTATGTTTGACTAATTTAATTACTTATTTATATTATACCATACTCTATACATTTGATTTAATTTGCTGACACTATTTTTATTCTTGTTTTTGTTGTTTATCAAACCTATTTATCTCACTTTGAGTAATATTCCTGGAGAATCAAGAGACTAGGAGCCTTCACAGTTTGGTTTGCATTTTAATTCCTGTATTTCTCTTATTTTATTGTTTTATATGTTTTATGCAAAATTGTATTTAGATGCGTTATTTAAGAGAAACTCATGTTTTTCTACAATAATAAAAATTGGGATGTTTGTTAATAAAATATGACCAATGTCCTGATTTTAACCGATAAACTTTCATTTTCAAAAGAGAATTAATTTTCATAAAACGGAATCCAATTAACCCCATTTTTATCGCCCAAAAATAACTCTCAGATTTTTAAGTTAAAATCGGGAACCAATGTTCCTAAAATCTAATGAATATCCCGATTTATGTATTATGTATTTTACTTTATTTTTTGTGTATCTATTTATTTTGGGCCCTTATAATTAATTTTAGGGAATTTTTATTCCTTTATTTATTTATGCTTTTATTTGGGGATTGTTCTGTCCCATTTTTCACTTGTAATTTATTTATTGCTTTTTTTTATTGCTTTTCAAAGATGCTTGAAATGCTATTTAGTCTTATTGCATGATCGTGTGAGAAGATAAATAAAATAATTAATTCTAAAAACTTAGTCATATAATATTATCCAAAGGTGTAAATAAGAGTGAGGTCCTGAACTCTCTCTGGTTATGGCCTTATAAGGTTAAAATTCATTTCTCAATGTTTTATTGGGTGATGACTCCATGATACCTACCTTATGATACCTAATAGACGCCCTTGTAGGTTGATTGCTAGCAATGGAATGGGGGTGAATCCCTGCCCATTGCGAAGCGACCAGCTTTCACGAGTTTTAATGAACCTCCATCTAATATCGAGTCCTAAAAGCGGACTTCTGAGAGTGAGCCGGATGCCTAACAAGGGTTCGCGTGCGTCACACCAGCTGATGCTTCTGAGTACCATATACAATTTTTTACCCGTGCCTGGATACTGCTTTGTATTAGTGGATTGTTATGTTCGTCATAGTAAAATAATTGCTGCCATATAATATGGCTCCCGCTATTGGAGTTTTTAGATCAAGCAGGGAATTATAATTAGGGATTAGCTTGCTTGGCATGGTTATATAGGGAGCTATGTTGGGCCACTCGTTCAAGTGCAAATGGACTGAAGGGTTATCATCATATAATGCAAATGTGGGCATGGGAAAAACTACCTCAATTTCGGCGAACTTTTATGCACACTTTTGTGTTGAATCAAACCATGCCATACGGTTATATGTATAATTTACATATTATATATTATGTTGTGATATATTTATTCAATTATCTGTACAATGTTTTTTTTGTTGTGTCCAATATTTTCGCACTTGTTGTAATGTGTGACATTACCCCTTTCAAGCCTATCCATCTCATTTCGTATACTTGTTATTTTAGGTCGTCCTTTCTTCCGCTGTAGTGCCATATCAGGTATTAACTTAGGACAGTAATAGTCTGGCCAACATGCTTTAAGTGCCATTGGTTGGAATTTACCTTCATAGCATTTAAGTGCCTCTGTAATGCTATAACATTTATCAACAAATGTGAACATGTCAATATGTCTGTGCATACATGCAGTAATGGCATGTGAACAAGGTATTTTTGTTCCTTGAAATTTGTCACGCTCGCATTCACGTTCATCCAGACTTAAAACATAAGTGTCCACTTCAGTGTCATCTTCAGGTGCACTTAATGCTATTATACTGAAAAACGGGTACCGACTGTCATAATCAATGACCATGTATCCTCTCGCCTTGTGCGCTTGGACATAACTTCAATGCATTTCAGTGCGAACCTTAATCCTTCAGCCATTTTTGTCATGTACATGCCCATCCTTTGATCATAAACTTTAACTAACTAGTCAAAAACATGTTCAACGATGACGATTATAGGCATCATCCGAATACCTTTAAGAGCACTGTTTAGACTTCGCAATGTTTGTTGTGGCATATCCATACCTATATCCACTATCCTTAGATAATGTCTAACTATTCAACGATACTCGCATCGCCTAATTGTATGAATCCTGGTCAAGCGCTTTTATCTCATTTATGCGCTTAGTGAACTTACACTTTTGAAATTGTGTCCTTACAATTGTACGTATGTACATTATATTATATTATATGAAACTCACAACAATACGACATAATAAAAAACATGGCATATGAAAAAATAACGGTAAGTATTTATTTCCATACCAACCTTATAAAGTAGATATTTTATTATTGGTGTTTCGTGATGCGTTTTGTAATTACTGATGAAGTGCCATAAACATATCCTGTGAAATACCAGTGGTTCCTTCTAACCACTTCTTTTATCACGAAACATGCTATTATACCAATGTGTTTGTCTGATATAACAATAATGCCGATATGTTGGCCACATGCTTCCTAATTAGACCCATGAACCAAGCCCAATTATATTTTTTTTTAGATTCAATAATAGCAAATGCAACCGGGAACAACATGTTATTGCCATCGACTAAGCTGGCTACCAGAAGAGTTTGTTGGAATTTTCTCGTCAACAATATTTCATTGATCAATAAAATCGGTTTACAGTGAGCAAGCCAATCAATGGTGGGTTTAAAATCCTTTGAAATTGCTTTATAGTTGGGAGGTGGGTTTCTTGTAGCATGAACTTATAAACAATTCCAAGATTGTAAGCTTACAAAGCATATAAAAAATCAGATAACCTCTTAAAGGACTCAATGTAATTTCCAAATATAGTCTTTAGAGCTCTCATCTAAGTGTACCAAGTCTTTTTGTAAGGTACCTTGAATTTATATTGCTGTTTACTAGCAACAATAATAACATCAATAGGCAGGGTTAGATTTTTACTAATCATTCTCATGATACAATTGTGAATGATTTGAGAGCCCAATTGTCTGTGATCCTTTGAGAGATTGCCAAAAAGCATGTGTGTGGTCCAACATATCTTGTTATAGTCCAAAAGGACTATTCCCTTTTGTTGTTACTCTTAATCTCCATTAGCACCCATCTTCAGTTTTTGCGCATCTCAAGACCCAGTATTTGGTTTGGATTCAACAACTCTAAAGTAGACATTTTTCATAGTTGAGAACTTTTTCAACTCAAATTTAACCTCATCCTTATTATTGAAAACCAAACCTATTGATAACTCAGATACACCATCCTATGTGGCAAAGTGAGCACCCCCCGAAAGATCAACTTGTGATGTATCGAAGTCGATTTTTGTATAGTGTTCAGAAGGAAAGTTAAAGTTCATACAACCTATCTTTTCACCTGGATGCAGTGATTCTATTGGATTGGCATATTGCGTACTACTAGATGCATCACCATCACCAATTTCAGATTTATTACTTTCTGAACTTATGTTTGCATTCTCAGCATGTACATCGTCATTTGGTGAGAGATAATCAGTGTTTACTACCACATCTTCATAATCCTCTTGGCTTCCCAAATCAAATGATGGTTTATTTTCAAAATCTACACTAGTTGGAATAAAATATGGAACATCATCTACATTATTACTTGGACTGTTATCGGGTATGGAATCACCCAGTAAATCACCATCCTGTCGATGGAAAGACTTAATTGGCTGACTAGGAGCAACAACTGGCTTTTGAAAAATAGATTGGTGTCGACGCACATCTGGCAGCACGAAAATAGATTATCATTGACTTGCATCTCGAATATGCGAAATAGAACGGCGTTGACGGCTGTGTTCTGAACTACGACTTCCCTCTGCATCCTCTATAAAATTCATGTCATTTGAACGACTTCCAGATCTGATGCCAAATATCGATTTGCTTAGAAAATTACCAACCCTTCGACTAAATGACCGTCGAGGTTGACTCATACAAGCAGCAGACATCTGACTAACTTATTGACGTTCATGACCATGTCCATATCTGTCACTTGCCTCAGTTCTAAGCAAGTCACCATCTCATCGACTGACAGACTGCTTAAGCTGACTCAGACCAGCATCTCTTCGATTGTTAACTAAGCATCGTTGTCGACTATGATCTACATTTTGTACTGTATCTGTATAATGTTCTCTACGAAAATTTGATTGAGAAAACATTTCAATATCGTGTGGACTTATAGATTGTCTGGGATGACTAGGACCAACATCATTTCCACAAAATTGTTGACTTCCCACAATTCTCCGTGTTGAATTCATAATTTGTATCTTCATTGGTGGGTGCATATGTTAGTGGATTAGCTCCTGCATCTGTCTTAGTAACTACAATAATTAATTCAACAAATGTATAATCATCATACCTCCTTAAATTTTCATATATCATCTCAATGTTATCGTCATCCACCAAGTCCACCGTCGTCCAGCATAATGACCATCGGTTGTACATTGGACTCTTGTATATAATTTTTAAAACCGCATCATTGATACCTAAACCTAATTTAACATGAATTTTATGGATCAATTCAGGAAGAGTTGGCTTATTTTTAATTCTCAGTCTACTTATTATGGCATTTAAACCAGATATGTCATATTGAAAACCTGTCACTCCATAACTTGTATGCCTTCCAGTGTGCAAATAAAAATCGATATGTGCTAACATTTTTGAATTGCCTGTAAGTTAAAATATATGATGAATATTTTTTCATTACCAATTTTTCAAAATTATATGTTTTATCCATAAACATATGCAATCAAAATATTGATATGTAAATAATAATTTATCTCATTACGATATTATAAAACAACAACAACAACAACATAATAATAATAATAATAATAATAATAATAATAATAATTTAATCAATTCATACTAACAAATTATCATTTTTTACTACATTTAAATATTATTAAAAACTCATTAATCCCACAAAATTGTCACTTATTACACAAGGAGCCAATATTGAGTTAATTATTATTTTACTTAATTACATTGAATATTGAATCCACTAATATTATTACACAATATTAATACACATTCTTGAATTATATAATATTATTACACAACATTGATACATAACATTTACATTTTCATTGATACAAACTCATATTTTTTTATTTAATTTCTAATGGACATAATATTTAGCTCATTTATTATAATTGAGTCACTTACAATAAGTTTTTTGTTTAACTGACATTGTATCTCTAATTTCTAAATAATTTTCTTTACTAACTTTTATTATATTTTTCACAAATATTAGTACTAATTAGTCGTATTTTGTTACATGCTCACTATTTCAAATTTTGTTTATATACTTCAAATAACATATTGGTAGTGTCATAAAAAGATATTTCACCATCTTCGCTTACTTCATTGGATATTTTCTTGTTATAATTTTTTGTAATTTTTTTTATTAACAGTAATAATATGATCGAAAGTTATTTTGCCATTTTCAATTCGGCGGCTATACAGACTTTTGGACGATGATTTGTCTTAAAATATCACTCATCATAACTCTTGGAGTTAAATATGTACCCACCATTTATCACATTTAATTAATCAAATTAAATGCTCTATCAAAACAATAATTTCATGCCACTCAATATTTTCAAATATATTCGAATTTAATAACAATAATTAAGAAGTAACTAAAATTTAGACATTTAAAATATAGATTATAATAATATAACGTATTTATTCATATATTTTTTTTAATTATCTAAACTTATGAAACAATAAATAAATATAATAAAATTCATAAAATACCTTATTTCAATAGTTAGTATTTTTGCGTCCTTTTTCTTTTACACCAACAGCTATTTTAATAACAAAAGAAAATTTTGCATTTTGTTGTCTAAATTCCGGAAGCACTGCGTCTCCATTTATAATGTTTCTAGATTTTTCTTGTCAATGTGTTAATTAAGAAAATTTATTGATAAGTATCTGAAACCGCAACTATCAGTTGCGATTTCAAATGCTGAAATCGCTACTGACAGTTACGATTTATTTTCATTCTGGTTTCATATATTTGTGGACCTCACTGTAAGAAATCGCAACTGTCAATTGCGATTTCTAAAACAGCTTAAATCTATAATTATTTTTAAAAAAACCCTAGTTTTGTAATTTTTTAAAAAATTATTATTTAGATAATTGTCCCATAAATTCATGAAGTATCAGTGGGGCAAAAAAATATATATTTAAGGTAGAAATTTTGTTTTCTTTCAAAATCTGACCGTCCAAAAGAAAAAAATGAAGATGACACCTTCTTATCCCTACTTTTTGCTGGCTAAAAGTACTGACATAATCACGTCTTTGGATCACTCTCTCGCTCTGCTATGGCTATGGCTGCCTTTTCTTATACTTTATTAAAATCCTTTTACCCATGCCTTTCTCCATTCCCGCAAACTTCAAAAAAATCCCATCTTCGTTTGGCATCCATTAGAGCCGTACAATCTGCAGAACCAGAGAAAGCTAAGGCCACCCAAACAAAAACTCAGCAATCCTCTTCTTCCTCCTCCAATGCTCAACCTCCAACTACTGCTCCTAAGGCTCCAAAGAAACCTGTTTATTCAAGTGAGTTTTTTTAAATTTTCGTTTTTGCTAAACAATCCATAAATAATGTTTTTGTTTTTGATTCCTTAATTTTACCGGACAGTGAAGAAAGGTCAGATTGTGAGGGTGGATAAAGAGAAGTACCTTAACAGCATAAATGTAAGTTTTTTTTTTTTTTAAATTAATAATTAAGCAACAACTGTGCCAATGGTGATTAAACATTTAATAGAAATGGACATAAACTGGCAGTGATGTTATTTATAATTCTTCTATGGTTTAGTTTATTAGTTTTTCATTATGTTATGAAGTTGGTGAATTTACTATCAAAGAAATGAATCAAATTCATAGCCAACAACATGGCTCAGTTCAGCATCTGTTGTATGTGTGTGAGCAGACAGCACAATTAACTCGAAATTATATTTTCTATGTGCCAGAGAGAATTTTTGAGACCTTCATTCACTTGTAAGTGTGCCAATGTAATTGAGCATACAAAATGCTCACATATATGGTTTTTCTGTTTTAGTATTTATCTGTTGGTCACCCACCTTATTACAAAGGCTTGGACTACATTTATGAAGACCGTGGCGAGGTAGCTATTCAATCTTTTCTTCTTAGCAATCATACCAAACTATAGTTTATATCATCCTTTCCTTTCTGGTTTTAATTTTATTGACTATGAAACATATAGGTCTTGGATTTGCGAATGTTCGAGACAGGCGAGTATGCCCTTGTAAGTTATTTTCTTTGGATTAAATGTCTAGTTTTTTCAGTTTATTATTACAATATCTGACTACTTTCAAAATACATATCATTTGACTTATTTCCTGCAAAGAAACATGTTAGGTCTCTTACAGAACCTTATTTTATATGTTTTAGCATACTTGCAAATGTGTTCTGCATTGAAAATCCATTTTAAAGTATGATCTTTAGAACAAAATTCCTACATTTCCTTTATATTTTCTTCATAATTACTTCAATTATTATTCTTTTTTCGTGCTTTGTATAATTTTTTCAGTGGTCAATTGTAAGAACTGAACAAGCTTAACTTTACATTGCAACACCCGCTATATCGGAAATGAACATATTAATCCATTTACTTTCTTTTGTCAGGTTTCATGGGTCGGTATCCCAACTTCCCCAGCTTGGCTTCCTACAGACATGCTTATAAAGGTATTGTTGAGGACACCTTAGTTAGGCTGAACATAGAGTGGGAGTGTTCAAGTTCTACAAATTCAGCTTTTGAATTGATCTCAACCTCAGTCGATGATAAAAGATCATTTCATGTTAACATGCGGTTATTCTCATTATAAAGAAAAACCCATTGGAATCTTTTTGAGGAACAGATGCAACTTCTCGTTCATGATGTTGCATGCACAATGAAAACTTCATTGTCGATTCTACTAAGGATTTTTATTGGAAACCATTTAGAAGCTTAACTGAGAAGGTTGCTTATCAGCCTTCTCCAGCATCTATTTTAATGCATAATGCATATTATTATATGTTCTCTGGTTCTTTTGACCATATCATAAAGCATAAATGTTATATTTTTTCATGCTTTGTAAACTAGGAAAAGGAGTGTGCACTTTTATATTGGCTCAATCGCAATGCATAAACTTTTACTGTTACATTTTAGTCACTGCTGCAGTTATGTGCAAAACTGTCTTGCAAAATAATGGCATCAGGTTAGTTAAGGTTGACTCTAGCTAGTTGATGAGTGAATGATAAAAGTTACAGTACAGAAACTGTTTGCTTTAAGCAGCTAAAATTGTCTAAATAATTAACTAATTGCTAAGCTATTCTTTTCCAAGCATTTGTCTTATTTAATTAACTACTTACTGTATTGTGCTTTCTTGCAGTCCGATAAGCTCGACTATGAGAGATTGTGATCAAGACTTAGAAACCAGAAGTTTCTTTTATTCATTCTGCACATCATTGGATTCCTTGAACTCAGTAGTACATATTTACTGAAACTTGCTTGTATGTCGCTATATCCATAGATAATAATAATAATAATAATAATAATAATAATAATAATAATACGTATTTCCTGGTCAAATGTCTCTGACTACTTTTAATTGAAAGAATTATCTTCTTTATTATTAGGAAAGAAACAAAAATACTAATTTCTGCTAATTAAGATATGTAAGCTTTACATGTAAAAGGTTTACTTTATTGATTGAAATTATTATTTTTCAAATACAATGAAATTGAACTTCATATACAAGGAGTATTCCTTTCATATAAACTCGTGCACTCACCAAATATGGATTGGACAAATTAAGCAGAGGGAAATTTCTTATTTACATACGGGTGATAAATTGCCGCCCAATGAAATATCCATCTTTCCAACTTATCATTGACTTGGTGTATATGCATAAACAAGATTAATCATGATTTAATTGAATAAATAAATGAATCTATAACAATCAAAGGCCAATTTTTAGAGATTAATAATGATTTAATGTTGATATTGAAGAATATTAATTTATAAATAGAAATTAGTTAGTTAATTAGATGTTGAGCTGTACATATTAGTGAGCAGTACTGTTAGTTTCCATTGACGAGCTGTAACTTTTCTAATAATTTTTGTGTGATCATGTGTGTGGATATACAGCTTACTAATAAATGAAAGATATCAGTTTTACTTTCAACATGGTATCAGAGCTCTAACATTAAAGACAGCTACTGATTAGCCTTCATTTATCTAGAAGATTTACTTGATTTCTTTCTTCAATTCATGCGGAGGTTCGGTGGGGTGTGTGTCTCTTCTTGGGTCTTTGTGGAACATGGAACAAAGATTGGAAGAAGTTTATTGTCCAAGTTGATAATTGCAATGTGGTGGTTTTGCTCAAGCGTCAGCCCAGATATATATAATCACTGGCGGAGCTACGTTGGCTTGAGGGATTTTTTTTTTATATATATATAAATTATATTTGTGACCCCCTCAATTAATTTAGATGACTCTTCTCAAATTTTACTACCAATATTTTTGAACATGTAAATAAAATTAAAAATTTATTTATAAAGAATGTATTTGTAACACTATTATTCAAATATTGCAGGTAAAAAAATTGATACTTTTAGGCATATAAAAAAAAAAATCTGCCCCTTATCTAAACCGACGTCGTTTTGATCTTGCCCAAAGCGGCGTCGTTTTGTTCTTTATTCCTCTGCCATTTCTTCATTTCTCTTTCTTTTCCGTTTTCTTTCCTTCCCTTCGCTCCATTCTTGCCCCGATTTTTTCCCTTGATCCAGATTCTAGCCCTTCATTCCGCCATTGGCAGCGTCCCCATCTCTGGCTCCATCCACCGTCGTTTATTGCCAGATCTCCCTCCCTCTTTTTCTCTCTCCGCGTGCGACGACAGGAGGTTGCGTTTTCCCCTCTTTTCCTCTTGCGTTTTTCCCCTTTTTTCTTCACCGGAGCACCACCGTCGGTCCATAGTCCTCTCCTCCTTGAACGACGACTACAACTTGATTCTGACCAGTGAGTATAAGTGATTTAAAATTTAAAATTTTGATTTTTGAGGAATTGGGGGTTAGGGATTTAAAGATCCAAATTTGGGGATTTTGCTTTTAATTAATCTGGATCCAAATTTGGGAATTTTGACTTTTTAACAGGACATCAGAATTAGCAACTCAACATAGCAAGGCAGCAAGCCAGTGTTCTGTGTTCACATCAGAAAAAAAAAATTACAAGTTGTACGGGATAAGGTAATTAAACATTAGCAAAATTTTTATTCCTTTTGATTTAGACAAATATTTGATTGCCTGTGAAAATTGTTATTCCATGTTATTAGGAATTAATAAGTATTCAAATATTCATATTTAAGCGTAGAAGAGGGCATCGATTTTTTGAGGATACATTGCTGCCCATTGTGTCACATAACCAGTAGAAAGTGCCTTCTACCATTAATAATCTCGTACTTGAACAGTGTCCTTGAAAATTACAGTTGTTTCTGTTACATAAGCAAGTCTATACTGAACTATCTCCTAATCAAACTAGTGCTCAATAATTTGCAGATAGTGCACATTTTTCCAACTAAGTTATCTATTTGCTTTTTCTAGGAATTTTAAGCATTATATTTTGAGTGCATTAGTAAATAATTTAGAACAGACAAATTAATGGATTCAAAAAATTTTGTAGTGGAAACAGTACTCAGAGTGCCCATCTTGAAATGGAAATAGAAAATATTGGATTCTAAACTTAACCATTAATCTGTGAATTTATTAATTGTTATGATTTCTCTTATTTAAAGGCAGCATTTGTTTGTTAAAAATACTCATATAATTTTTACTCTGCCTATATAATTATAACAACCCACAATCCCTTGTTTTGCTTAGAATTTTTTTTTTTCATTGATATAGGGTATTGATATGAGTCTAAATAACTCATATTTAATCTATGTTTTAAGTTGAAAATAATGCTTATGTTTAGTTATATGTGTTAGAAATAGGTATGTTTTATGTTTTTGTTTGAGTTTTTGTGTGTGTAGGAGAAATTGGAGAAATTGGAGAGATTGGAGGAAAAGGAGTAGAAACGAGCCAAAGGAAAGAACCGTTCTGTCACGAGCGCGACAGTATTGCGAGCGTGACAAGACGCGCCTTTGAAGGGAGCGCAAGAGAAGGAGAGAGGTCGCTCGTCTCGAGCAAGGCCGTTGTTGCAAGGTCGCGACATAGCACGGAGGAAGATGCTGCGAGGAAAGTGGAGCGAGAAGTCAGGCGCGTTCTGTCGCGATCACGACAGAGAGGTCCGTTAGACACAAATTTTCAAATTTCACTTTGAAGGGTCATGTCTCTCCATCAACAATTGCAACCTTTATGAAGAGGCAACTCAAGAGACATTTTCAGAAACTATAAATTTCATTTATAACTGTAATTTTAGAGGGTTGAACATTATTATTAAGTAAAATTTCTATAAGTTTAGAACAGTTTTTCTTCTTAGTAAAATTTCTTAAGTTAGAATTTATGTTTTGCGAAGAAGACTTTTGTAAGGAAGAAGATTACATTTGGTGAAGTGAAAAAGGGTTGAGAGATCTCCTTCTTCTATTTCTTATCTTTCTCTTCTTCTTTATAATTATTATATGATGTATTTAAGAACTTGAATATTTTAATACTAAGTTTCATTATTCAATATCATTTGGTACTTTTATATGTAGAATTTCTATTGGTAATTTATGCATTGATCTTTATAAGTTTGAGTTTAGTCGAGAGATATATTCATTCTTAAATCTAATAGTTATTCATCATTTAATCATTAATTGAGAGATCATAATATTTAATTGGTTGCTATAGGTTGTTTTCTATTCTTGAACTATGCATTTATAACACTCTAAGTCTTAGATGAACATTGGGATTTAGAATTACATATGCATGTTTTAGGCAATCCTATTTATATCGAGAGAGTAAGCAGAAATTTATTCAACTTGATTTGCATGACAAGAATACAATATTAATCAAGAATAATCAATTCAAGTTTCATTTTTATACTTATCATCATTTATCCGTTTGTCTTCTTTGATTAACATAAAATAGGTTTAATTAGTTTATTTAATAGAGTAGTTTAGATTTAACCAACAAATGAATGATAATTGTAAACAAGATTAAAATCAAGTAGTAATAGTGAGTAAAAATAATATTTCTCGTGGGATCGATAACCTTTTGTACTATTCCGGTATACCATATGCTTGCGAAAAATTAGCACCTATAAAATATGCTAACAAGTTTTTGGCGCCGTTGCCGGGGGATGTTTGCCATTATGAAACTTGATTTATGATTTTGGATTACAATATTTCTTTTGTTTTAATTTGTTTGTGTGTTTTAGTTTGACTTTGTGTTTGGTTTTGATTTTTACAGGATTTGAAATTTCATGCCTAGTACAAGAAGTTCATTAGAAGAGCTTGAACCCTTAAATCCTGAAATTGAAAGATTTTTGTCAAGTAACCGAAAATCCAACAGAAAAAAGAACAAGAATAAGAGACCAATTTTCATGGCTGAAGAAGGAAATCCACCTAGACTAATGGACTTTGCTACCCCAGCATTGAGTGGTGCTCAACAAGGTGTGGTAAGACCTACGGTAAATGCTAACCAATTTGAGATTAAACCTTCACTTTTACAAATGATTCAAAATAGTATTCAGTTTTATGGTTTGGCAAATGAGGATCCTAATGCTCATTTGGCAAATTTTCTTGAAATTTATGATACTTTTAAAATCAATGGTGTTTCGGTGGATGCAATTAAGCTTAGACTCTTTCCTTTCACTTTGAAAGATAAGGCTAAAGCTTGGTTGAATTCACTTACAAGGGAATCAATTACCACTTGGGACCAATTGGCCCAAGCTTTTCTATCAAAGTATTTTCCCTTAGCTAAAACAGACAAGATTATAAAAGATATCACAACCTTTGTACAACATGAAAATGAATCTTTGTATGAGGCTTGGGAAAGGTTTAAAGAGTTGCAAAGGATGTGTCCACACCACAACCTTCCAAGGGAGTTTTTGATGCAAACTTTTTATAATGGAGTTAACCCAACTACAATAGGTACAATAAATGCTGCAGCTGGTGGATTTTTGATGAGAAAAATAACCGAAGCAGCATTTAAATTGTTGGAGGAAATGTCAATGAACAATTGCATGTGGCCTACCGAGAGAGTAAGGGATTCTAATTCTTCTAGTGCTAGGGGAGTGCATGCAATTGATTTTGTAGTTGCCTTGCAAGCTCAAGTAGAAGCCTTAACTCATAAACTTAATAGTTTAGGAATGGGAGGTAGTCAGCAAAATAGTTGTAGCATTTGTGGGCAACTAGGACATTCTAGTGAAGGGTGTAATTTGGGGGTAACTAATAATGAAGAGCAAGTTAGCTTTATTCAAGGTCAAGGGCGTGGGAACCCTTATTCGAACACTTATAACCCTAGTTGGAGAAACCATCCTAATTTTTCATGGAGAAATAATAGCAGCAACCAAAATAGAGGGGTAGGTTTTCAACCAACTCAAGATAGGTTTGGGGCCTTAGAAGTTAAGATGGATAGGTTTTTAGAGGCGATTAATATGAAGTTTAACTCACAAGAAGAGAACCAAAAGAGGCTGGAGACAAAATTTGATCAAATTACAAAGAACCAAGCCTCATCCATCCATAACTTAGAAGTGCAAATAGCCAAGCCTTTACCTTCAAGAATGTAAGGGAATTTACCAAACAATACGGAGAAAAATCCAAGGGAGCATCTTAAAGCCATCAAATTGAGGTCAGGTAAATCCTACACTAATGAATTTATTAATACTAACAAGAGTGGAAATGTGCAGAAAAAGGGCGAGCAGAATGAATAATGTCGCGAGCACGGTACCCTTCGTGAGTGCGACAGCAGGAGAAGAGTTTTCTGTCGCGATCGTGACACCTGTCGCGGGCGCGACAGAAGGGGCATTGAAGGCAAATTCTTCTAAAGTTTTTCAATCTCGTCCACCATTTCCTCAACATCTTAAGCAGCAACATCAAGATAAGCAATTCCAGTCTTTCCTTGATAAATTAAAGCACTTGCATATAAATTTAAATTTTATTGAGGCTATAACACAAATTCCTAATTATGCAAAATTTCTTAAAGATTTAATTTCTAAAAAAATGAATTGGGAAGACATATCTACTGTGGTATTAACTGAAGCTTGTAGTTCCATAATTTCTATTAATTTGCCTATTAAGCTTAAAGATAATGGGAGTTTTACTATCCCTTGTACTTTAGGGGATGTTGAGTTTCCTAAATGTTTATGTAATTTAGGGGCAAGTATTAATCTCATGCCATTGTCTATCTTTAAGAAACTAGGATTGGATTATGTTAAGCCTACATCAATGGTATTGCAATTGGCTGACCAATCAATTAAGAAACCATTTGGAATTATTGAAGACGTGCTTGTGAAAGTAGATAAATTCATATTGCCTGCTGATTTTGTTATATTGGATTTTGCTTATGATGTGAAATGCCCCTTTGATATTAGGAAGACCTTTCATGAGAACTGGTAAGGCTATAGTTGAAGTATATGAAGGCACTTTAGTCTTGCGGGTAGGGGAAAATAGTGTAGAATATCACATGGATATAGCACTAAAATACCCCATGGATGAGAATGTTTGCATGAAAGTTGATATTATTGATGCATGTGTTGTGGAAGTAATGGAAAATGCAGATCATGATGAGGAAAGTAATGAAGATAAAGTTCATGAAGAGGTGGAACAAGAAAGCTCAAGGCTATAAACTTTATTCAGAAATGAAGCACCTTTACCACCTTCTATAGTAAGTCCTCCTAATGTGGAATTAAAAGAACTACCTAGCCATTTGAGGTATGCATTTCTTGGCCATAATCATACTTTGCCTATCATTGTGTCTAACAAATTATCTAATGAGCAAGAGTCTTCATTATTAGATGTTGTTAGAAAAAGGATAAAAAGTATTGGTTGGCAAATTTCTGAATTAAAAGGAATTAGTCCTAATGTTGTCATGCATAGGATTAACATGGTAGATGAGTGTCAACCAAAAGCGGATAGACAAAGAAGATTAAATCTAAATATGCAAGAGGTAGTTAAAAAAGAAATTATTAAATTGCTTGATGCTGGGATTATCTATCAAATTTCGGATAGTGCTTGGGTGAGTCCCATTCATTGTGTGCCAAAGAAAGGTGGGATGATTGTAGTGAAAAATGTGAATGGGGATTTAATTCCTACTAGAACCACAACCGGTTGGAGGGTGTGCATTGATTATAGGAAGTTAAATTCAGCCACTAGAAAAGACCATTTCCCTTTACCATTTATTGACCAAATGTTAGAGAGGATAGCGGGTCATTCTCATTATTGTTTTCTTGATGGTTATTCGGGTTATTTTCAAATTTTTATTTACCCTAGTGACCAAGAAAAGACTACTTTCACTTGTCCTTATGGGACTTTTGCCTATAGGAGAATGCCTTTTGGGCTTTGCAATGCACCAGCTACTTTTCAAAGATGTATGACTTCTATTTTTGGGGACATGATAGAAGATATCATGGAGGTTTTCATGGATGACTTTTCTATCTATGGTGACTCATTTGATCTATGTTTGAAAAACTTAGTTAGAGTTTTGGCTAGATGTGAGGAGTCTAATTTAGTTCTAAATTAGGAGAAATGCCATTTTATGGTAGAAGAAGGGATAGTTCTTGGGCATAAGATTTCAAGAAAGGGGATAGAGGTGGATATAGCAAAAACAGAATTGATAGACAAGTTACCACCACCTACTATACTTAAGGCTGTAAGATCTTTTCTTGGACATGCTGGTTTCTATAGGAGATTTATTAAGGATTTTTCTTTAATTGCTAAACCTTTAACTAATTTATTGATAAAGGATGTGCCTTTTGAATTTTCTAATGAATTAATGAATGCTTTTAATACTTTAAAGGAAGCTCTTGTAAGTGCACCTATAATCACTTCTCCTAATTGGAATTTACCATTTGAAATTATGTGTGATGCAAGTGACCTTGTAGTTGGATGTGTGTTAGGACAAAGACAAGGTAAGCATTTGCATGTGATTTATTATGCGAGTCATACTTTATCACCTCCTCAAATTAATTACACCACTACAGAAAAAGAGATGTTGGCAGTTGTATATGCATGTGACAAATTTAGATCTTACTTGTTAGGGTCTAAAGTCATTTTATATACTGACCATGCAGCATTGAAGTATTTATCTGCTAAGAAAGATGCTAAACCTAGGTTAATTCGTTGGGTTTTGTTGTTGCAAGAATTTGACCTTGTCATCCAAGATAAGAAAGGAATTGAAAATTTAGTAGCTGATCATTTGTCAAGGTTAGAAAATAATGAAGGACCTTTAGGAGATAGCATTGAAATAAATGATTCCTTTCCGGATGAGTCGTTAATGTCAATTGAACAAGTGCATGTACCTTGGTATGTAGATTTTGCTAACTATCTTGTTGCTGGGATTGTACCTAATAGTTTGACATGGCAACAAAAGAAAAAGTTCTTTAATGATGTCAAAAATTATCTTTGGGAGGAACCTTATTTATTTAAAGTAAGTGGAGATGGTCCTATACGTCGATGTGTGAGTGTGGAGGATTATGTGAACGTCTTAACACATTATCATTCTGCTTTATATTCGGGTCATAATGGTGCTAATAAGACAGCTTCTAGAGTGCTTGAATGTGGTTTCTATTGGCCTACTTTATTTCATGATGCTAGAATATTTGTTGCTAAATGTGATAAGTGTCAAAGGGCTGGTAGTATTGGTAAGCGTGATGAAATGCCTTTGAATTTTATTTTAGAAGTTGAAATCTTTGATTTGTGGGTTATAGACTTCATGGGTCCTTTCCCTACTTTTTTTGGTCAAAATTATATATTGGTTGGGGTAGATTATGTGTCAAAGTGGGTTGAGACTCAAGCATTGCCAACCAATGATTCAAAGGTGGTGATCAAGTTTTTGAAGAAGCCCTTTACAAGATTTGGAGTGCCAAAAGCCATCATAAGTGATGGAGGTAAGCATTTCATTAACCGTTCTTTTGATTCATTATTACATAAATATGGAGTGCATCATAGGGTAGTGTGACGCGCGCCGGATCCCCGCGGCCGCCCCTCTGACCGCCCGCTCGAGGGCGATCGGGCAATTGTGGGTCCGTTGGCATCTTGCGATAAATCGCAAGTGCGTCTATGTTGGGCAACAAGGAGGTTTCATGGAGTCGCCACCCAATAGAACATTGGGAAAGTTTCTCTCGCCCCGGAGAGCCTAAGACTGCGCTTGGTATCCATTTTGGGCCAGCCAGAGGGATCATGGAAGGTGAACTCCTCACCCTAAGGAGCCTAGGATTAGCGCTAAAGCCTCGTGACTCAAGAAGTATCTTGAAGGATGACCTCTAACCTCTTGAGCCCAAAGACCAGAGCTGGGCTCGGGATTTCTCATCTATTTCTACCTCGATTATTTTATGATTAAATTTTAATTGTCATTGATTCGCTCTCTCTCCACACGATGCAATTGATATTAAAGCGCATTCATCCATTTAAGAGCATAAAATAAAATAGCATTAAAACATGAAATAAATTTACAATAAAACTAAGGGCAGAATACAACCCTCATTTGTAAATGTGCGATACATGCATAAAACGGATTATTCATTTATTTTGAGAACTTTGGTCCCCGCATGTGTTTATTATGGAAAACAATTTTCATGTGACAATTTTATTGGGTAAAAATAGGACATTGGTCCAATTTTATTTAGTAAACATTTCATTTTAGCATAAAACATTTGTGTGGTGGTTCTTTTTAAGAGCGGTCGAAAATCATTTTATTATTACAGACCACAAATACATAAAATACAATAAAATAGCATATTTCTAAATAAATAAATAAATGAATACATAAATAATTGCATAAACAAATAACAATAATAATAACAATAATCAATAATGATAATAATAATAATAATAATAATAATAATAATAATAATAATAATAATAATAATAATAATAATAATAATAATAATATTAAAACATAAAATTAAATAATCACAAATCAATTAAATTAAAAACATCAACATAAAATTAACACAAATTAGACAATAATAATAATGATATCAATGATAATAATAATAAAAATTATAATAATAATATTAAATAAATATAAATAATAACAATAATAAATAATAATAATAATAAATCAGAATAACGAATAAATATAATAATAATATTATAATAATAATAATGAATCGGAAATTAAATAAATAAATATAATAATAATAATAATAACAATAATATTAATAAATCAGAAATTAAATAAATAAATATAATAATAATAATATTAATAATATTAATAAATCAGAAATTAAATAAATAAATATAATAATAATAATAATAATAATAAAAACAGAAATTAAATAAATATTAATAATAATAATAATAAATAAATAAATAATAATATTAATTAATATTAATTAATAATATATTAAAATAAATTAATATAAAATAGGCTTACCGGATTTCCCTCGCCGGAGATTGGCCGGAGCGGCGGTTGACGGCACCTCCCTCAGCGCCTCGTAGATCGCCTCGTCGGGAGTCCAGATCCGGTGTCCACGCGCCGATCGGAGGTCCACCGTCGCCGGAAAACGCGATAAAGCGGTCCGGGTTCTTCTCCCTCACGCGCCGGCTTCCGGAGTCCGGTGGGGAAACGGCGGCTACGGCTGGGTGCGCCCGGATGTGGTGGTTCTTCCGGTGGGGCGCGTGCCTGAATCCGGCGTCGGAGGTGGCCGGCAGAGGCGACGCCTTCTCTCCCTTCTTTTCTTCCTTTTTTCCTCTTCTCTCCGGCGCTGTGGGTTTCCGTTGGCCTGGGTCTGCTCTCTTCTTTCCTTTCCTTTTCTTTTCCTTTTCTTTTCTTTTCTTTTTCTTTCTCTCTTCCTTGGCTCTTTCTTTCTCTTCTCTCTTGATCTGCCGAGCCCCCCTCTCTAATTTCCTCATCTCATTCTTTTTATTCCCTAAAATTAGGGCTAAAGGGCACAATGGTAACTTCCTCAATAATTCCCTCATTTTCTTCTTTTTAATTAATCTAACTTAATTCAAATAACACATACATTAATTAATTAAACATACATATTAATTAAACTCTCTATTAATTAAACATTACACTAATTAATCCATTTAAATTATCATACATATATATATTTTATCTAATTAATTACACACTTCAACTTTAATTTTACATGCATTTTAATTAACACAATAATATTAACCACTTAATTAACTAACAACATCAACTAATTAATTACCTAATTTCACACACACATATTTATATATTTTTTTGTTTTTATTTTTTATTTTTTTTATTTATACATTTTTTTTATTTATTTTTTCGGAGGGAATAATCAAGGATCAAAAATCATCATTGCCATTTTATGCCGGACTCGGGACCCGGTGTCTACAGTTGCCCCCAATTTTGGAGAAGATAGTGCATAGACACCTAGGTAAGCCAAAATTCAAAGAGGAAGAGAGAGAGGATTCATACCTGCGGCGGAGACCTTGCCTTCTTACCGGAAGTCGGATAAAGAGATGCCTCCTCAGAGGGCTTTGGGATTTGCCTCCTCAGAGGGCTTTGAGATTTTGCCTCCTCAGAGGGCTTCAAGATGCTTTGCCTCCTCAGAGGGCTTGAGATTTTGAAGTGGTAGTGCCGAGGTCGTGTGCCGACAACGTGCTAACCCTCCGGTGTTTTGAAGTGGTAGTGCCGAGGTCGTGTGCCGACAACGTGCTAACCTTTCTGTTGATTTGAAGTGGTAGTGCCGAGGTCGTGTGCCGACAACGTGCTAACCCTCCGGTGTTTTGAAGTGGTAGTGCCGAGGTCGTGTGCCGACAACGTGCTAACCCTTCTGTTGATTTGAAGTGGTAGTGCCGAGGTCGTGTGCCGACAACGTGCTAACCCTCCGGTGTTTTGAAGTGGTAGTGCCGAGATCGTGCTAACCCTCCTCAGAGTAGTAGTGCCGCCATCGTGCTAACCCTTCGATTGGATGATGAAGTGGTAGTGCCGTAGTCGTGCTAACCCTCCTCAGAGTGGTAGTGCTGCCATCGTGCTAACCCTTCGATTGGATGATGAAGTGGTAGTGCCGTGGTCGTGCTAACCCTCCTCAGAGTGGTAGTGCCGCCATCGTGCTAACCCTTCGATTGGATGATGAAGTGGTAGTGCCGTGGTCGTGCTAACCCTCCTTAGAGTGGTAGTGCCGCCATCGTGCTAACCCTTCGATTGGATGATGAAGTGGTAGTGCCGTGGTCGTGCTAACCCTCCTCAGAGTGGTAGTGCCGCCATCGTGCTAACCCTTCGATTGGATGATAAAGTGGTGCTGTCTATGAGCCCTTTGAGAAGCGGTTGCCCCCTGAGAGGTCTTGGGTTGAGATCTGCCCCCTGAGAGGTCTTGGGTTGATTATCTGCCCCCTGAGAGGTCTTTGGTAATTTGCCTCCTCAGAGGACTCGGGTTGATTATGCGCCCCCTGAGAGGTCTTGGGTTTGATCTTGATTAATGTTTGGAATGATGTCGTCACACAATTTCTGCCGGTGTCCGCATCGAGTCTCTTTTTCTGCAAGACTTAGAAAGGCAGATATATAGAAAAAATTGTGAGTATGCACGTGAGATGTATGCGTATGCAGCAATGCAGTATAAAAATTCATTTAAGTGGATTTAGAGGCGACAGCCGATTTGATTGCAATTTGCAGTAAGATCAGTGCCTTCTGGAATTGCCCTTGAATTTCATGCTCTTTGGGGATCATGAGGTTCTCCTCTGAAACCTGTAGTCATTATTTTAAGGTAGTGTGTCCCTTGTGGATTTTCACACTAGCTTTTCTTGGCGGGAAATGCGTCCTTTCGGATTTTCACATGACCCTATGCCTTATTTTTTGCCTGAAATGGACCCAACCCAATCCAGCGGCTTTTTCTTTTTTTTTTTCTTTTTTTTTTTAGGACAGACTGCCTGTTTTCAGGTTTTCACCCTATCCTTTTGGCCTAACTTTTGCTTAGAGCGCCAATTATGGTTTTCATCTCTAACGGCCATTTTTTCTTTTTTCTTTTTTCTTTTTTTCTTTTTTCTTTTTTCTTTTTTTTTTTTCTTTTTTTTCTTTTTTTGTACATCGGATGAACTATTCTGGTTACATCAATACCATTGCATAAATGGACATATTTCAATTTGATTTCATAATATATGATCATTATTTGGCATTAATCTCAAGATACAAAACCTCATCCAATCTCGGGATGGATCTTGAAAGCATCAAACTCCTGTTATCAATCAGCTCTCTTTTTGATTCTCATGATTGAATATTTTCTCTCTACTCTAATTTAATCTTTTGAATGCAAAAACTAGAAGCAACGTCGGAGACGAGACTTAACTCGAATGCATGAATGCACTCATGGCTTCTCGCTTGAAGCTTAAGAAACACTATAGGCCTCTTCTTACGTACCAAACCTTATTAAAAGGTCATCTCCGCTAATTGGATAAGACTGAACCCAGAATCAAAAGGTCTTACTTTGGTTGTAATGTTAGGCTTGGGTAGATGGCTGTCAAAGAAAGATCAGGTCGCTAGAGAAAAATGGCCGCGATATTTTCTCGACTGATGGATGAACCATTCTCGGCTCAAAAGTATTCTTGAATTTGGGCTCGATAACATTCTAGCTCCTTCAGATCAGAAGGGCAATCATTGAAACTAGTCAATTGGTCACCATTTTGAGCTCTCTTTTTTATTCTTCTTTTTTCTTCTTTTCTTTACTTCTTTTTCTTTCATTTTTCATTCATTTTTTCTTTTTGGATTTTTCATTTTTCTTTTTCTTTTTCTTCTTTTTGCTTTCGCTTCTCTTTTTTTTTTGAGCTCATGCCTTTCGTGCATGACTAAACCCTCTTTTCAAAGTCTGAATTTGCTCTTATCAAGGCAATTTTTTTTAATAGTCCAAAGAATTGTTCAAATGTACATCTATCAGTTTTAGAGCGGCCACTCTTCTAAGGGGAAGCCAAAATCATTTTAGGCGAGGGGGTAGTTTTAATGTGTGTAACAACAAAATTGGTACGCATTCAGCATACCTGCAAAAAGGCTCAATGGGCTAGCAAGCGATTGCAGAACAAGGGTAGGAAATAGTCATTTAGAGAGCTATGCAAAGAAATAGTGCCTAAATCATTTTCCAGGTTCTGTCTTATCCAGAGATCGCTTCGACGGGTAATCAGAAAGGTTCTAGTGCTCTTAGTGAGTTTTCATCCAATCTCCTAATTGCAACTAGTTTTTTTTCTTATTTTTATTTTCTCTCTGACTCTCTCTCTCTTCAGGAGTTATATCAGATGCTATCAAAATTTTCTTTGGATTTCCCAAAGTTCCAAGATTAAATGTAGTAGTATTGATTGAATTAATGTCAAAATGAATGAATGTATCATGATCATAAAAAATGAAATCATTAAAAATAATATACAAGTACGCAAAAACATAATTGAAATGACCAATACTGCATATGCCATTATTTAAAAAGCTCAAATATAAAGACATCTTGTAGCAAAGCAGGCACTGCAACCCATGTCTTTCATCTGTCATCAGCTTTTATTTCTCCATCTTCTCTGGGTCAACAATTTCTTTATTGTTGATAAGATCTTGAATTTGATCCCTCAGAATTTGGCATTGATCTGTTAACTGGCCAGCATTGGTGGGCTACTATGTCCTCAATCTCATCTTCTTCCACAAAATCCTCCTCGGGATTATGAACTCTTGCCCTTCTTGGCTCAATAAGTGTCGCAGCTCTATGCTCATTGATAGGTTGACAATAGAATTGCCAATAAAAAGAGCCTCTCCACCAGCAGGTGGTTCGGCTTGCCCCCAACATGGGCTATTGGTTGTCGTGGATCAACAGGTGGTTATGGAATAGTGGATACTCGTGAATCATGAGGATGAGGTACTAGATGCTGAGAGTGTCTCAAGATCTCAATCAAGCACTAATTCGAGCAATCCAAAGGGCGAGTCTGTCCTTACTAATCGGCCGTTGGGACCTCTAACCCACTTAGAAGAATCTATGATGGCTGAAAATTTAAATTGTTAGTATGATGCGTGTATGGCAATATACAATGCATGATCTTGAATTGTGCGGATGAAGTGAAAAAATCAATAAATTGCAATTATGCGATGCAATGCATGAAAATAAATATACACGTGATGGTATATGTATGAAAAATAATATGCAGGCAAAAGGATATATACATAAAATAAAATGCGCTTCTTTTTTTTTTGATTGATTTTTTTTTTATTTTTTTGATTGATATTTATTTTTTTTGACATGAATAACATATGATGTATGTGCATGTTGTGCAGCATTCACAACCACATGCAAGCAGATAGATCCTTCCAACCTTATTTCTCCCACACACGGGGTCGTGCAGTCTCTTTCCTAGGTGTGCTTTATCCAAGGGTTAACAAGGAACCCAATGGACGCGTATAGTGCACGGTGAGAAGCCGGCAGCATAACAACTCTCAATTTAAAGCACATGCGCATAGATGTTTGGCCATTATATATTTAAACAATTCGATTAAATCAAGATGAGCCCATCGGGGCATGAAAGCCTTTGATAAAAATCATCTGATTTGATTGATTTTGTTCAATATATTATGGCCCATATAGCAAGCACAGTATTATGGTACATTTCACCTAATGGAATTTTCTATTGCCATTACATGGGCTTTGATCAAAAGGTAGTGTTACTTTAGGACTACCCAAGCATGATCCCTGCCGACGGGTCTAGCTTATCACGAGCGTAACGATCGATCGGGTCACCATTTTATATACCACGATGGTACGAGACTTGGGCTGGTGATTATCCATAACACTTCCCCAAATTGAGTGAAAATGGGGTCGTGCTTCAGGAACGCACCGAGGCTAAAAGAGGGACCAAACTAGCGTATTCTAAGGCTCTAATGATATGCACATGCAAATGAGAGAAAGCGAATTTATGAATTAAATTTTAACCATAAATGTTAAACGAGGTATTTTCGAATTGAAATCTCAAACCATATCGTCCCCAGTGGAGTCGCCACTGTGACGCGCGCCGGATCCCCGCGGCCGCCCCTCTGACTGCCCGCTCGAGGGCGATCGGGCAATTGTGGGTCCGTTGGCATCTTGAGATAAATCGCAAGTGCGTCTATGTTGGGCAACAAGGAGGTTTCATGGAGTCGCCACCCAATAGAACATTGGGAAAGTTTCTCTCACCTCGGAGAGCCTAAGACTGCGCTTGGTATCCATTTTGGGCCAGCCAGAGGGATCATGGAAGGTGAACTCCTCACCCTAAGGAGCCTAGGATTAGCGCTAAAGCCTCGTGACTCAAGAAGTATCTTGAAGGATGACCTCTAACCTCTTGAGCCCAAAGACCAGAGCTGGGTTCGGGATTTCTCATCTATTTCTACCTCGATTATTTTATGATTAAATTTTAATTGTCATTGATTCGCTCTCTCTCCACACGATGCAATTGATATTAAAGCGCATTCATCCATTTAAGAGCATAAAATAAAATAGCATTAAAATATGAAATAAATTTACAATAAAACTAAGGGCAGAATACAACCCTCATTTGTAAATGTGCGATACATGCATAAAACGGGTTATTCATTTATTTTGAGAACTTTGGTCCCCGCATGTGTTTATTATGGAAAACAATTTTCATGTGACAATTTTATTGGGTAAAAATAGGACATTGGTTCAATTTTATTTAGTAAACATTTCATTTTAGCATAAAACATTTGTGTGGTGGTTCTTTTTAAGAGCGGTCGAAAATCATTTTATTATTACAGACCACAAATACATAAAATACAATAAAATAGCATATTTCTAAATAAATAAATAAATGAATACATAAATAATTGCATAAACAAATAACAATAATAATAACAATAATCAATAATGATAATAATAATAATAATAATAATAATAATATTAAAACATAAAATTAAATAATCACAAATCAATTAAATTAAAAACATCAACATAAAATTAACACAAATTAGACAATAATAATAATGATATCAATGATAATAATAATAAAAATTATAATAATAATATTAAATAAATATAAATAATAACAATAATAAATAATAATAATAAAAAATCAGAATAACGAATAAATATAATAATAATATTATAATAATAATAATAAATCAGAAATTAAATAAATAAATATAATAATAATAATAATAACAATAATATTAATAAATCAGAAATTAAATAAATAAATATAATAATAATAATATTAATAATATTAATAAATCAGAAATTAAATAAATAAATATAATAATAATAATAATAATAATAATAACAGAAATTAAATAAATATTAATAATAATAATAATAAATAAATAAATAAATAATATTAATTAATATTAATTAATAATATATTAAAATAAACTAATATAAAATAGGCTTACCGGATTTCCCTTGCCAGAGATTGGCCGGAGCGGCGGTTGACGGCACCTCCCTCAGCGCCTCGTAGATCGCCTCGTCGGGAGTCCAGATCCGGTGTCCACGCGCCGATCGGAGGTCCACCGTCGCCGAAAAACGCGATAAAGCGGTTCGGGTTCTTCTCCCTCACGCGCCGGCTTCCGGAGTCCGATGGGGAAACGGCGGCTACGGCTGGGTGCGCCCGGATGTGGTGGTTCTTCCGGTGGGGCGCGTGCCTGAATCCGGCGTCGGAGGTGGCCGGCGGAGGCGACGCCTTCTCTCCCTTCTTTTCTTCCTTTTTTCCTCTTCTCTCCGGCGCTGTGGGTTTCCGTTGGCCTGGGTCTGCTCTCTTCTTTCCTTTCCTTTTCTTTTCCTTTTCTTTTCTTTTCTTTTTCTTTCTCTCTTCCTTGGCTCTTTCTTTCTCTTCTCTCTTGATCTGCCGAGCCCCCCTCTCTAATTTCCTCATCTCATTCTTTTTATTCCCTAAAATTAGGGCTAAAGGGCACAATGGTAACTTCCTCAATAATTCCCTCATTTTCTTCTTTTTAATTAATCTAACTTAATTCAAATAACACATACATTAATTAATTAAACATACATATTAATTAAACTCTCTATTAATTAAACATTACACTAATTAATCCATTTAAATTATCATACATATATATATTTTATCTAATTAATTAATTACACACTTCAACTTTAATTTTACATGCATTTTAATTAACACAATAATATTAACCACTTAATTAACTAACAACATCAACTAATTAATTACCTAATTTCACACACACATATTTATATATTTTTTTTGTTTTTATTTTTTATTTTTTATTTTTTTTATTTATACATTTTTTTTATTTATTTTTTCGGAGGGAATAATCAAGGATCAAAAATCATCATTGCCATTTTATGCCGGACTCGGGACCCGGTGTCTACAGGTAGCTACTTCTTATCATCCTCAAACAAGTGGCCAAGTAGAGGTTTCAAATAGAAAGCTTAAATGGATCTTAGAGAAAACAGTCTCTAATTCTAGGAAAGGTTGGACACATAAGCTTGATGATACTTTATGGGCTTATCGCACTGCCTTTAAAACACCTATTGGGATGACACCTTATAGGCTAGTATATGGTAAGGCATGTCATTTACCTGTTGAGTTAGAGCATAAAGCATATTGGGCAATTAGAACTTTGAATTATGATCTTAAGGATGCTAGTATCAAAAGATGTTTACAATTGAATGAGCTTGATGAGTTACGACTTCTTTCCTATGAAAATGCAAAAATTTATAAAGAAAGATCAAAGAAGTGGCACGATGCTCATATTTGATATAAGACTTTCAAGGTTGGAGATAAAGTCCTCTTATTCAATTCTGTTTTAAAATTATTTCCTGGGAAATTGAAATCTAGATGGAGTGGTCCATTTGAGGTTACACAAGTTTTTAACCATGGATATTTGGAACTAAAGAATAGTAAGGGAGAATTATTTAAAACAAATGGTCAAAGATGCAAAGTCTATTTGGAGGAAACTTTTCATGGAAGAGAGGTTTCTTATATCTCTTTAACCATAGTTTAAAAAGTTACTTGTCATTTCTTTTTATTTTTGTACTTAGTCTAAATTTAAGTTGTTTTGTATATTGCTAATTAGAATCTAGTATGTTTTGGTTTTAATACATATTACTAACATTGTTTGTTTTTGTGTCCACAGCGTGTTTTAGATAGTGAGACATTTACCTTATCAAAATATAGTGTTGTTATGATTAAGCAAAAATTTTGTTCTTTTAATGTTCTCTACTGTCGCGAGCGCGACAGTAGAGGGAAATTGTTTTTACAAGTAGCTGTCGCGATCGCGCCTGGTGGGGAGTGCGCGACGGAAAAATTCAACTTTGGGCATAACCATTCTGTCGCGATCGCGACATCGTCGCGCGCGCGACAGAGTGGTGAGAAAAACTTTTATCGCGAGATCACGATGGGTTCACGAGATATTTATTCGAATTGTCATCTCTGTCGTGATCGCAACGATGTTGCGAGGTCACAACGCAGCACGGGATTTGAAAATTTTTAAAATTCAAACCGTTGTAACCCTATTTTTCACTCCTATTTAATTGTTTTAAGCCCTAACTTCTATTTTTCTCTCCCTTTTCGTAGAGTCTCTTGCGTTTCCTTATTTTCTTTCTTTAATTTCTCTCTTCTTCTTCTTCTCTCAAGAATCGTCAGTTTCCATTTTTTGTTTTGCCCTTCTCTCTTGTTTGTGAGTTTTATAGTAGAGTTTCTTTGTCCTTATTTCACAATCAAGATGGTGCATACAAAACATGTGGCTGATAAAGGGAAGCAGGCGGCATCAGATTCCAGTGAGCGCCCAGATCTTGTGCGTCTTCAAAACTGGTTTGAATGCCCTTTCCCTATAATTTCTGATGAGGAAGGTGAGAAATTTGAATATTTTAACAAGAAAACATATGTTGGCATGTGGCATGTTGATTTCAACCTGTTAAATACTTTAGGCATCATTGAAAAGTTTGAAAAATATTTGCGATATATGAAATGGGGGACATTTGTTCAATTGACTCTTCCTATTAACCGTGTTTGGGCCCTTGAGTTTTTTGTACCCTTGAGTATGTTAATAAACGTCAAACTCAATTAAAATTTAGACATCAAGGTACTGAATATGTTTTTGGGTTTCAAGAAATGCATGATTGGTTTGGGTTTCCTCTAAATGGGAAGATTTTTGATCCACATTTGTTTGTTCCTAAGCCTGTTTGGAAGAGGTTGTCTGGTCTTGATGCATTTAATAATAAGAATTCAACGAATCGGCAAATAAAAGATCATGTGTTAATGCTTTTTCATAAATATTTGTGTCATGCTTTATTTGGTAGGGTTGAAAGTTCTAAAGTGCAGACCAAGGATTTATTTGTGTTAGATTTATTACAATCTAAGAAAACCCCATGCTCTATAGATTTTATTTTTGATGGGTTATATCATGCTTCTATAGCCAAAAGTAAAACAGTGGGTATGTGTCACATGGTAACTGGTATCATTTTAGGTTGTTTAGGAGATTTGCATAATTTTCGTTTAGATGAAGGTGAATCTGTGACCATGCTTGATGTTGTTTATTTGAAGCGTGCTAACCTTTTCACAAAAGGTGGTTGGCCGCCTAAGTTTACTGATCGTGGTTTGCAGGTCGAAAGTTCACGGGTTGATAAAGGGAAAGGAAAGGCTCCTGAGTCTTCTTCAGCAGCCGTGGCTCATGACTCTTCAGATAAGGATTCATCTGAGGACGAGGAGGCTACTGGGGTTGACGTTCTTGCTAGCAGGCGTGCAGCATATTCTAGATCTCATGTTGGGCTTGAACAAGTGGTGCATAAATTGGATGGTATAGAGGCTGCAAACCAAAGTTTGGTAGCTAGAATGGACGTCCTTGAAAATACAATGAGGGCTGTCCATAAAAATCAAAATAGCATCAGTCGAAAGCTTCTCTCATTTTTTCGCAAACAACATGTTGAATTCTCTCCATCTCCACCTGATTCCCCTAGTGGGAATTGAGCTAAGTTCTCTCTACACACTTTTCTTTTTAGTCTTATTGTTTTGTTTTTATTTCTTGATGTTTTGCATTTGTTTATATCTGTTTTATTGCTTTTACACAATGAGGACATTGTGTCCTTTAAGTGTGGGGGTTCATTATTATTGTTGTTATTATGTTATATTTGGTTAATGTGTTTAGTGTAGTTTGTGTTTTGCATGAACTGCTAGTTTTAGGTAGTTAATTTTAGGTATGTTGAGATTAGATTTGTACATATATGTGTTATTGTCTTGAGGTATAGGTTGTTTTGTGCAAACTATTTTAGAGCTTATATATTTGATGTATATTTGGGAATATATGCATGACTAAGCTGGTATTTCTTTTAATTATATCTATATATGCCATTTCTTGAAAAATGTTATTTTTCCTTTTTATTTGGGAAATTCAATGTACATAGTGAAAGTCATGACTTGGCAAAGTACTTTAGTGTAGGATCTTTTTAAGTTGAGTATCTTTTTACATATATATAAGCATTATTTTGGCAATTCATTGCTTAGGATAGTTTGACCTATAGCTATGTGAACTTTTGAGCCTTATACACAAAATTTTTCTTGTATGAGAGCCTTGATATGCCATATCCTCCAGAACTTATTTTTAGTAAATTTTGAGACTACATTATTAGTATGGGATGTACATAAGATACGATAAGGGCACTTAGAATGAACCATTTTTGGCTTTCTTTAAAGAACTTACCTTTTTGACTTTAGGTAGCCAAGTTTGAGCCTATAACCTATTTTGTTGTTAAGCATATATTTAACCATATCCTTTTGCTAAACAATAACCATTTTCTTAATAATTACCCTTATTGTGGAAAGAATTAGGATTGACATAGCATGGGAGATGTATTTGTTATTGTTAAGCATGATGGTAGTTGAAGTGTAATGGACATTCCCTTATTTTCCAATTTAGTTTTAGAAATGCTAGTTTCTAAAGAAAAAAAGAAAAAAATATAGAAAGTGGGATGGAGAATAAACACGCCCACTAGAGTATATAGCAATAAAAGAGCAAGATGTACATCCAAATTGTTAAAGTGTGGGATGGAGCGTAAAACGCACCCATACTACATTCTCTTGCTCAATAAAAAAAAAAGAAAAAAAAACAAATAGATACAGAAAGATACAAAGAACTAGCATGATCTTAGAAGGGAATTAGAATAGAAGTAAGACTGTCATGTTATGTTTTGATTCGTGAATCTCCTATGTTATGTTGATACTTTTACTCTACATAATAGAAGCTATCTAAATCCAAATTATCCTACCTTTACCTAAGCCAAGTTACAACCTTTATAAGACCCTTTGATCTTCTTTACTGCTTTATACTAGTAGTGGAGATTTTTACTGTTTACAAGCTTATGGTATGCAATGGTATATTTATGGAATGAAAGAAATACTACCTTGAAACACATTGAGTGATTGAGAGCTTAAGGACGAAATAGTGTTTGAGTGAGAATTATTTTAGGCAATGATTTGAGTGAAATAGTCTTTACATGTGTTAAGATATTCAATATCTTGAGGTCCAACATTCTTGTGTTTTGCTAATTTATGGTTTTCCAAAATGTGCATCAAGTAGAATGGATAATGGGGTTGACTGAGATTTTGTTTATTTAGATTACTTTGTTAAGAGATAAAATCCTACACATGCCATTTCCAAATGTTTATCAAACATATAAGTAAGCTCCATAAATTGTATGCGTTTTGTTGTTTGAGTGTTTTGTTATTTTTTTCTTGGGGACAAGCAAATGTTAAGTGTGGGGGTTTGATATGAGTCTAAATAACTCATATTTAATCTATTTTAAGTTGAAAATAATGCTTATGTTTAGTTATATGTGTTAGAAATAGGTATGTTTTATGTTTTTGTTTGAGTTTTTGTGTGTGTAGGAGAAATTGGAGAAAATGGAGGAGATTGGAGGAAAAGAAGTAGAAACGAGCCAAAGGAAAGAACCGTTCTGTCACGAGTGCGACAGTATCGCGAGCGCTATAGGACGCGCCTTTGAAGTGAGCGCAGGAGAAGGAGAGAGGTCGCCGGTCGCAAGCAAGGCCGTTGTCGCGAGGTCGCGACATAGCACGGAGGAAGATGCTGCGAGGAAAGTGGAGCGAGAAGTCAGGCGTGTTCTATCGCGAGCGTGACGATGTCGCGATCGCGACAAAGAGGTCCGTTAGACACAAATTTTCAAATTTCACTTTAAAGGGTCATGTCTCTCCATCAACAATTGCAACCTTTATGAAGAGGCAACTCAAGAGACATGTTCAGAAACTATAAATTTCATTTATAACTGTAATTTTAGAGGGTTGAACATTATTACTAAGTAAAATTTCTATAAGTTTAGAACAATTTTTCTTTTTAGTAAAATTTCTTAAGTTAGAATTTATGTTTTGAGAAGAAGACTTTTGTAAGGAAGAAGATTACGTTTGGTGAAGTGAAAAAGGGTTGAGAGATCTCCTTCTTCTATTTCTTATCTTTCTCTTCTTCTTTGTAATTATTATATGATGTATTTAAGAACTTGAATATTTTAATACTAAGTTTCATTATTCAATATCATTTGGTACTTTTGTATGTAGAATTTCTATTGGTAATTTATGCATTGATCTTTATAAGTTTGAGTTTAGTCAAGAGATAAATTCATTCTTAAATCTAATAGTTATTCATCATTTAATCATTAATTGAGAGATCATAATGTTTAATTGGTTGCTATAGGTTGTTTTCTATTCTTGAACTATGCATTTATAACACTCTAAGTCTTAGATGAACATTGGGATTTAGAATTACATATGCATGTTTTAGGCAATCCTATTTATATCGAGAGAGTAAGTAGGAAATTTATTCAACTTGGCTTGCATGACAAGAATACAATATTAATCAAGAATAATCAATTCAAGTTTCATTTTTATACTTATCATCATTTATCCATTTGTCTTCTTTGATTAACATAAAATAGGTTTAATTAGTTTATTTAATAGAGTAGTTTAGATTTAACCAACAAATTAATGATAATTGTAAACAAGATTAAAATCAAGTAATAATAGTGAGTAAAAATAATATTTCTCGTGGGATCGACAACCTTTTGTACTATTCCGGTACACCGTATGCTTGCAAAAATTTAGTACCTATAAAATATGCTAACAGGTATGGATAAATTTCTCAAAAGAAAGTCGATTTCTGATCAATATTCTTCGACGTCTCTTGAAACTAATGTTAAACCTCGAGTCGATATTAACTTGGAAGAGGTTCCATTAGATCCTGGTCTACGTCCTAAAATGTCACATTATCATCCTAATGACCGAGATAAGATTAGAAGATATTACTTGCGAATAAGGCCATATCAACCTCGTCAACATGATTTTCCCAAGAGAAAATTTGGTGATAAATTTCGTAAATTTTGTCCCTCTTGGTTTAATGAATTCAATAATTGGTTAGAGTATAGGATAGCAAAAGATGCTGTATATTGCTTGTGTTGTTATCTTTTTAAGCCTGATATTGGAAAGCAAGCAGGAGGTGAGGTGTTCGTAATGGAGGGGTTTACCAAATGGAACAAAAAAGATAAATTGCACCTTCACATTGGAGGTCCAAATAGTGCTTACAACATTGCTAGAAGGAATTGTGAGAGTTTAATGAAACAAAATCAGCATATTGAAGTTGTTCTTTCTAAAAATATGATCAAGTTCATGACTTGTACCGAAAATGATTAACTGCATCAATTGATTGTATTCAGTTCCTCTTGAAGGAAGGAATAGCTTTTCGTGGTCACGATGAGTCAGAAAGTTCATCTAATCCAGGTAACTTTCTTGAACTTCTCAAATTTCTTGCTGATCACAATAAAGGCTTAAAAAGTATAATTTTGCAAAATAGTCCTGAGAATATTGATTAACTTCTCCTAACATTCAAAAAGATATTGTTAATACTGCTGCAATTGAGACAATTAATGCCATAATAAATGATCTCGGGGATGAATATTTTGCTATTATTGTTGATGAGTCACGTGATGTTTCCAACAAAGAAGAAATGGCTGTTGCTTTGCGTTATGTTAACAAGTTGGGATGCGTTGTTGAGCGTTTTATTGGTATAATGCATGTTAGTGATCCTACTGCTTTATCATTGAAAAAGTCAATTGAACAATTATTTTGCAAGTATGGTTTGAGTATATCAAGAATTCGTGGACAAGGATATGATGGTGCTAGTAATATGCATGGTGCATTTAATGGTCTTAAGAGTTTGATATTAAAAGAAAATCCATTTGCTTTCTATATTCATTGCTTTGCTCATCAATTTCAACTCACCCTTGTTGCCATTGCCAAGAATCATATCCAAGTTGCTTCTCTTCTCAACTTAGTTTCTACTTTATTGAAGTTTGTTGGAGGATTATGTAAGCGACATGACATGCTTCGTGAAAAACAATTTGCCAAAGTTAGAGAACTACTTGAAAATGGAGAAATTCTTAGTGGTCGTGGTTTGAATCAAGAAATTGGTCTCAAAAGAAGTGCCGATACTCGTTGGGGGTCACATTATGGCACTTTAATAAATTTAATTCTTCAATTTTCAGCAATAGTTGATGTTCTTGAGATTATTAGAGATGATGGATTAAGTCCAGATCAAAGAGCTGAAGCTAATGGTTTGTTAGACACAGTGCATACATTTGACTTTGTATTCACTTTGCATTTAATGAAAAGGATATTGGCAATCTCTAATGAACTGTCACAAGCATTACAAAGGAAGGATTTAGATATCATTAATGCTATGAAATTAGTTAGTATTTCAAAGCAAAGGCTACAAAATTTAAGAGATAGTGGATGGGATACTCTATTATTTGAAGTATCTTTGTTTTGTACTGCTCATGATATTGATGTGCCAAACATGGATGAGATGTTTCTTTGCAATAGGCGATCAAGATGTAGAGTTCAAGAGATTACCAATTTACATCATTATCGAATTGATTTGCTTTATACTGTTGTGGACATGTAACTTTAGGAGCTCAATGATCGTTTTAATGAGAGAAATACGGAATTGCTTCTTTGTTTAACATGCTTAGTTCCTGATAACTCATTTTCTGCATCTGACAAGCAAATGTTGATTCAATTTGCTAATTTTTATCCACATGATTTTTCAGCCACTGATTTGATGGTCCTTGATAATCAGTTAGAAACATATATCATTGATATGCGGAGTAGTGAAGACTTTTCTAATTTGAAGGGAATTGGTAGCCTTTCCTAAAAATTAGTTGAAACTAGAAAACACATTGTTTATGCATTGGTTTATTTGCTTATCAAATTGGCTTTAGTTTTACATGTTGCTACAGCGACCGTGGAGAGGGCATTTTTCTGCAATGAAGATTGTCAAAAATCGTTTGTGTAACCGAATGGGAGATATTTGGATGAATGATTGTTTAGTTACTTATATAGAAAAAGATGTATTTGATAGTATTGACAATGACCTAATTATTCAACGGTTTCAAAGTATGAAATCACCTTAAGAACAATTGTAATAGTTATAATTTTATTTTATTTTTGTCATTATCTTTTTTTTTTTTAAATATAAACGAAATATATTTTTATGGTATAATTTATATGTATTCTTAATATTTGATTTTTTATAATGAAATTATAATGTGAGACCCCTCTGACGTCGGGATCCTAGCTCCGCCCCTATATATAATGTTGTTATTTTATGCATCAGAGAGCTCTTAAATCGGGGGTGAGATGTACAAATCCACCACATCTGCCGTGAAGCAAACTCAGTGGCCGATTTCTTAGCAAATTAGGCCATTCTGTTGGTCCTTCTCCTCTTAGTAGCAATTAATTGGCAATTCAATTACTACTACCTTCCCTCAAATTGTAGCTATGTATTTTTTATTTTTATTTTTATTTTTTTGTATTTTTTGGTGAATCACATTACTCTTCTTTGATTGTTCATCGATGGAAAATACTAGAGAGAACATTAACCAAAAATAGAGAGATCATGTGACTCTGTTAAGGATATGATAATCCAGGCTAGATTAAGAGAGAAATGGCTTCCATTACACAAGGTAATAGCTCAATATCAATTTAGTTCACTAAATTGCGCAAATTGTAGGATGAGTTAAGCTGTGTTGTTCCTTCGCCCCATGTTCTTATGGCTGCAAAGGTGGTGCAATGAAGGAGATAGAAGAAATTATTGAATCTAATAAAATCATATAGTTTTTCATGGGCCTTAAAAACGAAATCATGCTTTTGGGTCCTATGCCTAACATTGATAAGATCTATTGAATGATCCTAAATGTGGAAAAATGTAAGCAAATCAATAGAGCCCTAAATGATAATCTTGATGCAAGTGCAGTGTTAGCTCATGTTAACAAAGGAGGTGGGGATTATGCTCGAGGGAATAAAAAAACTAAAAGAAAGAAGGATGGCAAGAAAGAAGACAAATATTGCAGTTATTGCAAAACTGAAGACCATACTAGAGACACTCGTTTCAAGATCCATGATTTTTCTGATCGGTAGAAGGATCTTAAACAACAACAAAGGAAGAAGAATGGTGATAAAAGACAAGTGAATTTAGAAGAAATGCCACTTGATGATGATGATGCTCAATGTGTGGAAAGAAATAAATCCACCATGAATGTCTTTTATGAAAGATCTCGTACAATAAGAGTAGGTTAGTTGGTTCTGACACTTTGAATTTTGCACAAACAGATAATTTTATAGGTACTTCTTTTCAACTTTTCATGCATGATGATTACAAGAAAAGTTCTTAATGGGTTGTAGATACTATCTTTGTTTACACATCTTACTAGAATTCATAAACCCTATTCTATCCGTTTACCTGATAGGTCTTGTAGACACTAGGGTCTAGAAGTCCCTTGCTCAGAGGATGGTCCAATGATGAAAAACTTTGACTAGGTTAGAGGAAAGGTTGTGGTCTTAGTGTAAGCATGCAAGCTTGGAAACTGTATAGTTTGAAAAATGCATTTACCCTTTTTAGGCCTATGAGTTGGGCCTATGGCCTTTATCCAAACAGGATAAAAGATCCTTGACTGGCCAGACAAGTCATGCTTGACTAGCCAGTTATGGCTTAACTAGCTAGTCATCAACAACTTGATTGGCCAATCAAGTCTACCCAGACCTAGAAGGATAAGACCTCCAAGGCACCAACACAGTATGAGTTTTATGGGATTAGAAAATTATAATTCCAGTCTCTAAAACAAGTATATAAATACTCAACTCATTTCATATGTTAGAGAGGTTGGGTACAGAATAGGAAACATTTTGAATAGGAAATGTATATTCCTAATTAGGCTATAGATTTAGTTTCCTTAATTGTTAGCTTTATACCTGTATATAAATCCCTTTAATTCTTGAGAAATATACATAAAATCTTTTCCATTGTGTCTCGTTACATAGTATCAGAACCTTAGGCTTTTCTGAGAATTTTTTTGGTTTTTGGTTCTTCGGATGAGGATTCTGTTCCTCCTTGGGTCACCGATTTTGGTGATCGGTTTGCCGCACCGCTAACTCTAGAAGGTGCGTAGGAGTGTTTCCGGCGTCTTTACCAAATTCGGCGACCATACTATTCATGAGTAAGCCACATGTGCCATCATGACTTTCTATACCTTCTTCACACACCGATGAGTGGGAGCACGTGTCTTGTCCGTCAGTCCTTCGATTTCATCTTTGACGTTGATTGGCTATTTTCAGTGTTGTTACAGTGTCTATTTTGTCATTCGACTTGGTTTATATTCTCCTTGTTTTGGGTAGTATTCTAAAACTCTGTTTAGTGTTTTGGAAGGCTGGTTTTTGGCTTTTTGGCGTTGCTCTGCTGGAAATCTTTTTGGGTTGCTTGAGGTGTTGCTGGTTTCAGGTTCTTTAATTTTCCTTAGCATCTTGTTTTGATATTTGATTGGTGGATTATACCTATTTGTGCTAGTTATTTTATTTGAAGTGTTTGGGATTATTAGGATGGCTGAAGAGAGTAAGTCTAGTATCACTGAAATTATTTTCATACCTACCAAAATCATTGAACAAAAATTAAATTGGTCTAATTTTTTAAAGTGGAGTAGGAAAATACAGATTTATTTTCAAAGTGTTGAACAAGATAATTATTTGATTGCAAAACCTTCTATTGATAAAAGTTGGCTTAGAGATGATGCTCGGTTGTTGTTACAAATTACGAATTCTATTGAAAATAATGTGGTGGGTTTAGTAGATCATCATGAGTATGTTAAGGAGCTGATGGATTATTTAGCTTTCTTATTTTATGGTAAAGGCAATGTTACTCGTATCTATGATGTTTGTAAGGCATTTTATCGTGCTGAAAAGGATGAGGCCAAGTCCCTCACAGCTTATTTTATGGAGTTCAACAAAACATATGCAGAATTGAATGTTCTTTTGCCTCTTAGCATAGAAATTAAAAGACAACAAACTCAGAAAGAACAAATGGCTATTATGAGTTTTTTGGCTAGTCTCCCTTTAGAATTTGAGACTGCCAAATTTCAGATTCTCTTTAGTCCTGAACTCACTACTCTTCAGGATATATTTAGTAGATTGTTACAAATCGAGAAGAATGCTCAAACTACTTACCAATCTAGTGTTCTAGTTGTTAAAGGAGGAAAAGGTAATGATGTTAGGAAGAAGAATAATAAAGGAGGAAATGTTACTAGAAATTATAACTTCAGCATTATTATCTACTATTACTGCAAGGAACCTGGACACACAAATAAATATTGTAGAAAACTACAGAATCATAATCGGAGAACCCAAACTGCCAACATTGTTGCATCCAATTCATCTACTGAGAAATCTATCACTATCTCGGCTGATGAATATGCTTAGTTTTAAGATCTTCTGAAAGAATCTACTCCAGTTACAACTATTGTTGATCTAAGTAAAACTTGTCTTGTTTCCTCCTCAAATAAATAGGTCATTGATTCAAGTGCCACGGATCATATGACAGGTAATCCCCATACATTTTCTACCTTTCAACCACATAAAGTATTCTCTTGTAACAATAGCTGATGGATCCACTTATAATGTTGAGGGCTCTGGGGTTGTTAAACCCACTTCTTCTATCACTTTATCTTTAGTGCTAAGTTTACCTAATCTTGCTTTCAATTTAATCTCTGTAAGCAAACTCACCAAAAACCTAAATTGTTGTATCTCATTTTTTCCTAATTAATGTCTTTTCAGGATCTCATGACAAAGCAGATTATTGGTAAAGGACATGTATCTGATGGTCTATACATTCTGGATAAGCGAATATCTTGATCTGTTACTTGCTCCAGTGTCAATTCTTCTTTTGAAGCTCATTGCTGGTTGGGATATCTTTCTTTGCCTACTCTGAAGGCACTATGTTTACAGTTTCATGATGTATCACCATTGGATTATGAGTCTTGTCATTTTGCAAAACATCACTGTAGCTCGTTAGGTTATAGAGTTAATAAACGAGCTGAGATTACTTGTGAATTAGTCCATTCAGACGTTTGGGGTTCGTGTCCTGTTGTGTCCAAAACAAAGTTAAGATATTTATTACTTTTATGGATGATTTTTCTAGAATGACTTGGATTTATTTTATGAAGAATCGTTCTGAGTTATTTTCTCATTTTTCTACTTCTTGTGCTGAAATTAAGACTCAATCCAATGCTTCTATGCATATATTAAGGAGTAATAATGCTAAAGAATACATGTTAGAATCCTTTTAGACTTACATGACCCAGCATGACATTCTCCATCAATCATCATGTGTTGTTACACCTGCACAAAATAGTGTGGCCAAAAGAAAGAATCGACATCTATTGGAAACTGCAAGAGCTTTGTTATTTAAAATGAAAGTTCCTAAGTAGTTTTAGGCTGATGCTATTTCTACAGCATGTTTTCCGATTAACCGAATACCATCTTTGGTACTTAATGGTGATAGCCCATATCATGTGCTCTTTCTTACAAAGCCATTATTTCCATTAGAGCCATGAGCATTTGGCAGTACTTGTTATGTTCATGATGTTTGGCCCCAAGTTACAAAATTGGATCCCAAAGCCTTAAAATGTGTATTTTTGGGATATTCTCGTGTTCAGAAATGGTATCGATGCTACTCTCAAGACCTCAACAGGTATTTAGTCTCAACAGATGTAGTCTTTTCAGAGAAAATGCCATTCTTTTCTATGGTGTCCACTCCTATGGGTCAAAGGGAGGAAGATGAATAGCTTATCTACAAATCTATATCAAGTTTTGAATAGTTGACAGAAAATTCTAACGCGAAATGTGATAATGATGATTCTCCTTGTGTTCAGAATTCTATTTCAGGCAAGCCACCAATTGTCTAGGTTTATTCAAGAAGACTAATCCCTAACGATACATGTCCTGTACCAGAGTCTCTTTCATCATCGGATCCACCATCAAGTGATATTGGTCTTCCCATCTGCCTTCGTAAAGATAAATGTCACTATCAATCCACTTATTCCATTGCCAATTTTGTTTCATATGATCACTTATCTCCTCCATCTAGTGCTTTAATTGCTTCTCTAGACTCTATTTCCATGCCTCAAACAATTAAAAAAGCTTTATCTCATCCTAGCTAGCATAATGCAATGATAGAGGAGATAATGGCTTTGGATGATAATCACAATTGGGAGTTAGTGGATTTACCACAAGGCTAGAAGGCAGTTGGATGTCGATAGGCCTTTGCAGTCAAAGTCAATCCTAATGGATCTATGGCCAAAAGATATGTCCAAACTTATGGAGTCGATTATTCTGATACTTTCTCTCCTGTGGCTAAGTTGACTTCTATTCATCTCTTCATATCTATTGCTGCTTCTTAGCATTGGCCATTACATCAGCTGGATATCAAGAATGCTTTTTTTTGGTGGAGATCTTTAAGAAGACGTCTATATGGACCAACCACCTCGATTTGTTGCTTAGGGGGAGTATCGGAAGGTATGCCATCTAAAGAAATCTTTATATAAACTAAAGCAAAGTCCTCGTGCTTGTTTGGTAAATTTAATAAGGTGGTTCAAGAGTTTAGGCTATAGAAGATTCAATGTGATCATTCAGTTTTCAATAGACAATCACAAGAAGACATTATTTTACTTGTTTAAATTGATGATATTGTGATTATAGGAAGTGATTCTACAGGTATCTCTTCTTTTAAGTCTTTCATGCATAATAGTTTTCTTATTGTATATGTTGCTGATATTATGATTAGAGGATGTGATTCTGCAGGTATCTCTTCTCTTAAGTCTTTTATGCATAATAGATTTCACATTAAAGACTTGGCCAGCTGAAATATTTCTTGGGAGTGAAAGTTTCAAGAAGCAAAAGGGAATTCTTCTATCCCAGAGAAAGTATGTTCTTGACCTACTTGCAAAAATTGGAAAATTAGGAGCAAAGCCATGCAGTACTCCTATGGTTCCCAATGTGTCCCTTAGTAAAGATTATATTCAGAGAGATACGAGAGGTTAGTTGAAAAGCTGAACTATCTCATTGTAACTCATCCAAATATTGCATTTTTGGTAAGCGTGGTTAGTTAGTTTATGATAACTCCTACAGTCAAGCATTGGAAATTTTTAGAGAAGATCTTATATTATTTGAAAGGTGCACCCGAACTAGGTTTACTATATAGTGACCATGGGCATTCTACTATTGAGTTTTTTTGCTGATGCTGATTGTGTAAGTTCCAAAAGTTATAGGAGATCAATTACTGGTTATTGTATTTTTATTGGAGAAAATTTAGTGAAAAGCAGACTATGGTATCCAGATCCAGTGCAGAATCTGAATATAGAGTTATGTCATAATCTGCATGTAAGATCTTGTGGATTCATCATTTGTTAACTGAGATTGATTTGAATCCTTCATCACCAGCAAAGCTGTGGTGTGACAATCAGGCTACTCTTCATATTGCTTCTTATCCAGTGTATCATAAACGGACTAAAAATATTGAGGTTGACTATCATTTTATTC